>SJYA01002053.1:27185-354617 GCA_006410615.1 Neotragus moschatus
GAGACTCAGGGCAGGCCCCGAACCTGCTGGGAGATGGGAGCGCGTGCCTGCCCGGGATCTCTGGGAAGCAGACGCCACGCTGGGATAAGTGTGCAAGGCTTCCATTAGGAGGCATGCTGGTGTGACATGAAACACAGAGGGAGGCAGAGAGGGGTGGGGATGCCAGCCGGCAGGCTGAGAGGCAAGAAGAACCTGAGAGGACAGAGAGACAGGGTGTCTGCGGACGGCCCTGCAGTCTGAGAAGGCTTCAGCAGAGCCATCGGGAGACCCTTGAGATGAAGTCCAGTTCAGTTCAGTCACTCAGCTGTGTCCAACTCTTCGCGACCCCACGGACCGCAGCACGCCAGGTCACCCTATCCATCACTATCTCCTGGAGTTTACCCAAACCCATGTCCATTGAGTCAGTGATGTCATCCAACCATCTCATCCTCTGTCGTCCCCTTCTCCTCCTGCCTTCAATCTTTCCCAGCCTCAGGGTCTTTTCCAATGAGTCAGCTCTTCGCATCAGGTGACCAGAGTATTGGAGTTTCAGCGTCAACGTCAGCCTTTCCAATGAATGTTCAGGACTGATCTCCTTTAGGATGGACTGGTTGGATCTCCTTGCAGTCCAAGGGACTCTCCAGAGTCTTCTCCAACACCACAATTCAAAAGCATCAATTCTTCGGCACTCAGCTTTCCTTATAGTCCAACTCTCACATCCATACATGACCACTGGAAAAACGATAGCTTTGACTAGACGGACCTTTGTTGGCAAAGTCCACCAATTGAAGCCCACCTACAAAGAAGTCTCAGGTCTCCCAGGAACTGGGAGAATTCTGTCTTAGAACCCCAGCCACCCGTGAAATTGTTGGTGGGGAGCACGTCTGGGGGAGGGGCCCGGCCTCAGCCAATGAAGGAGACAGATCGCAAAGCCAGAGCTGCTCTGTTCTGTCCCTCCTGTCACCAGAGGCTGCCACAGGACAGCACCCTAAGAAGTTGGGGACCTAGGAAGAGAACAGGCTTTGGAATAGAAAAGACAAGACATGTCATGATCCAGCTCGCTCCCGAGTAGCTGGGTGGCGTTGGGCAGGAAACTGAACCCCTCCCATCCTCAGCTCTCTCCTCTGTAAAATGCCTGGGAAAGGATGGATTTAGAGGGCCAGAGGTGCTCACTAAGTAGTGGTCTTTGTCCTCTCCCCTACAATCTTAAAGAAGGTAGTGGGCCTAGGGGCTACTCCAAATGTGCTCCCTAAGGGAGGACTCCCAAGTCCATGCTGCTGCTGCTAGTCACTAGCCGGGTCCAACTCTGTGACCCCGTGGACCGCAGCCCACCAGGTTCCTCCGTCCATGGGATTTCCCAGGCAAGAACACTGAAGTGGGTTGCCATTTCCTACCCCAGGGAATCTTCCCAACTCAGGGATCAAACCCGTGTCTCCTGCATTGGCAGGCAGATTCTTCACCACTGAGCCATCTGGGAAGCCTCCCAAGCTCATAGCTGGCCTTGATTCCCTGGGATCAGACAGCCTTTCCCTCTCACCAACACCGCCCCCCCTTACCACCCACCAAGCAGACCCAAAGTGGCACATGGCGGACTACAACAAGTGCAAGAAAAACACCCTGAGAAATATCACCCCCAGGGCCAAGAGAAATGTTTAGAAGAGGCTGCTGGCCAGGGCTGGGATGGCAATGTGCTACCTCCTCTGGACTCCGGCTTGTTTGAAAATTCATCACCCAGGCTAGGGCTGCAGGCTAAAGCCCAGGTGGGGGAGGGAAGGAAGGAGGCGTCTCCTTGGACAAGCTTGTAAACCCAGACGGCTGTAAAGCCAGACGGCTGGGCAGGCTTCCACCCAGCCCTGGCGCGTGCAGGCTCCCAGCTCCCAGAGAGGCGCTCTCGCCCTGGTTTTCTCTCCCCTGCAAGACCCGTATCCAGAGTACTTTGTATGTCGCCTCTCCTCCCCTCTACTCTCCGCGGATCCCGTTCTCTCGCTCTCTCCAAGGGTGGCCCCGCTTCTGCTCAGTCTCGCGACATTTTCTGGCTCCTGACTCTATACTTCCCCATCTCCCTCTGTCTCTGCGTTTCCCCAAGGGCCCCATTCTCTCTGGTTCTCATGCTCTCCTGCTCTCTCAGCCCATGTCTCCCTCTCTTCCCTCCTCTCCAACTCTCTGGCTTCCCAGCCCAGCTCCTTGGAGCCGTGTGGTGCTTCGGAGCACGCAGGGGGGAGCTGAGCCCTAGAAGTTGCACAGGCACTTCAGAGAAGCCCCTCCTGATGCTCCTCCTTCTTCCCCTGAGCAGAGCAAAGATGTTCGGAATCAGAGAGCATCCCCAGTGTAATGTGCAGGCCCCCAGCACCCCAGGCCCGGCCTGCTGCCTCCAACACAACAGCATCCCCATNTGGGGGGGCAGGGGGAGGCGGGGGAACCAGGCCAGCCCTCGGGCATCAGGAGACCCATTACCTGGGGAGCATGTGGTGAGGCTGCTGAGAGCCTCGATGCGAGGCCACTTCAGCATCTGGAGCCCTCTTCGGCTTGAGCTAAAGAGCGTCCCAGGAGACACTAGGAGGTGCAGCTGGACCCTAACAGGATCAGCCTCCTTGTGCACAATTTCCCTTTTGCCCTTCCTCCCCAAAGCTGCTGGGCCTCCTCTCCAGACTGCAGTGGAAATGCAGGCAAGGGGAAAGGTGGGGTCGCAGAGCCTTCTGTCAGTTACAGTGGGACTGCCCACCCAGCACAGGGGTTAGGGTGGGGGCTAGTGGGGCATGTGGAACGTTCTACTTAATTATGACTATTGGGCTCATCACATTCAGGATCTCGCCCCCCACAAGACCCTGGAGAGGTGGCTGCTACGATGTCCATTCCACAAGCAAGGAGACTGAGGCTTGGGGGCTGATGGATGGGGTCCAAGGTGGCTCACTCGGAAGGACAGATGGGATTCAAGGCCACATCAGCCTGGCTCAAGCTCAGGCATCAATGGCTCTACAGTACGTCTGACCTAAGTGGAGGCTGGGACACAGAGGGTGTGTCAAAGTGAAAGTGAAAGTAGCTCAGTCGTGTCTGACCCTTTGCCACCCCGTGGACTATACAGTCCACGAAATTCTCCAGCCCAGAACACTGGAATGGGTTGCCATTTCCTCCTCCAGGGGATCTTCCCAACCCAGGGATCGAACCCAGGTCTCCTGCATTGCAGGCAGATTCTTTATCTGCAGAGCTACAAGGGAAGCCCCCCGTGTGTCAAAGCTCTTTCCTAACTCCACCCTCCCAGGCAACACAGCGACACTCAGCNCCTCCTCCAGGGGATCTTCCCAACCCAGGGATCGAACCCAGGTCTCCTGCATTGCAGGCAGATTCTTTATCTGCAGAGCTACAAGGGAAGCCCCCCGTGTGTCAAAGCTCTTTCCTAACTCCACCCTCCCAGGCAACACAGCGACACTCAGCGGGGCACGGACCTGCTGCAAAAGTGGCTCAGGCAGTCTTGCCTGAAGTTGTCCAGCCAACTCCCTGGAGCCACTGGTACACAGTTCGGCCTGCTCAGTTTTCAGCAGCAGGATGCCACCTGGAGCTGCGGCAGGGATCCTCGCCACGTACCCAGCCACCTGGCTGGTGCGACACCGGAGACCATTCATACCAGTCCTCCGAGGGCTGCCCCACAGGCACTGCGCCCTTCTGGGGCTCTGTGCCCAGGTTCCCTCCTGTCACCATGTTCTGCTTTTAGCTGAGGATCTCAGAAGAGGTCAGAGAACCCCAGAGAGATGCAAAGGACATTGGCCTAGGCACTTGCAGGTGTTCACGCTGGTTCTGCCAGCATGGCCCTGGGTGGTCGTCAGAGGAGCATCTGTCCAACAGGGACAGTGGTTCCTAACCACCCTCACGGGACTTCCGGAGACGAGGGGCAAGGCGTGGAAGAGTGCGCCAGCCCTTCTCTCTGCCCCCTCTCCCCGAAGGCAGAGGCGGCCTCCAGGAGGCAGACTGGGGGCCCGGGAGGGTCGCAAGGGAAGCCACACGTTCAGACTCCTCTTCATCCACTCCCCTAACCCCAACTTCTGCCTCTAGGCTAACTGTCCTCCTTTCCACTTCACACCAGGTGAAGAGGGGCTAACAGCTACCATGAGAGAGAGGGTGCAGGGAAAAATTACTGCCTAATCCCTTGATACGTTTTCAGAGAAAACATTTCAGCAAAGCATTCTCTAAGCAACAAGGGCCCGGGGGAGACCCTTCCAGGGGGCCCTCCTCCTCTCCAGGACTCTCCTGATATCTTGCTGGATGCTTAGCTTGCCTGAATGGTCCGGGCCAGAGTTAGGGAGGCCCCTAGGGCATCCTTCATCTGCCCACCCGCCCCACAAACGTTCTCTAGGAAGAGAGGATACAGCCCTCCACCCAGAATGGCTTTTTGGAGGGTTGTGGATACCCTTCCCAGATGGTCCCATCCACGTGCAGATGGGGGAAGGGGGACCAGGGAGGAACCTGGTGGGCAGAGCCTCCCAGGGAGGGCCTTTCTGCCACAGCCTCTGAGAAAGGAGAGGCTGCCGTTCTGTCTCCTCAGCGAAGGCTGCTCCTGCAGGCTGCCGCTTGCCTTCCTTCCCAGCGGCGCCTGGAGCATCAGAGGCGCGCGGCAGGCGCTTGTCACAGCGCTCGCCCACACCCTTCCTGCAGTGGGCGGCTAATTGCAACCCGATCACGCGGCCCTTGAGAGCCCCGCGCCTGGCCCACCACTTCCTCCTGCCCACCCCGCTCCCCAGGGGGAGAAGCTTTGCGGCTCCAGGCAGGGACCCAAGGTTTTGCTGGCTGGTTAAGGGGCTGAGAATGCGCAGTCCCTCCAGCTCCGGCCCAGCGTGGGGAGAGGGGGCACGGGGATGGGGGGGCAGTAGGGGTGTAGAGACAGCCCCAAACACCAGGGATACCCAATCTCAGGATCTGAGCTACCCTCTAGTACCTCAGTTTCCTCATCTGTTTAAAAAAAAAAACTAAGCAATAAAACTCGGAAAGGCAATGGCACCCCACTCCAGTACTCTTGCCTGGAGAATCCCATGGATGGAGGAGCCTGGTAGGCTATAGTCCACGGGGTCGCTAAAAGTGGGACACGACTGAGCGACTTCACTTTCACTTTCATGCCCTGGAGAAGGAAATGGCAACCCACTCCAGTATTCTTGCCTGCGGAGTCCCAGGGACAAAGGAGCCTGCTGGGCTGCTGTCTACGGGGTCCCACAGAGATGGACACGACTGACAGCAGCAGCAGCAGCAGCAAGCAACCAAATTATGTCGTAACTCAGCGGGGAGAAAAAAAAAAAAATCCGCCTGCAATGCAGATGCAGGACCTATGGGTCAGGAGACCTCCTGGAGGAGAAACGGGCAACCCACTCAGGCACTCTTGCCTGGAGAATCCCATGGACATAGGAGCCTGGTGGACTACAGTCCATGGGGTCATGAAGAGTTGGACACGACTGAGCAGGCGTGTAATAGGTCCAGTAAATACTCGCTGCTTCCTTCTGGCTTTCACCTTTCCTTCCCTTTTAGAAACCTAGCATTTGTGTCCAGAGTTAACAAGTGGGGTCAGAGGCCAGGATCCTGCCTGAGCACGTCCACACTTGTGGAGCCCACATGAGAACAGGGACTGTGATATCATCATACACGGAGGGGGACTGAGAGCAATTATTAGAGTATTATCTAAGTAACTGCGATGATGACACTGTCACACATGCCTTGGTCAGCTCCAAGCTGGCTCATCCGAGAAAATGCTCTTTTGGCTAATGCTGGCTACAGGAACACTACCTACGTTATGCTGAAGGCCCAGCCCAGCACGGGGCTCTGGCCACAGGCTGAGAAAGGCTTTTCTAATTTGGCACAGGAGCACCAAGTCAGCTGGAAAAGAAGCCATTAGCCTGTGTTCCACTCATGAATAAACATCAAAATAATTTCCTTTCTGACCCCTTGACACAGGAATCATTGTACCTAAGAGCAGATTCCAGCAGCACAAAACTAACAGGGCTCTCATGCAGGGGTTCATTGAAAACAGAGAAACTGGGAGGGCGGGGTCAGGGGACAGCTGTAGACTAGGTCCCTCTGAGGAGAGCATGGGGGTGGAACCACATGTATGTAAAGATTTCAACAACAGAATGCATCACTATGGAAACATTCGGCTTTTTCAAAGAAATAGTTAAGAAAATAAAGCAATCAAGACTTCAGATTCAACACTACAACTGTTTATGACCAGAAAAGGCAAATGGGTTTCAGATATTCTGCAGCCAAGTAAAAGCTGCCAGAACTCAAGGAGAAATATTCCCAGTGGGGCAGGGACCCATCACGTGTCAGGGCTTTCTCCGAAGCCCTCCAACTAGTCCTCTGCTCACTGCAGGGCCCACTTAGCTCTTCTGGGGTTGCCATGGCACGGTCCAGGAGATGGTGCCACTTACTGGCCAAGCCTAGACAGGTCTGCCACTTGCGGGGGGCAGGTCATGCCAGCCATGGAGGCAGCAGGGAGTGTGTCACAAGAAAATAGCAGGTTAATGAGCTGTGACCCCGACTTAATAGGAATCATCAATGCCACATGAGCTAGTGGTTTAGCTGACAACTACTTGGAACCTGATTTCAATACTAAGGACACCGATGCTAAGTGTCAGACTGCTTCAAGGCCTGCTTTGAGGCAAGCTGCCTGTGGTCCACACATTTTCAGTGCGCAGCCTGCCCTGCTGCTTGGGCTGTCTGCTGACTGATAGGAGTCGTGGTGCTGGCCAGCACCATGAGAAAGCCTGATGCTGAATCTAGGCATTAGGGTCCCAAAATGGACTCACAGGTAAGAACGAAGGGAAGCAGCAGCCACCCGCCTACAACAGAAAGGTTGCTTGGATTGGTCAGGAAACATGTTCTCAGTCACTTGCCAGGAAGGCTGGAGAATTTGTCTAATTCATCATAAATTGGATTGTATCTCCCCACAATGAGCCTCCCCTGTTAAACTGGACCATTCTGACCCAGTTGGCAGCTGAGTTTCTGACTAGGAGATGCCAGTGTTGATTAAGGAGGTACAGACATCTGCCCTGGTGCACAGGAGAGCCAGGGGACCAACAGGGTGGCAAGGCAGTCATCCCAGCCAGCATGGTACTGAGGTGAGCTTGGGCTGCCAGCCCTGCAGGGGCAAGCCCTGAGGCTTGGGGCCTGGAGGTGCTCACTGGACCATTCTGCCTAAATCATGCATGGGAGAGGGAGAAGCAGAGTGAGGAGGTTAGCCTGTGCTTTATGTTCTGGTTCTGCCATTCACAAGTCCCGTGAAATGACTTCACCTCTTGGAGACTTGGTTGCCTCATCTCTACTATGGGAACAGCAGCTGGTTCTGGCAGGGCTTCAGGGAGGGTTACGGATAATGTATAAGAAGCTCCCGTGTTAGTCGCTCAGTCGTGTCTGACGCTTTGCGACCCCATAGACTGTAGCCCACCAGGCTCCTCTGTCCATGGGATTTCCCAGGCAAGAAGACTGGAGTAGGTTGCCATTTCTTCCTTCAGGGATCTTCCTGACCCAGGGATCGAACCAGGGTCTCCTGCATTGCAGGCAGATTCTTTACTGTCTGAGCCACCAGGNCTGTAGCCCACCAGGCTCCTCTGTCCATGGGATTTCCCAGGCAAGAAGACTGGAGTAGGTTGCCATTTCTTCCTTCAGGGATCTTCCTGACCCAGGGATCGAACCAGGGTCTCCTGCATTGCAGGCAGATTCTTTACTGTCTGAGCCACCAGGGAAGCTCCTAGAATGGTTACTAAATTGTCCTGGCAGGTTATTAAAGCTCAAAAACAGGGCAGCTAAGAAACCAGACTTGTTTTTTCCCTCATGCTACAGCTGCTTTATTTGCTCCTTCAACTTTAACAAGTAATGCTGGCAAAAGAGCTTTGGCCTTAATTCTCAGTTAAGATTTACAGTTAGCTAGACATAGCAGCAGGCTGGTGTGGTCTCTGAGCAGGGGCACCCTTTGCCAGGGCCTGGAATTCCTGTCCAGTTCTGAACCCTGTCCTTTTACTTTACAGCAACTACCTCCTCGACATTTCAGAAAGGACATTACCTTAGTAGTAGGAAGAGTGGCTGTTCTGCCATCGGACAGCCAGAAACAAAACCTCAGACTGCTGCTCTCAGATGAAGAAACCCAGGTGGTGGGCCAGGCGGTCAGGAATTTGTTTCCCTGACAGACACCGCCGTGATGAGGGAAGATATCAAATCTGCAGCTGACACAATGCATGGCCCGAATTGGGAGGGATCTGGTAACAAGACTTGGAGTCATCTCCTGGCTCTGTCACTTGTGGGAACAGAAGAGGAATTTCCCCGGGGTCACGCATCCAACTCACAGCCAAAGTTGGCGGCACCTCCCTGGCCAAGGAGGTGTGTGTGTGTGTCTGAACTGTGGGAAAGCTAGGAATTAAATAGGCTTTGTTTTTTTGTTGTGGTAATCTGTATCTCTCTCACAGGAAGGCTTACTGTGACGCTCAGATTTTATAAGCATTTGGTATTTCTTAGACAAAGGAGATACACACATGAGACAACATTTAAAAGAGTAGACTCCGGTTCAAGGCAGGGAGCTCAACAGGAGAACAGTGCCTGGCCAGGCAAGCTGCTCATCTGCCCCTGGACTTTTATCGTGATCCTGGGGCTCATCAATCTTACAGCGTGGAATGGAAACAAGACCAAAAAGCAAGAAGGCTGGGTAAATTTTCCCCATGGAGCACTAGGAAAACTCTAACTCCCTTGCCCTACTTTCAGCAGTTTAAATCCATCCCCTTTCTCTCTGGTTTTCTCTGTCTTGGTTTGGAAGTGATCCAGCATGCTGCTCCTATGTCTAGGGGTCAGGAAGACACGTGCTTTTATGATGCAACAAGGCGCAGCCGCTTTGTCTGTTTGGGGAACCTTGGTGACATCAGAAACTAACCCTTGAATCTCGGGAGCGTGTACAGAAGACAACACTGAGTCAGAAGAAGGCCTTAGTCACGGGGCTCCTGAACGCTACAGGGAAAAGCACTATTAAGGTAACTGAGTCTATCCCCTGCAGGACGGCTCCCGCTCCTATCTGGCTTGGGTTTAAGTGACTCTAATTCTCCAGGGGAAACTAATCTATGTGGAACAGCTGCCACTAGCAGGGCATTTGCTGCTCTTCAGCTGAAATTTCTCATGACATCACTCAATTCCTCCTCCCTTTGAGGGGACAGTTTCCTCTTGTATTACGAGCAGTCCAGGGGGCAGCTTGGAGATACACTGGAGAAGACCACCTCTGCTCTTCACTCAGAGGCCTGAAACTTATCTGCGTGTCTCCCAGGGAGATGGACAGGCAAGGAGACTTGGTTAAATTAAAGTGTTCCCAGAGTATGCAGCTTTCCATTACCATAGTACACAAGCCAACATGTTCAGGAGTCGAGGCAGACTTCAACAAAACTCTGTCTGGGTTGCAGCAGCTGTCTGTCTGTAGAAGGCTCCCAAGTCACTGGTGTGTGTTACTATCTCCACTTTGCTACAGGCACAAGGAATAAAGATGTGGATTTACCCTCCCCCAGAGGCAAAGTCCATTCAAATTTCTTCAACTGAAACTAGAGAGGGCAGTGGGGTTGGGGGGAGGGATGGCTTATGGGCAAAATCATCGGTAAATACAGCCACAGCAGTTTTTAATCTGCCCAAAGAAAATATGTGATTTCAAAATGTGATTAGGGATTACTGTTCCCACAGTAAACGTATTTTGAACACGAACTGCAGGCTGTCATTTAATAGAACTCCGAGCTGGGAAGCAAATCCCACCCTTTTCCTCCAGACAGCCACGAGAGCAGCTGGACCAGCTTCCCAAAGTGTCTTCATGGAGGAAGGTTTGCTCAGTCTCAGTGCGGCTTCTCTCTCCAGGATCTCACATCACCAGTGCGCCCCTCGAGGGTCAGGATAAACTGTCCGAAAGGTCAAGTTTATTCTTGGTTCTCTGGAGTGGTACTCTTTGGGCACTCGATGCTAAATGGAAATATGAATAACTCTGACATAAACACACTTACACTTTTACTGCAAAGCCATTTAAAACTTCTTTATGAGGACACAAACATATTTCAACTTTATCTCCCTTCAATGAGCACCAACAGCTCTTCAAAGTCTTGTGGAGAAAGGTCTTCTTCTCGGAAACAAATCCCCACCCCCACCCTCACAGGGAGATCTTTTCACTTACTTCTAAGTGCTGTTCTTCCTTGCGGCCTCCTGCCATTTCCCCCAAAGCTCATAAGACAACACACAAATGACTGAGGCCCAAGAGGCGCAGGGCGCTTTCTCATGCTAGGTGTTCTCATATTAACCTGCACACCTTACAAAGGGCCTGGCTGAAGCCGCGGAGCTGGCTGCCTGAAGCTCTAGCTTATTTGAAAATGCAGTTCTTCAGCACTCCAGACGTATCTCAAGGGATCAAGAGTCACGTGTCTGGTGGCGAGCGCACTGGGCTGCAGAGACACAGAACACTTCCTTCATCACAGGAAGTTCCACCAGACAGCGCTGTCGAGAGCGCCATTCTGCCAGCACTATCAAAACTCCCTGGAAATGAGGTCAGTTTATTGCCTTGTGCTCCTTATAAAAGCAACTTGCTTTTCGCCACGTTCAATGCAGAAATTAATCATCATGAGCCCGTTAGCAAACTGCCTCCCCGCGACAGCGAGTCTGTGTTACCTGCACGTCCTCACCTGCCAGTCCGCTTGCGTGGCCCCTTCCATGATTAACAGGGTCCCATGATCCAAGGGTATCTTCACTCTATCCACATAAGTGTAGTCTCCATTGTCTTCCTAGAAAACAGCATTCATGGCATTGTATTTTTTTTTTTTTTNTGGTCACCTCACGCGAAGAGTTGACTCATTGGAAAAGACTCTGATGCTGGGAGGGATTGTGGGCAGGAGGAGAAGGGGACGACAGAGGATGAGATGGCTGGATGGCATCACTGACTCAATGGACGTGAGTTTGAGTGAACTCCAGGAGTTGGTGATGGATAGGGAGGCCAGGTGTGCTGCAATTCATGGGGTCACAAAAAGTCGGACATGACTGAGCGACTGAACTGAACTGAACAGCTATTAGTGTTCATATTATCAGCATCCAAATTGCAGAAAAGTACATTCTGGCCTATGAAGGAATTCAAAGTCATTTATACAATAATTCTTTACATCTGTCTTATTCTGCACCCTGTGTTTTGACATAGTGTTAGGAGAACAGGCTTTCAAACAAGATGTGGTGTGATGAGCTTTGACCACCTTTCACAGTTTATGCTAATTCACTAATTAATATCTATGTTAAAACTGATCATAACTCTTCCTATAGCTACTTTGGTATTTTGGAGATACATTCTCGTTTCTTTCCAGAACAGTCAACAGCCAGATTTTCTCAAAGAAAGGGACTCTGCCGTGACCAGAAGAGTGTTGCTAAACTGAGCCTGGCTGTGTAAGCCTTTGAGAATGGATGGCAACTTGTGAGCACCTAGAATGCAGATGCCCATATTTACACTGCCCTTTCTTCTAGAGCTCAAAGTCAATCCATGGACAATATCATAATGAAGCTTCCCAGCATGGCTGCGATATGGCCCACAGGTGGTGTCACTCCTCCTGCACCGCTGATAAAGGGGCACGGTCAACAACCTCCTTGCTCACAGAGAGAGAGCACGGGCAGAGCTGAGATGGGGACAGACCCAAGTGACCCGACTTCTTCACCCCCTTCTGAGCAGACCCATCCATCCATTTGCTTCACTTCCAATGCAAGAGATTTACATTTAAATTACTGCAGGACTGATTTCACTACAATGCTGTGTTTATGTTTATTATTGCAGGGGTGCTTCTGAGAATGTAACTGTTTACAATGATTTCCCCCAGGAAAATCAAAACCAAAACAATAACGAACTTTTATAAACAGTCTAGATTCCAGGCCCCAACCCTTGGCAGTGACTTTGTCAAGCACTGTCATAACTTTCATAAGCAGAAGACACAAGCAATGTTTGAAATAACTTTCAGTCTCAGTGACTGATTTTGTGTCTGCCACCTTCTGCTTTCCAGTAGCAAGCACCAAAACATTTCCCTCTGACCCCTCAGCCAACCACAGAGGACTGAGAAGGTGACCTTGTCTGCAGGTGGCCCAGTTCCATCTCAGAAAAGCAAAAGGCTGCTCTCTGAGAAAAGGATTGCAGATAGAGGAGATGTACATCCTACTGAAGAAAAGATATCAGAAGGCAGTGCGCTGCTCATGAGATCAGAGGGTCCAAGGCTTCTTGATTTAAGCTGTAAAGTCAGTCACCAGATCAAGGTTCGACACAGCTACAGACAGAACTGCTGCTGCCCTCCACATAACCCAAAAGTACAGCGGGGCTTTACTCTATAAATCAAGCACTGGGACAGGAGAGTGAGGAGACAGGAAAGACATTTCACACAACAGGAAGACAAGCCTGAGATGATGATCTCCTAGAACATTAAAGCATTACTGAGATAATACTGTACATTAACTATACTTTAATATAAAAAAAATAAAGCACTAAGAAAGAAAAGCATGTCCTAGGAAGGAGGAGTTGTACATGCGACTGCCAGAGGCCAGGAAGCCAAGGCCCGTCCTGCATACATAGGTCTGTGAGACCAGAGGGCAGGTCTAAGGAGTGATTTGGAGAAGTTAGGAGAGTCAAGAGCCAGCACTTTCTAATCCAGGGTTGCTCTGTCAGAGCCACTGTCATAAAATGCAAATCTGATCTCAGAATTTCCCTCTCTTGCTTAAAATACATTAATGACACCCCAAAGGTTTCAGGATGGAGTTCACATCCATTAGCCTGGCACCCCAGGCACTTGATGACCTGCCTGCTTCCTTCTCTTTAGCTTCATCTCCTACATCCTTTTCACAGGCACTCTGCTCCAAATAAATGGAACTCCTTAACACTTTTCCAAAAGTGGGGGGGAAAAGTCATTATTGGGGGAGGAGGAGGTGCTAAGGCCAGCAGAAGAGAAGAGGTGAGCACTGTAACCTTATCTGGAAACATGAAGCAGGGAGAGAGGGTTCCAAACCCAGGAGGGGCATATCAGCAGGGACTGAATGTGATGCTCAGCAGAGCCACGTCTCCCTCTCCAATTCTAAGATCTGAGTTCTTCAAATGAGAGAAAGCCTCAGGGTGGTTTGAAACACATCACATCCAGCATAACCCTTAGTTGTACCAAACAGCAAAAGAGGGTGAGCCTTTCTTGGCAGGGGGCCACTGTGACCCATCCCCCAGGAGATGGCAACACCAGCACATCCACAGGGAGAGGTGATGTCATTACTCTGCTGCTCGTCATCCGTTCCTTCAAACCCCCTTGGCTCAGCAGGCGCAGTCCTCATTTCCTTCTCAGCGGAGCTTCCCGACCCAGGGATCGAAGCCAGGTCTCCTGCACTGCAGGAGGATTCTTTACTGACTAAGCCACCAGGGAAGCCCCCCATAATCCACAGAAGGACACAGACGGGAAAGAGCACAGGATTCTACCAAGGCAGTGCTGGGCTCACGGATGCTTCCTTCTTCTGAGATCGGGGCAGCAACACACCACACAGCCAGCCTTCAACGCAACCAAGATTCACAGGACTTTTTCCACCAAGGAATCAGATAGAGGGCCAGAGGAGCTCACGTGGTTGAGCATAAGAGCTCAGTTGATAAATGGATAAGCGACAGCGGAAGCATGGGTCTGACTGTTTAGAGGAGCAAGCTCATGGCTATTAAGCATGGCTGTTACCCAAACATGGCTCTGAAACCCTTTTGATTTACTCAGGTCTTTGTGTAAAACAAAACAAAACACATCCTCTAAAAAGCCCTGGCTTAGGATAAAATTTTCCATTCCTGATTCCCATTCAAAGAAACTTGTAGGGCCAGAGTCAGTCTACAGGGTGGGCTTTGCTACTGATATTCTTGGTTTCCCACACACTTGAAAACTCACAAGTAGATGGAAAATGAAAAAGAAAAAATTTTTTTTTCACATTAATGTTAATCAACATTCTTATTCCCTCTTCAACCATAGCCAATTCATTTGAATGCTTAATTATACTTTTCAATGAATGCTGGGATTTTCCAAAGTTTCACAACTCTTACCAAGATCTGAGTCTATTCAGTTTCCTTTAGAAAAATGCTATTTAGGGGGGAAGAAAAAAAAAGCCTGGATGTATTTATTGTTATATCATTACACACCACTCAACAGATAAGAAATCTAAACATTCTTCATTCCCTTGGAAAGGAAATCTTCACACTGTATAAGATCGATATAGATCTTTCACGTAATTATGGCTTTCTTGAACTAAAAAGGTGTCTTAGAAATTACAAACATCAGTGCTTAAAAAACCATCATTGGCATAGTTTTTTTTTCCCTACTATAAAAGTAACATAAGTTCACTAGAGTAAACGATACGCTTGTAATTACCTGTTCAATGTCTGCCTCTTTGATCTCTGATAAACTCCATGAGGGGAAGATGATGCTGTCTTTCCCTTTTGAAATATGCTCAATGCCTATCACATATATCAATAAATATGTCCTGAATGACTGAAGAAAAGCACCAAGAAATAAAAATCACCTTTAACCCCGTCATCCAGAATTCGTACAACACAAACATAGGGAATATTCTATACATACAATCGTGCACTCATTTTTAACACTGTCCTGTGAGCATTTCCTACATCTTAGATGTACAGTATTTCTTAAAAATGGTTATATAATATTCTTTGCATGAACATATCCTTCCTCCTTTAAACTCATAAACTATTTTTTGACCACCTGGATGTGTCAGGCACTGTACTGAGAATACAGCAGTGAGCTACGCATAGTTGGAAATAGATCTTAATATACCATTAATACTTAAAAAAAAAAAAAAGGAAAAAGAAAGAAAAAGCTACTGCAAGTAGATTTTGGGCAAAACACCTCTGAGTGTATTTCCAGGCTATATTCTTTTCTTCTTTTTGGCCATGCTGTGTGGCATGTGGGTTCTTAGTTCCCAGACAAGGGATCAAACTTTTGCTCCCTACATTGGGACCGCAGAGTCTGAACCACTGGAAGTCCCTAGAATAAATCCTTTAAAATGGAAAAACTGGATCTAAGGGCATGAACTTAAAGGCACTTTGATTCATAGCATCAAACTGCGTTAAGCAGATTGTGGCAACTTATAATTCCATCTGGAAAACATGCCAGCTCCTGCCTTCTGAGCACGTCATCGTCAACAGGGAACACCATCAACTGACATTATGAAAAAAGCTTAGGGAGAAGCGGCGGCTCACTCTCCAAACAGAAGTTCTTTCATTACTAACCAAATTCACCACTTTCTCACACACTTAGCTGCTGTCTGCGTTTCTCCTACTGCAAACTCTGTTCGTGTCTTTTGTCCATTTTTCTATAGGATGTTAACGTTTTTATTGATCTGCAGCCATGTAAGATATTTCCCCTTTGTTATATTTTCTGTAAATATTTTTCTTACTTGCTATTTGACTTTTAACTGTGTTTATGATGTTTAACACAGAAGAGCTCAGAAACTTTTACAATCAATTTGCTGATCTTTCTTTGATTCCCCTTCATGGCCTTTATGCTTAGAAAGGCTTTTTCCCATTCTCAGGAAACCTAAATATACAACTGCATTTCCTTTCAGTTAAAAAAAAAATTCTGTATTTTTTAGATTTAACTCTTTAATCCACCTGGAGTTGGCTCCCCACTCCCTTGGGTCCAAGTGTTTTTTCCTAACAATTTCCAGGTACTTAAACCAAGTTATCCTGCTAGACTTTCTGGACACTATCCACCATGGTGTAAGGTGCTAAAATGCCAGGCATGTTAGGGACCGTATGTACTCAGTACTGCTAATTCTCACCACAACCCTGTAAGGGATGTGATATTCTTCATTTTATTATAAAGCAAAGGAAGCTGGAGGGAAAGTACATTTCTAAGGCAAAAGGCTGGCAGGAGACATGGAAGCAAGTATTTGAACTAAGATCTGCCTTGTTTTTAAAGTCTGTATTTTTTCTTCCACCTTACTGTGCTCTCCAAAGTGCTTTCTTTCTTCTGAAATCCTGTAATACTTCCTGTCTGAACGACATGGCACCCTGTCTGTTCTGTAAGGGTCACCATTACCAGCAGGTGGCATATAACAAGGGGCGTGAGGCAGGTGTAACACAACGGGGAGTGGGGACCATGGACACCAGACAGCCTGGGACTTGTGTACTCTCTACGGTTTCCTCGTTATTCCCTGGGTGTTGCCTGATCTTCGGATTTTCTAGGGATCTGGTAAATGGGATTTTTACATGATCTCTCCTGAGTTATAAATTTTGCCAACTAACTCGGTTTCTTAAAAATACTGGGAAGTATATACACAAGTCTGAGGACCAGTTCCTGCTTAAGAGCTGCCCAGCTGAGCTGCTGGTGGACCCATCACAGTTCCTTCTCTCATGCTCACATCTGGTTGTCCCACATAAGCTGCCAAGCAAGCCCAGAGGGTACCTGCCCAGCTTCTTTGATGACCCTTTGCCATTCCACGTGATAGTGCCTGAAACAAAGCCCAGTACACATGTGCTGCTTCAAATATCGTATTCTTAATCTCAGTGATCCCAACACAATCAGAAAAGGCCATGGATGCAAAATATGCTTCCAAATTAATGATCTTGGTCAACAGTGAGACATCTGGTTTTCCAAGTCATCTCTGATCTCCTGGATGAGCTACACCTAGAAATTCTTCCATCTTTTTAATAAGATGCTTATAATAACAAAACAAATGAGCAGAAAGGTCAAAACAAAGTAGAAGCCTGCTATCTGTTTCTCACTTCCAAACCTCAGGAAGCACCTGACGTGCAGTAACTATTATTTTGTTCACTGAAAGGCTTCAAGGCTACAGGAGCCCTTGAAGGCTGGAGAGGACTTAAATTAATGAGAAGGTGGTGTGCATTTGTGCTAAGTCGGTTCAGTTATGTCCAGCTCTTTGCAACCTTATGGACTGGGGCCCGCCAGTTTCCTCTGTCCATGGAATTCTCCAGGCAAGAATACTGGGGTGGGTTGCTAGGCCCTTCTCAGGGGACCTTCCTGACCCAGGGGTCGAACCTGAGTCTCTTAAGTCTCCTGCATTGGCAGGTGGGTTCTTTACCACTAGCGCCACCCAGGAAGCCCAATGAGAAGGTGGAGAGCATGTCTAAGGAGCAAAGAGATAAGTCAGCAGTATGGTGCAATCACACAGGGACATCAAAGTAAGACATCAAAGTCGGCTGGGCATAGATTTGGTAAAGATTTGACAATCTGGCTGGAAGAGTTTACATTTTATACTCTGTGTTCCAGCAGGAGCGAGTAAAGACTTCTAAGTTGGAAAACAAACTGATGAAAGCAGTGAGCTCAGTCTTGGCTTTCTGCTCCTCTTTTCTATTCTTCTGCTCTGAACTGGGCGATTCCATAGCTTTACATACTATCTAGATTATTAGTTTCAACTCAGTTCAACAACAGATTGTCCGTTCCATGTGGAGCAAGTGCCTTAACACAGGGCCTCAGCCACCTCACCTGTGCGATGGAGACGCCAGCAGCATCGACTTCACGATTCCTGGAGGCGGCATGGAAACCACTGAGAACAGAGCCCAGCACAGACTCCATACTATGCACTCGCTATTTATCACTATCCTTTTACTGTCGTTACTGCTGTTATCCTGACAATTCCCAAATGACACCTCTAGCACAGGCCTGTCATCTGAAGCCCTGACGCCATAGCCAGTTTGGAAGTCTCAAGCATCTTGAATCTAGCATGTAGAAGAAGGATCTCTTGATTCCTCCACAATCTTCCCTAAACAAGAGCAAAATAAAATGCAACCCCCCTGCTCCTCCTCCACCTGAGTAAACAGCACCTCCATCTACCAACTGCTTGAACCTGAAACCTGGTTCACCCTCAAAAATACACCTCAAATTCATCTACTGTGTTCCTCCTCACTGCCACCATCTGAGTGCAAATCAGCAGTCTCCCAGTAAAAACACTGGAACAACCTTTTAGTCTCCTATTCTTGCCTCTCCCTGAAATATTCTTCACACAGCAGCCAGAGTGCTCTTTTTAAAATATAAACCAGAGCATGTCACAACCTCCTTTATTCCCACTGCTCTTGGAGTAAAATCTAAATTCAGAGCCCTAACTGCAAGCCGTAATTATGCCTCTCCATTGAATCGACTGTTCTCTAGCTCCCGTGACATCCAGGAGGGGAGGGCCCGTGTCTGCCCCGTTTACTGCTATTTCCCCAGAGCTGAGCATCATGCCCGACACATAGTGTGTCCTCAATTAATATTTGTGAGCAGGAGGAAAGAGAAGAAAGAACAAATAGAGAAAATAAGCTATTCCTGAAAATATCTGGCATCTGGTTATCAGACAGAACTGAGGGAGAAGAGATTAGAACTACGGATATCAGAGTGGAAAAAGGCATTTTAGTATTTTAGGCATGTGGTAAAGAGAGCCTGAAATGAAGCCACTATTAGAAGGATGAGTTTCTCAGACCTTTCAAGAAAGAATTAAGAAGATATGGAACTAAAACAATTGAAATGAGAGAATGGGGAAGAATTGAAAATAATTTATGATTAAACCTGACCAACAGAGCAGTGACATCATGAACATAATGGTACTTATGAGCAGGTAGAATTGTGGAGTTTCCTGAGAGAACAGCAGTAAGTCTACAATTTCAGGTTAGAAGTCACGTGCTGTTGTAAGTAGAAATGTCTCATGACAAAGTGATGATGGCTAAGAACAAAGTGATGACTAGACTGTGAGATAAAAGTCAAAGCTGGAATTGAGATTCACAAGTTGCTCCACTGAAGAAGAAATGGTTGAAGCCTAACAACAAATGAAAGCCATTTATGTATTCAATCAAAATACACACACACACACACACACACACACACACACACACACAGTGCTAAACGCTGGGGATGTAATGATAAAGGAGGCAGAAATGGACCTTGCCCACATGGTGTTTCCAATCTACTCCTGGTTCATAATTTCCCTAAAAGCTATGCAGACAAAGATGACAGAATCAAAGACAATCCTGAATATCCATATTTAAAGGGGCTGCATTAAAGGGAATAAAAAAAAAAATTCAAAGGAGGCAGAAACATAGCAGTGAGAAAAGTGTGAGAATAGCTAAGATAATACAGTATTTCAGAAGCCAGTAGGAGCAAGAAAGGGCAGCTAACAGACAGCTGAGTTTCAGGGAGAGAGATGCTGGATGCTGGTGACCAACATTACAAGGGAGAGGACAATGAGGACTGAGGGAAGGCCAGACTACTTGCTCTTCAGGACAATGGTATCACTGTACTAGCAGCATGGTGAGATGGAGCTAGAGGGCAGACGTTCCAAAAGTGAGTTAAGCTGTAGGAAAGGGAGCCTGCAGGTGCAGACAACTGATCCCAGAATCTGTGCTTCAAAAATCAAGAAAAAAATCAAGATGTTGGAGCGTCTGCAGAATCAAGCAAAGGGTTTTCACAAGACGGGAACAGACAGAATAGGAATTTCCCTTGCTCTCTGGTCCAACAATCAGATACATAGTAGAGCTGCTTGACAAGTATGCTTAAGGCTTTACCGCAGATTAAAATGATATTTGAAAACTAAATGCCAGCATGTGCTACAGCTGCTTAGACTGCTGGGGCCAAGGATCCCTTCACTGGCCCTGCTTCCTGAGTTAAGACTATGCCAAAATGTCTCCTCTCCTCTCTTTCAGTCATTTCTTTCCAGCTTGTGTTCCCAATCAAACTATGGTGTGGCCTTGCTCTTGAGAACCTGGCTGGCTTCTAGACAGCTTTATGGATCATCAAAGTTTGCAGCTATATTTGGACTGTAAAGTTGTTTCTACAGCGCCAGTATAAGAACACAGCTGGACCTGTTGTTTATAGCAGTAATATATTTTTTAAATGTGACATAAACAAAATATATTAGTTATGGAAATTATGGAAACAAAATAAAGCTAGAAACCTACAAAGTCATCTCCACAGTTAGTCTGCTGACTCAAGCCAAACACTTTCAGAGATGGCATCTTCAACATGATCTGAAAAACATTACTTTAAAAAAAGCAGCAGCTGGTTTTGAAATAAGATCTGATAAAGTAGGAAACTAGATTGGATAGCACAGGCTATTTCTTCTTTGAGACCTTGTCATGCAGCACGCAGGGTCTTAGCTCCCTGACCGGGGACTGAACCTGCGCCCACTGCAGTGGGAACACAAGAGTCTTAACCACTGGACTACCAGGGAAATCCTTGGGAAAGCATACATTTAAAGTGACTTGAGGTTATCTGTTCGAAACAGTTTTGAACTCACTTGCCACACACAAATATCTGGGTTCTTATCAAACTCTTTTCCTGACTTTTGACGTGGATTTGGCAGGGAAGGTTCCAGTGAGGTGAGTGAGAGCACTAAGCACGAGGGCCCGGCATGTGCAGCCAGCCAGCCCAGTGATCCTAGAAGGCAAACGCAGTTTACACTGCAACACCTGCCACCAGTGTTTGTTGCTGATATAGTGTTGGGGTAGGAGGGTTGAAAAGTTATTGAATTACACAAAAACAAGGTTGGCTTTACCTTTACTGTTACAGTCACTCTAGCTATACTAAATGTGCATTTAAAACCAGAAGATTTCATGTAATGAACATGCTGTTCTTGGTGATATAATATTTCCAAGAAATGCAACTTAAAGGAACTGCTATTTTGAAAGAGCTTTTACTCAAGACTGCAGCACCAGAAATAAATGCTTTCCTTCCTCGAAGAGCGTACAGGGCAAATTCCATGAAGCCTGACATCCAGCTGACCCCAGTCACCAGGAAAAGTGCAGGGTTCTCCAGTCATCTATTACATCAGAACACTTATTCCCAAACCATCCCGAGATATAACCTGATTAAACACAATCCCCCATACCCACCCCTGGCCCTGCCATTGTGTCTGCTGGAATTCTCACCTAAGGATAAGCAAACGCCTCCAGATGCTCAACCTCATGTGCTCTGAAGGTTCCCTCCACCTCCTTGTCCTAATCGAAACCCAGCTCTCTCCAGAAGACTCCAAACTCTCAGCAACTCTCTCTCCTGTGGAAGATGATCATGTCTTTCACAGCGGCAGAGTGAGGGGATACTCCTCACTGACACTTTCAGACCAGTATTCCCAGCCATGTCTTAAAAATGCATGCTCCTTTGAGCTCATGTCACTGAAGCTGTCCACCTCTCTCCTCTGCCTTGATCTCAGGAGGTATAACAATCTCTGGCATGCTGTGATTCATGGGGTCGCAGAGTTGGACACGACTGAGCGACTGAACTGAACTGAACTGAATTGGTCTCCTGGCTCCCACTCTTGCTTTTGTCTAGTCTGAGCTCCACACAGTAGCAACTGACCTTGTAAAATTTCAATCAGATCATCTCTCTCCTCCGCCTAATACACTTCAGTGGCTTCCTGATGTACTTAAAACCCACTCCTTCCTGAGGATCCTGTCCTTGTGGGATCTGGCCCCGCCAGCCGCTCCCATCTCATCACCTGCTTCTCTCTGCTCTTGCTCACCCTGCTCCTCTGCTGGGCCTCCTTCTCCTTCCTCAAACTCACTAAGCTCTTTTCTGCCCCAGCTAAGCAGTCATCTACCAGGAAAATGTGGCTTGTGAAAGAAAATTACCAGAAGGCTCAGGAATAATTTTTCAGAGCATGGCAAAGTGGAGGGGGGGGGGGGGAACTACCATTAAGTCAAGGTTTTCAAAAAAGTTTCCAAGTAGACCTCATACCTAGTCAGGACACACACGAATTTGACACAAATCACTTTGGAAAATGCTGTTCTCCCAAGATTAGAAGTGCTATCAGAGGCAATACAAAACTGGGAGGTTCTTTGCAAAAATTAGTTATTCCCAGTGGCAGTTAGGACACGGATTCTAGCCTGAGACAGCCTCCAAAGAAGCAAATGACGATCCCAACTCCCCAAAGAGCTTGTCTATAGAGAACTGAGGTCCTACCAGGACTACTTATCTTTATCCACTTACACAGGCACCAGTTTATCTCCCCACTTATACTCTCCAAAACACTGCATGACCCTAAGGACAGGAGCTCAAAAACTCAATCACCATTTCTGATCCAGAAGCACCTGACCCTCCCCAAGTCTCCCCTGCACCCCCTCAATGAATGCTGTTCACAGGGTGAGGCAACCCTGGAGGTTAGCCTCACTGCTGTTCATTTTCTTTTTCAATTTTCACATCTGAAAAGTCACTGTAGCATCCACCATTTATAACAGCTTAAAAATTCACTGATTACTGCAACAACTTTTGTAGTGCCTTTCATGGGAAAACTTTCGTATTACTCCCATAAAGTGGCTATTGTCCCCATTTACAAAAATGGATGAGTATAAATGAGGCAGATAAGTGCTTTTTACAGGCATCAGTAACAGAAACAGGAAACGAAACCTGATATTTTAAATTTCATTAGGGACTGTATTAAAAAGATGATGGTTATCAACAGTTCCTTTCGAGTAGATCTTGTAATTTCTCAGAACAGATGCAGTAACCAGAAGATGGACTAAGAAGAAGTATGGATGCCCGGAAGAGCAGCAGTGGGCATGGTGGCTGGGGCCGCGGCTTGGGGCCACCCCCGGAACGCTACACAGTCTAGTTTACCCGATTTTCAAATTTAGGCTAGTCAGCTTATATTATTTTGGATTCCTCAATTCTTCTAAAGCCCTGGAAAAAATATTGATATTTGTGATTTAAATGACCTTTTTATATCCCATTCTTCCCAGTAGTGTGTAAACAGGGAGGTACCAGGAACTCGAATGCACTGGGAACTCTCAACCTTTTCCATCACAAGTGATTTTACAAACATCTCTTTTGGTATTATGAACAGAGTTCTCATTCTTCAGAAGGTGCTAGAGAAAGGAATGGTTGAAAAATTTCCCAACTTGCCTCAACCCAATCATCCTGAGGTAGATAGAAGCCCCGCACATGTTTAGAATTCAGCTAATAAAGGACAGTGCTTATACATCAGTAATTTTCTAGAAAACAAGGCTTTTGGCATCTAAACCTCCAGTGCATCACAAACTTCCTATTATCTAATACTCACCCCCCTCCCCAACTCAGCCATCACTGTTTCTATGGTAACCGACAGAGAAATAGCAGCCTGCCAAATGGCTTTTGTAGTTCCTTTTCCAGCCTGTTTTTCAGTATAGAATTAAAGCTATACCAGGAAAAGAACCAGACTAATCTTTATAACAGGGACACGACATAGCCTGAAAAGTACAACTGGGTTTGGGACACAAACGTAGAAAAGCTTTAATGAGCCCACCTTGGGAGAATAAAAGAGGTTCTTGGCTTCTTTAAAAAAAATATCTACAGAGGTATAGTTGGTAAGCTTTACTTTTGTCTTAAGATAGTATATTCTGATGTTGGCCAGAAGATAGATACAATGCTGTTCACTCAGGTCTAACTGAATTAACAAAAGAAGGGATGGGTGAATGAAGGAAAGGCTACCATGTCTCTAAGTAGCTTATTATCATTAAAGGAAGTGGTAATTGACTATAAAATCAAAACAAATGAGCCGAAGTTGACAGACTTAGACAGGGAGATGAGGATCAAGGACTGGCATCTTGGAGGAGTGGATGTTTAATGCTAGGGATGATGCATGCACAAAGCTGCCTGAGCCAACTGCACGAATCAGAGGGACACTGATGCTTAGGGAAACAAAGATCTCCTTACCATCTCAGCACAGTGAGAAATTGTTAGGAATGCAATGTGTGGAGCTGGGGCAGCTTTCAGATCAGCAGCTACAGAGAACTACTGAAGGTGCCAGACCGCAAAACAAACAGCTGCTGCAGGGGTGGGGAGCTGAATGCTTAAAAAAAAAGAGGCTAATTCCCCTTGAAAGCGCCCCGAACAGATGCTTTTCTGTCTCAAATCTGCATACTTGAATCAAATACAGGAAATCTCATGATTCCTCTATGTCAGCTTTACATGAGAAACTTTGACTCAAGTCAAACAGGTATTAACTTCTTCTCCTCTGATAGGTTAAAACTAACTGGATTTTGAAAAAGATGCCCTCCCACGATCTCTAGCACACTCCAAATGTCTTGTCGACTGACATGAAAATTACAATCTTTAAATGGCATAGCGAGACAGGTTCCTAGGAGCTACAGAAAGTCAGACTCCTACAATTCCACACAGAAGACTAACTTGAATTACACTTTTTATTTTATGCTTTCAGCTTGAGTTATATGAATCATGAGTCATGTTCTCAAAGCTATCACCATAGTTAAGGAAGAAAAGTAGACAGATTTGCAATAACCATTCTCCTTTCAATCCTTCAGAAAAGGAATCATTATTCTAAGATAAAGATGATGTGCCCTAAGATACATTCCCAAAGATGTCAACTCAGAGAAAGGCTTCTATAGTTCAAGTATAGCGAGATTTGTGAAGCCCAAGATGTTTTAAATCTGTTAAAGAAACTTGAAGAAATTTTTCCAAAAGTTTAAACCTGGGTTTTGTTTATTCAAGAATGGAGTTTATAGGTTCTTGTCGGGGCGGGGCGGGGGGGGGGGGGGGAGGAGTGGGGGGGAGGCGGGGGGCCCGGCAGACACGGAACAGGAGCTGGTGGGATGTGGAAGCAAATGGGGAGTCGGAGGCCCCGAAGGGGGCGGAGCCCGTGAGAGGGAGGCGGGGAAGACCCCNGGGGGGGGGGGGAGGAGAAGTAGTTTTAAAACTGTTATTTACTAACGCATGATTATAATTTCAAATATACTAACCTTCAATTTCCCCATCTTAAACAAAAGTCAGAATTGAAGGAATATACGACTGCATCAAATTCAATCACAGTTAAGACTAAGCCAGAAGCAAAAACTTAATCATCAGTAACCTGACATACTGACACATTTGTATTTCTTCCCATATCTGTTTCCTTAGCCAAGTTTGTTTCAAGATCTCAGACAAATTTTCTTACTTATCCGATAGGTATTTTCATCAAATCATTTACTACAGTTATAGTGCAAATTCCCCTGCTATTGGCAGACAATTACAGGGGCTTAACCACATTTTCAGTGTTTCACGGCCTGTGCTTTCACTCTTGTTTATCAAAATAGACTCTAAGAAGCCTTGAGAAGACAAAGTTGCAGTAAGTATGGTCAGTGTCCCTCTCAGAGATTTTGTTCCAAATGGTTGCCCTCAGACACAATGCGATGTGGCAGTTACATTTTCTACCCACCCATTAACCTATAACATAACTGAATTATATTTCCAAGAAATAATTCTTGATCACCATGAATATGTTCTCATATGAGAAAATGACCTTCAGCTGTCTAGAGGGGAAAAGGAATAGAGGTATTCTGGGCACCAGAACTCTGTTAATGCTTCAGTTCATTTCAGTCAATCAGTCCTGTCCGACTATTTGCAACCCTGTGGACTGCAGCACGCCAGGCTTCTCTGTCCATCACCAACTCCCGGAAGTTGCTCAAACTCATGTCCACTGAGTCGGTGATGCCATCCAACCATCTCATCCTCTGTCGTCCCCTTCTCCTCCACCTTCAATCTTTCCCAGCATCAGGGTCTTTTCAAATGAGTCAGCTCTTCAAATCAGGTGGCCAAAGTATTGGAGTTTCAGCCTCAACAGCAGTCTTTCCAATGACTAACGCTTAACAGTTGGAAATTGCTTGCACAGTAAAACTAAATTATCCTACAAAGCATGCTTCGGGAATTCTTAACCTTAAAATCTGGAAAAAAATGTTTTTTAAAAAGGGTGATGGTGGTGGTGGTGGTGAATGTACGTGTAGAGAAAAACGGGAACTGAATACTTAAATGCTTGGCAACAAAGAAAGTCACTGCAAAGAGGCAGAGACTCGGCTTACACCAAAGATTATCCTGGATCCACCAGAGTTTGCTGTCCACTCAGAAAGCTGGAAGGATAACCCTGGAAGGGACACAGAGCACTAAGAGGGGCCAGATCATCAGCTCCAGGAGGGGAAGGATGACTTCATCTCACTTACTCATGGCTACAATCCCATTTCCCAAGACCAGGCCTGGCAAAAAGGTAGTGTTCTGTATGTCTGGATTGAGGATCTGAACTTTAAAATAAGACACCTGGTGTTTCTCTACCATTCACACAACAGAAGACTTATGAAGGGCAGGATGAACTCCTCACATATGCGAATGTAGGATTTAACCAAGTGGAAGCCTGCATATAAAAGCTAACTGTGCCTGAAAAGAACATGGCAAAGGCTGAGGAGCCTGCTTCTTAGGCAGTTCTCCCTGATACACTGAGACAGTGAGGCTAGTCAAGAGTGCCCAGGGAGCAAGTTCATTCAGGAAGTTACTGGCAACTGACAACTACCCCTGATCCCCACTAACACAGACCAAAGCTTCAGTGTAAACAGAAGCAAATACAACCCTGTCAATGGAAGATATGCCAAGGAAAGGTGCTTAATAGAGTAAGTGCAAAACAACACAATATGCTTCAAAATACCATGTTTGGAAACCCAAATACATGTCAGGAAAACAGTCCAAGAAGTATATCTGATGAAGAACAGACACAACCACTGACTGCCTGATAATTATGTGGTCTGGGATTAGGTCATACTCCAAACACAGCCCTGTAGGCTGTCCACACTGACTGTCTGGTTTAATGTTATAAGCTAAATGATTGGGAGCCTTGGTTTAAAAAAACACACCCACACGCAAATCCTGGAAATAAGATAATTTGGTAGAGCTTTGCTCTCTTCTTAGAGTTCCTACTGTCTTTCTATCTGCTTCAGACCTAAAGTTCTACACTTCTTGATTAAAAAACAAAACAAAACAAAAAAAACACAAAGAGCCCTCATACCCCTCCAATGTATTAAAATATAGGTAAGAGCTGGGCTGGACAACTGAAGTTACTCTACAGTTTAGTCACTGCTTGTCTAGTCACCTGGCTGGAACCTCCTCTCAGAGGTACTGTTCATCTGATTTTAGGAACTGGCTAAGAAGGAATGGGGATGCGTGTGGCTCAGTTCAGTTCAGTCGCTCAGTCATGTCCGACTCTTTGCGACCCCATGAACCGCAGCACGCCAGGCCTCCCTGTCCATCACCAACTCCCGGAGTCCACCAAAACCCATGTCCATTGTGTCGGTGATGCCATCCAACCATCTCATCCTCTGCTGTCCTCTTCTCCTCCTGCCCTCAATCTTTCCCAGCATCGGGGTCTTTTCCAATGAGTCAGCTCTTAGCATCAGATGGCCAAAGTACTGGAGTTTCAGCTTCAACATCAGTCCTTCCAATGAACACCCAGGACTGATCTCCTTTAGGATGGACTGCGGTTCTTCTTTTCAAAGAGGATAGGCAACACTGTCATGAAGAACACTTACTTAATATAAAGGCTCCTGAAGAAGGGCATCTTCCCTGAGCCTCCTTCCTTTCCCTTCTTGCCCCTATTCACTCGAGCTCTGTCTTCCAGTTACTTGAGTAATGAATAATGTCTATCTACCCCCATTTCCATGAGGATGGGGACCGTGTCTTTCCTTTCCACCAATGGAAATAAGCCTCTGACACCTGGCACACGGCAGGCAATTTCTGCTGCAGAAATGAATGAATGGCTTCTTTCGAAGTCAAAAGTTATCCACAGGATATAAGCCATCAGTTGAAAACATTTCATCAACCAGACACATACTCCAATCCCCTAATCTGAAAATAGGAGCCTTTTAGGAGCCCAGCTTTTTTTTCACCGATTATTAGATAGCGGGAGGAACATAAATAAAGGGACTACTCACTGGCGGGGGCTTCTTTCTCATCTCAAACATGCGTGTGGCACCAAAGCTGAGTGAAGCAATGATGGGGGACCTCCCCAGTGAAGGTTCGTCATCACTGTGCCAGTCCACGCCATCCTTCTCATTTCGGTAAAGATTGCAAAGCAAGGAGTTGAAGGTGTGGCCAGTGTTCTCTTCAATTTGGCTCTTCAGCGTGAGCAGCACAGGATGCCACTGCAATCAACAGGTCAAGAGAAGGGGCAGAGACAGCTCGCATGAGACAGGCACAGGGACAAACAGGAAGTGCAAAATCAGTCACGCCATAAACAGGGGCTTGGAATAAGCAAACCATCTGAAACGTAATAAGCATCAGGCCAGAAGAGAAGTCGCCTTCTCTCCCATTATGTCTGTTCTGAAGCAAGCTGACCTCTGCAATTTTATTAAGACGCTAAACTTGGTGTGGCAATGTCATGAAGACCAGGCCTATCCTCCCATCTCATCCTTTCCATGTTAAATATATGACCCTCCAGAGAAGTAACTGTCAGCACACTCTGGGCGGTCGCCTCGGTAAGGCATGGCGGTGGCATGTGGAGCAGGAAGCCTGCTTTGTCACCGCAGCTGATGGGCCGTCAAGAGTCGGCAGATAAAGACTGAAGTCTGAGCGTGAAACAGCTCTCCTTCGGGGTGGCCCTCTGTTCCATTCCTGTGCTGTGCTTAGTCACTCAGTTGTGTCTGACTCTGTGACCCCATGGACTTTAGCCCGCCAGGCTCCTCTGTCCATGAGGCTTTCTCCAGGCAAGAATACTGGAGTGGGTTGCTATGCCCTCTTCCAGGGGATCTTCCTGACCCAGGGATAGAAACCAGGTCTCCTGCATTGCAGGCAGATTCTTTACCGTCTGAGCCACCAGGATTCCATTCCCATTTTATCACAAGTGGCAAAATTGCTCTTTGAAAAGGATATTTAATGTTTCTAGAGTGGCAAACTTCCTAAGACCAGAACCTAGAGGGGAAAAACATTCTACAGAATGGAGTCATGAAATGGCTATGAACTACAAAAGATTTAAACAGTCCACAGCCCTGCCTCCTGAGCACCGAGTTCACATCTGTAGTTTCTATTCAGAACTCACCATCTCGCCATACATGCTTTAGGAAACTACGACCCTTGACCTTAGGTTGCACTAGGGAGCTATAATCAGTGTAGCTCTTATGGTTCTGGTTAGAATTCTGTATGTCTTGCCTTCCAAGAAACCTCAGGTGCTTTACGGAAGCTTCCTGTAGGACAGGGCTTCTCATACCACTACCAAAGATGACTGAGGAGGGAACTCCTTGGCAGTCCAGAGGTTAGGACTCAGCACGTTCACTACTGAGGGCTTGGGTTTAACCCTTGGTTGGGGAACTAAGATGCTGCAAGCTATATAGCACAGCCAAAAAAAATTACTGAGGACCCCAAAGAACTTCTATGTGTTTGAATTATAGCTACGATAGCTACTATATTAAAAATTAAAACTAAAAATATTTTAATTTTTGGTTAATTCATTTAAAAAATAACAACCCCATTACATGCTAATCCAAGTAGTATTTTATGAAAATTAGCTTTTTTCCAATACAAAAAAATTAGTGAGAAGAGGGGCACTGTTTTGCAAATATCTTCAATGTCTGATTTAACAGAAGAGAGTTGGTTCTAATATCTGCTTCTGCATTCAATCTGTTAAAATGTTTTTGTTGACACACACAAAGAAAACTGCCTTCACACAGACATGTAGTTCAAAAAAGGAAGAAAAAATCTTTACAAATAACCATAGATATTCTTTGCTATTAAACCAAAGCTCAACTGTACTGATTTCTTAAAGGTTAGAGGCAATGTGGAATCTGAAACTACATCAACACACTTTTTATATTATTACATCTAAATCCATTGGTCCAACTTGCACTTTGAATGGATCTTGTAATCTTGCATGATTCTGTAACATCAAGCACTGGTCATTTGGAAAATACTGGCTCACTGAGTTACACAAACCCTCTTACCACTGACATGTTTCATTATACACCATAAAAAAATCATCTCCATTAACATTACCACTGATCTCTTCAGAAAAAGCTAAGTAATGGGAAGAGGTCAGGTTCAAGGTGAAGGATATGAGTTTTTCCAGAATTCCTAACATTTCCTTGAAACCTCAACTTTTATTAGTATCAGACTTTTACTAAATCCTGTCCATTGTTTTACTAGAAGTGACACTTGATTCACTTATGAGAAAATGTCTGCTGAATACTGAAGTCTGAATAGTGTGCGTGCCAGTTGCTCTTCCAAGTAAAATGGTCCAGGATAAAAGTAGCTAGTTCAGCTTCTACCTTAAGCAATCACACACAACCATCATAAATCATCTGTAGTGGAAATGCCTTATGCATACTTTCCATTTCATGAAACAATTTTAAAAGATCAAGATTTTATAAAATAATGCTTATCACTTCATCAAAGGACACCCTTGAATGAAACCATCTTTTTTTTTTTTTTTTTTTTAAAAACTGGAAGTGCACGTGGTAAAGAAAACAATGATTACTGGCACAGTTTGGTGGCAATGCCTTGATTCATACTAAGGCGCCAGCAATTTTACTCACCATTGTTTTTGTATAGCGCAAACTCAACAAAGTGAAAAATGTCACCTATTCTTAGTAAACTCATAAAAATAATTTTGACCCTGTGAATTCCTAAAAAGAATTTCGTGGACTCCCTCCAGGGATCCACAGATTCTACTTTAAGGACTGCCACTCTAGGGTTTCCCTGGTGGCTCAATGGTAAAGAACCTGCCTGCCAACATAGGGGACGTAGGTTTGACCCCTGGTCCGGGACGATCCCACAGGCTGCAGAACAACTATGCCCATGTGCCACAAGCCACTGAGCCTGTGCTCTGAAGCTCAGGAGCCGCAACTACTGAGCCCCCCTGCCACAACTACTGCAGCCCATGCCCCCGAGAGTGGAGCTCTGCAACAAGAGACGCCGCCACAGTGAGAAGCCTGTGCATCGCAACGAGAGAGGCCCCCACCCTCTGCAACAAGAGGAGAGCCTGCGCAGCAACAAAGGCCCAGCACAACCAAAAATAAATAAATATTAAAATTATATATAAAAGAAAAAGAACTGCCACTTCAGAGAGCCCTTTCAGAGTTCATGTTCTGTGTTTGGAAGTGAAGAAATGTATGTTCAGCAAAACAAAGCATAATATCATTCTTAGGTATATACCATGACTATTATCAGGTAAAACTTGCAGGGAGCATATGTGGGAATCAGCTTCCCTATCTTGAAGAAATCATGTTGAAAGCTGGCATTCCGTGTTACGGACAGCGGCATTATATTCTTGGCAGAGAATTTTATTTATTTTACTGAAGTAACACTGGTTTATGACATCATATTTCTACCATGCACATGCACGCGTGCTCAGTACTCAGCAGTGTCCGACTCCTTGTGACCCTAAGGACTGTAGCCACCCCGGGCCCCTCTGTCCATGGGATTCTCCAGGCAAGAACACTGGAGCGGGTGCCCATGTCCTTCTCCAGCCATACAGCATGTTTACCTCCACCAAACATTCCGTTTCCACCCGTCACCACACAGTTGACCGCCCTCCTCTGCTGTGCCCTCCATCCTGTCCCCTCCCCTTCGGGAACCACTGCAGTGCTCCTTGTACCGACATGTTTGGTTTGTTCATTTATATTATTTTTTATATTCCATACATTAATAAAATCATACAGAATCTGTCCCTCTCCACCTGACTTATTTAACATAATGTCCTCAAGGTCCGTCCATGGTCTCACAAAAGGTATGATTTCATCTTTTTTTTAAAATGGCTGAATAGTACTCCATTTATAAATATAAGAGAGTTGGACCATAAAGAAGGTTGAGCACCAAAGAATTGATGCTTTTGAACTGTGGTGCTGGAGAAGACTCTGGAAAAGTGCTTTGGACTGCAAGGAGATCAAACCAGTCCATCCTAAAGGAAATCAGCCCTGAATATTCATTGAAAGGACTGATACTAAAGGTGAAGCTCCAATATTTTGGCCACCTGATTCGAAGAGCCTACTCACTGGAAAAGACCCTGATGCTGGGAAAGAATGAAGGCAAAAGGAAAAGAGGGTGGTAGGGGATGAGGTGATTAGATAGCATCACCAACTCAATGGATATGAACTTGAGCAAACTCCAGGAGAAAGTGGAGGACAGGGAAGCCTGGCGTGCTGCAGTCCATGGGATTGCATAGAGTTGGACACGATTTAGCAACTGAACAACAACATATATATAGACAGACATACATCCTCAACACCCTCTTTATCCGTTCACCTGTTGATAGGTGCTTAGGTTGTTTCCATATCTTAGTTATTATAAATAATGCTGTGATGAACACAGGGGTGCACATATATTTTCAAATTAGTGTTTGCATATTCTTTGGATAAATAACAATAAATGGGATAGCTGGATCATACGGTATCTCTATTTTAAATTTTTTGAAAAATTTCCATAATGGCTGCACCACTTAAATTCCCATCAACAGGGTATGAGAGCTCTCTTTTCTCCATATCCTCACCAGCACTTGTTATTTCTTGCCTTTTTGACAATAGCCTTTCTAGCAGGTATGGGGGTAATGATATCTTACTATGGTTTTGATTTACATTTCCCTAATTAGTGATGCTGAGCATCTTGTCACGTGCCTATTGTCCATTTGCCCTGGAGAAGGAAATGGCAACCCACTCCAGTAGTCTTGCCTGGAGAATCCCATGGATAGAGAAGTCTGGCAGGCTACAGTCTACGGGATCATAGAAGTCAGACGACTTAGCAACTAAACCACCACCACCACCATATGTCTTCTTTGGAAAAATATCTATTCAGCTCCTCTAAGGCAGAGGATTTAAAAAAATAAACTGCAATAACAACAAACAAAACTTAGATCATTAAATAAATGTTATTAAACTAACCTACATTCAAGAGTAAAATTCCATAATAATGTTATCAAGCTGTATTTCCCATTTATTTTATATTTTAAGCTATCTTTAACCTGTATGTGAGTCAAGGAGTAACACTGAGAACCTTTCATGGAACAACTGACTGGTTTGAAATTGGGAAAGGAGTACGACAAGGCTGTATATTGTCACTGTTTATTTAACTTATATGTAGAGTACATTATGTGAAATGCTCAAGCTGGAATCAAGATTGCTGGGAGAAATATCAACAACCTCAGATATGTAGATGATAACTCTCTAATGGCAGAAAATGAAGAGGAACTAAAGAGCCTCTTGATGAAAGTGAAAGAGGAGAGTGAAAAAGCCGGCTTGAAACTCAACATTCAGAAAACTAAGATCATGGCAGCTGGTCCCATTACTTCATGGCAAATAGAAGAAGAAAAAGTGGAAGCAGTGACAGATTTTCTCTTCTTGGACGCCAAAATCACTAGATGGTAACTGCAGCCACAAAATTAGAAAACACTTGCTTCTTGGAAGGAAGGCTATGACAAACCTAGACAGCATATCAACTTAGCTGACAAAGGTCCATATATTTAAAGCTATGGTTTCTCCAGTAGTCATATACGGAGGTGAAACTTGGACCATAAGGGAGGCTGAATGCCAAAGATTGATGCTTTCAAATTGTGGTGCTGGAGAAGACTCTTGAGAGTCCCTTGGACTGCAAGATCAAACCAGTCAATCCTAAGGGAAATCAAACCTGAATACTCACTGGAAGGACTGATGCTGAAGCAGAAGCTACAATACTTTGGCCACCTGATACGAATAGCTGACTCACTGGGAAGACCCTGATGCGGGGACAGTCATCAGTGCTCATGAAGCACAGTCTTCCCAGGACGTCTGGCTCCAGGTGAGTGACCTCCCCATCGTGACTATCTGGGTCACGAAGATCGTTTTTGTACAGTTCTTCTTAATATCTTCTGCTTCTGTTAGGTCCATACCATTTCTGTCCTTTATCGAGCCCATCTTTGCATGAAATGTTCCCTTGGTATCTCTAATTTTCTTGAAGAGATCTCTAGTCTTTCCCATTCTGTTCTTTTCCTCTATTTCTTTGCATTGATCACTGAGGAAGGCTTTCTTATCTCTTGTTATTCTTTGGAACTCTGCATTCAGATGCTTATATCTTTCCTTTTCTCCTTGGCTTTTTGCTTCTCTTCTTTTCATAGCTATTTGTAAGGCCTCCCCAGATAGCCATTTTGCCTTTTTGCATTTCTGTTCCATGGGGATGGTCTTGATCCTGTCTCCTGTACAATGTCAAGAACCTCATTCCATAGTTCATCAGGCATTCTATCTATCAGATCTAGGCCCTTAAATCTATTTCTCACTTCCATAATCATAAGAGATTTGATTTAGGTCATACCTGAATGGTCTAGTGATTTTCCCTACTTTCTTCAATTTAAGTCTGAATTTGGCAATAAGGAACTCATGATCTGAGGCACAGTCAGCTCTTGGTCTTGTTTTTGCTGACTGTATAGAGCTTCTCCATCTTTGGCTGCAAAGAATATCATCAATCTGATTTCAGTGTTGACTAACTGGTGATGTCCATGTGTAGAGTCTTCTCTTGTGTTGTTGGAAGAGGAACTAAAAAGCCTCTTGATGAAAGTGAAACAGGACAGTGAAAAAGTCTGCTTAAAGGTCAACATTCAGAAAACTAAAATCATGGCATCTGGTCTCATCACTTCGTGGCAAATAGATGGGGAAACAGTGGAAACAGTGTCAGACTTTATTTTGGGGGGGCTCCAAAATCACTGCAGATGGTGACTGCAGCCATGAAATTAAAAGACGCGTACTCCTTGGAAGGAATGTTATGACCAACCTAGATAGCATATTCAAAAGCAGAGACATTACTTTGCCAACAAAGGTCCATCTAGTAAAGGTTTTTCCAGTAGTCATGTATGGATGCAAGAGTTGGATTGTGAAGAAAGCTGAGCACCAAAGAATTGATGCTTTTGAACTGTGGTGTTGGAGAAGACTCTTGAGAGTCCCTTGGACTGCAAGGAGATCCAACCAGTCCATTCTAGAGGAGATCAGCCCTGGGTGTTGTTTGGAAGGAATGATGCTGAAGCTGAAACTCCAGTACTTTGGCCACCTCATGCGAAGAGTTGACTCATTGGAAAAGACTGATGCTGGGAGGGATTGTGGGCAGGAGGAGAAGGGGACGACAGAGGATGAGATGGCTGGATGGTATCACCGACTCGATGGACGTGAGTTTGAGTGAACTCCGGAGATAGTGATGGACAGGGAGGCCTGGCATGCTGAGGTTCATGGCGTCACAGAGTCATGACATGATTGAGCGACTGAACAGAACTGAAGCATAGTCAAGGATATTTAGTTCTTTCTCAAGGGCTATAGATAACCATTTAGTCCCTAAGTCATATCTGACCCTTTTTGCAACCCCATGAACTATAGCCCACCAAGTTCCTCTGTCCATGGGATTCTCCAGGCAAGAATACTACAGTGGGTTCCAATTTCCTTCTCTAGGGGATCTTCCCAACCCAGGGATCGAACCTGTGTATCTCAAGTCTCCTGTATTGGAAGGCCATTCTTTACCACTAGGACCACCTGGGAAGCTCGATACTGGGAAAGACTGAAGGCAAGAGGAGAAGAGGGCAGCAGAAGATGAGATGGTTGGACAGAATCACTGATTCAACGACATGAACTTGGGTGAACTCTGGGAGGTGGTGAGGGACAGGGAGGCCTAGCATGCTGCAGTCCATGTGGTTGCAAAGAATCGGCCATGACTGGATGACAACAAGAAGCAGCTTATCTTCGTGGGGATAAAGATCAGATGCTAGATTCACACACTTAACAAGAAACACAAGAACATAAGGGAGGATGACAGCTCTCGGCAATGTAACTGAGAAACTAATCAGCACTTCCTTGACTTGCTTAGGGACTGAGCTAGCACCAACTCTGCACTATGTTTCTAAGTGAATATATTTTTTTTTTCTTGGTTATTTTTGGTGGTAAAGTAAGTAGAAAAGGAGAAAACAAGGAATAATGAACTAGGGGATTAATTTAGACTCTCCAACCAATACTCTATATACAGATCCTGCAGAACTGAAAGTCTAAATTAAATTTCAGCGTCATCTCACTGTTCAGTGAAGACATTCTATCCTTAAAAGACATTTGAGGAAAAGAGTATGAGAAAATACAAGGACCTATTTGGTGGACTTCAAACAATGTTTTGCAGAGACCCAGGTACCACAGATATGCCTCTGGGACCACAGGAGGAGAAAGGAGGAGAGGTCAAGCTGGTGAGACTACCAGCCAGTGAGGGTACTCTCTTATTTCCACACAGTAGATTTATATAAGATTTAGCTTGGAAAAAAGACTACAGGGACTTCCCTGGTGGTCCACTGGTTAAGAATCCACCTTCCAGTGTAGGGAACACAGGTTTGATCCCTAGTTGAGGAATAAGATCCCACATGCCCCAGGGCAACTAGCAAGTCCCGCAGGCAGCAACTACTGATCCCATGCGCTCTAGAAGCCACCCACCCATGCTCCACAATGACGGAAGCCTGCAAGTTGCAACTAGAGAAGCCCTCACATGCTGCAACGAGAGAAAGCCTGCATGCTGCAATGAAAACACAGTGTAGCCAAAAAAAAGACTAAAAGATGTTTAAGTACCTATGACTGAACCTACTCCTGTGCTATAGAATACTAAGCTTGAAGTAAAAACAACTTTAAAATTAAACTAATATCCCCAACACATATATACACATTAGGGAATCTTCCCTTAAAAAATCTGAGAAAGGGACGTCTGTTTTGATTTTGTTCCAGATGGTATACAAACTAAATCTATTAGCAATAAATACAAAGTTATGAGCTAGTCAAATTCAAATTAAAAAATTCTAATATGACAACCTTATGATACTAGAATATGTTAATAATACAGCAAAATTAAATGTAGTATATGAATAACTGATTTTATTTTTATAGAGAAACTCTCTACATATATTTGCTTAAAAAGAAAAAAAAGACTGGAACCAAGTCATCAGATGGAAGCACTATTCAAAATTTTAATATTCTTCATATTTATCTGCAGTTTCTAAATTTTCAGTAATAAACACATATTCCTTACGATATAAGAAAAGGGTTGTCATTTAAACAATTCTTTTGAAGAGTTGTCAAAATGTCCCCAAGCATAAGTGGTCACTCTATCTCAGCAGATCTTACATGTCTTAACGTTTAATCTAAAGCAGTGGTTCTCAAGCAAGGTCAACTTGGAACCCCAAGAGATGTTTAGCAACATCCAGAGTCATTTTTGGTTGCCTCGACTGGGTAAGGGGTGCCTCTGGCATCTAGGGAGCAGAAGTCACAGATACTGCTAACCATCCTACAATGCACAGGACAACCTAACAACAAAGAGTTATTGTGCTTGAAATGTCAGTGATACCAAGCTTGAGAAATCCTGTTCTGAAAGATTAGCTAGAATGAAAGAACTTCTTTCCCACAGGCTATTTAATCCTCAACTTCTCTGTTATAACTGTTGATACAAAGATACACTAATTCTAACAGAAACATAGCCAGCAGTTTATGCTGGACTGGCTTAGTTCAGTTCTCTTCATGTTTCCAAGTCAATTTCAGATATAAAGGGTCTCCTCAGTACCCCCCTGGGTTACATTCTAAATGTAGCCTTAGAAACCAGAGCACCCATCTATCTCTTCAAGTGAAAAAGTCATGTTTCCTTCAGTCAATATTTTATCCCTGAACCTTTTAATAAAATGCTAGTTTATGATAAGAAATTACTAGGCGTTCTAAATGTGTCACATTTCTCTTTATTCCAATACCATAAGCAAAAAGTCTCCTTCAAAAAAAAAAAAAAAAAACCCTATTTTTATTTGCCAAAGGCAAGATTCCAAGGACTAAACAGAGAGCTATTTCTTGGATCTTAATTCCATCATCTGGATACCCTTAATTTATACATTAGAATCTCTTCGTCTTTCATGGACATTTTTAAAAACACAAGAAGCAGTAGAGACGAGCCAAAGCAATGATAAGTATGAGAACTGCAGCCACAGAAGGAATACAAAGTCAACAAGAAAAGCAACAGATTTCTCTCACAAATGGGAACAGAGCCTGAGACATGGAAAGAAACATTCTGCCCTCACTGGTCAGTTGTAAGGATTTGGAACCACAGCAAATATATACCAGGAGATACCCAAAGGGCTATGGCAGAAAAGCTTGGGGAAGGAGGAGATAGGGAAAGAAATGACTCATTTCTCTGAAATCCTTGCATCTGGTTCTAGTTTACTCTAGTTCCAGTTTTTTTTTTCTCATCCTCTGACTTCATCTGTGGACCAAAGCACATCAACAGTGATAAGCACAAAGACTCAGTGTTTGAACTCGGAGGATTTTTTGAAACAGGAACCACCGCGCAGCTCCGCAAGGTCATTTATTGTTATTTCACAGTACTCTCTAGTCACAGTATATCGTCTATAAAACCATACCAATAACAACATTCCAACATACGTGAGGATTTGGTTCCATAGTGATTCTTGAATAAGTGTAAGGAAGTTCTCCATACCATGCTGTAAGTCTTGGTTGCTGGTAAGTTACATCTAAGAAAGAAAATACAGGGCCTTTGAAAGGGTTCGATGCTATTTCACGTGTATCTACCGAGTGCCAACACCCTGCCTAGTAATGTATAAGGAGCTATGAGAAATACAAAGGAAGAGGCAGGATGGGCTCTGATCCAAGGTTCCACCTTCATAAAGGGCACGGGACCTCAGGAGTGGCATGGCGACAGCTAAAGGGATGGCAAGAGAGGGTATACTGGCAGAACCAGCACGGGTGAAGCTCTGGGGTGAGAATGCATGTGACCCAAACCAGAGTGAAGGAGTCACACTGCAGAACAGAAGGATTCACATTAGGGAGGGTCTAAGATGCAGGGCATGGAGTTTGAACCCTTGTAGGTAGGAAATTATGGCATGAATGTCCATACAGGAAACAAAACCAACTGTTCACCCATGTGCCACCACTATCTAAGCCCTTTTAATTCCAAATAAAGGAAAAGGTGCTCTGACCCACCACGGCACATAATTTTATTCAAAAGTTTTTGATGTCCACTTTATAATTACAGAAGGAGCTACCCACAGATCTGCTATTTTTCTCTACAACTGACTTCAACCACTACAACAATAACAATAATAATAAAAGCAGTTAGCAGTCACTGAAGGCTTACTATGTGCCAAGCATTCTGTTAAGTACGTTATCAGGCAGTTTCACTTAATTATCACAACAACCTTGCAAGATAGGTATTATTACTAGCTCTATTTTCTTGATCAGAAAAATTAAGAATCAGAAAATTACTTAATAATTAATTACTTAATTATTTGTCTAAAATCAACAATCACTTTGAAAGAGCCAGCAATTGAAGGCAAGTCTGTCACTGGAAGCCCTTCTGTAGAAACTGCTGGGAATTAGAAGGCTGCCCTGAAAGAGCCTGCTCTCCTTCTGATGCCTGTTACAAAAGTGATGCCAGTATACTTGGCCTCTTCTCCACAGAAAATGTAAAATCACGCAATGTGCCAGGAAAAAAAGATTCTATGCTAGAGCACCGACGCCCCCCAGTGACCACCTTCGGTATAGCGGGTACTGTCGCTTGCGTCGTGCCCACTCCAAGTCAGGTAATCTTGACAAGCTCAGGAGAATACTACAAATGCTGAAGCTAAAGGAGACTTCTAGTGAGACTAGAGTGACAATGAAAAGATGATGAGAAGAATATAAGCCAAACAGAATCAGAAAAAAACAAGTTCTGGAAGCTTCTATGAAGAAAGAGGGAGGCTGGCACTGTCTGAAGTAATGAACAGTGATCAAACACTAAGGGAGATAAGCACGTCGACTACAGCTCAGCCAAACCAAACCTCCTTCCTTTCCTTGAAAGCCCCCCTCTGCCACACACTGGGAACCATGCGCTGTGTCTTCTGCGAGGAACACTCTGCCCTTTGGCGAATTCCTGCCTCTGCTTAGGGTTCCAGTTAGGCTTTGAACATCTGTGCAAGTCTGGCTGTGATGCCAAGAAGCAAGGGTACTGGAAAACCATCTGGAAAGGAGGGCCAAACATCAACAACTGTGATCGCAAGATATCCACTTACCGTCTCTGATGCCGGTCCTCTGCTTCCAGGGAACATCCCGACAAAGCTGTTCAAACACCGAGTCGGCCTCTTTCAAGTCAACAAAGCCAGGACACAAACACACCCTGGAGGCAGAAAGAACAGCTACTAACTAAAGAACACAGAAGATGGGTGGACTCCAGCCATCAGCGGAGTAAATGAATCTGGACGATGCTTCCTTTCGTGGGTAGATGAAATCATCTTGCCACACCCCCAGAGGGTGGTATCATCCAGATCATGATGCTCCAGATGAAAAATCAATCTCTGCCAAGTTAAAACAGGCAATAGAACAGGCAATGAAGGATAAGGAGGTACATGATGGCTTTCACAGACATGGTTCAAATACTACCCCAGCACTGCTGGGCTGTGAAACCTTGGACAAGTTACTTAACCTCTCGGAACCTTGGCTTTTCTCATTGGTAACACAAAGATGATCTCCACCTGATAGCATCACTGTGAAAAGCAGAATAATAAAATGCTTGGCTCTGTGTTACTTTAACAATTGAGAGTCTTCCAAGACTATGCCAACCGTAGGGAAAGCAATCATTTATAACTATAACAAACTAAAGATATCCAAATGAAGATTTTTTTATCTCACTGAATATATACTTATTTCAACAATGCCAAGTCAGCTCAGAATTGTTTTGGATATCTTTTTTTTTTTCTCTCCTTTACTGAGGTATAATATCCTGTAAAATTCAACTTAGTGTAATGTCTTCAAGCTTTATCCATGTTGTAGCACGTTATCAAAACATTTCTTTTTATGGTGGAATAAAATATTCCATTATACAGATATAACACCTTTTGTTTGTCCATTCACCAACTGATGGAGATTTGAGTTGTTTCTACTTTTGTCTATTTTGAATGCTGCTATGAACCTTCACACACAAGTCTTTCTATGGATGTATGTTTTCATTTCTCTTGAAATAAGTTATCTAAGCATGAAACTGCTGGGTCACATGATAAAGGTATGCTTAACTTTTTAAGAAACTACCAAACTTTTTACTAAGTGGATTGTACTATTTTACATTCCACTAGGAATACAGGAAGGCTCTAGTTTTTCCACATTCTCTCTTATAACACTTATTACTGTCTTTTTGACTGTGGAAATTCTAGTAACTATAAAGTGGTATATCACTGTGGTTTTTATTTCAATGTCCCTAATATTAGATTTCATTTTAACAATGCATTTGGATTTCTGGAGCTTCCCTGGTGGCTCAGAGATTAAAGCATCTGCTTCCAACGTGGGAGACCCGGGTTTAATCCCTGGGTCGGGAAGATCCCCTGGAGAAGGAAATGGTAACCCACTCCAGTACTCTTGCCTGGAGAATCCCATGGACGGAGAAGCCTGGTAGGCTACAGTCCATGGGGTCGCAAAGAGTCGGACACGACTGAGTGACTTCACTTTCTTTCACTTTTCTTAAGAAATGTTCTGAAAGACAGGAACATTCTCTTCAACAGCCTTGTTGGTAATAAATTTCCACTCTTTGAAGGTACGTTTGATTTTTTTTAACCGTTTAACAAGGAATTTACTAATTTTAACCAGCTGTACGATTTACAATGTTTGATCTGAATTACTATTTTGTTTCCAGTTTTACTGAGATATAATGGACAGAGAGCACTGTGTAAGTTTTCAGGGTAAAGCATAATAATTCAGCTTACACATACTGTGAGTTGATATTCTGAAAGAGCCAAAGCTCACCTGAAGCCATACCAGGTTAACAATGACATGTAACAGAAAGAATGCAACTGGTTTTCTTGTGTGACTATTAAACTTGCTCTAAAAGGGAAGTTCTGAAAAGGGTTTTAACAATGGCAGTGCCATTGGACTAACTATAGAGACTTCCAAACCCAAAAGCAACTCTTTCTATGCAATTCACTTAGATACATAAATTCTGATTTATTTAAACATCTCATTAATTTACAGTAACATGCACTAAGGTGATGCTTTCAAAATGAAATACTGACCACAGCCTAACATACCCTGAATCGCATATGCTTTAATATTATTGAAATCTGCCTTTATATAGCAATACAATATAACTTAACATGTACTATATATAATAATGCATGATTAACACAATAATCTATGCAGTAATAAGCAATCCCCTTTGTGGATCACAGTCTTGTCATGGTGAAGGGGTCTGTGTAACTCAATGAAGCCATAAGCTGTGCTGTGCAGGGCCACCCAAGACAGATGGGGCACAGTGCAGAGTTATGACAGAACCCGGCACACTGGTGGAGGAGGCAGCATCCACCCTAGGATTCTTGCTGCAAGAACTCAGTGAGCAGCGTGAAAAGACCAAAAGATATGACACCAGAAGATGAGCCCCCTCCCCCTACCCAGGTCTGAAGGTATCCAACATGCTATTGGAGAAGAGCAGAGGGCAATTACTAATAGCTCCAAAGAGAATGAAGTGGTTGGGTGAAAGGAGAAATGTCGCTCAGCTGCGGATGTGTCTGGTGGGGAAAGTAAAGTCCAATGCTGTAAAGAACGGTATTTCATAGGAACCTGGAATGTTAGATCCATGAATCAAGGTAAACTGGACATGGTCAAACTGGAGATAGTAAGACTGAACATTGACATCTTACGGATCAGTGAACCAAAATGGATTAATGAACTAAAATGAATTAAATTCACAAAGTTTGGCCTTAGAGTACAAAACGAAGCAGGGCAAAGGCTATTAGTTTTGTCAAGAGAACATGCTGGTCATAGCAAACACCCTTTTCTAACAACTCCAAAGATGACTTTACACATGGACCTCACCAGATGGTCAAAACTGAAATCAGATTATGTTCTTTACAGCTGAAGATGGAGAAACTCTATACAGTTAGCAAAAACAAGACCTGGAGCTGACTGTGGCTCAGATCATGGGCTCCTTATTGCAAAATTCAGGCTTAAATTGAAGATAGTAGTGAAAACCACTATACCATTCAGGAATGACCTAAGTCAAACCCCTTATGATTATACAGTGGTGTGACAAATAGATTCAAGGCATTAGATCTGGTAGACACAGTGCCTGAAGAGCTACGTACTCTATATAGGAAGTGGTGACCAAAACCATCCCAAAGAAAAAGAAATGCAAGAAGGTAGTGGTTGTCTGAGGAGGCTTTACAAAGAGCTGAGGAAAGAAGAGAAGCAAAAGGCAAGGGAGAAAGGAGAAGACACACCTAACTGAATGCAGAGTTCCAGAGAATAGCAAGGAGAGATAAGAAGAACAATGAACAATGCATAGAAATAGAGGAAAACAATAGAAGGGGAAAGACTAGAGATATCTTCAAGAAAACTGAGATACCAAGGGAACATTTCATACAAAGATGGGCACGAGAAAGGACAGAAACAGTAAGGATCTAACAGAAGCAGCAGAGATTAAGAGGTAGCAAGAATACACAGAAGAACTGTACAAAAAAGGTCTTAATGACCAGGATAACCATGATGGTGTGGTCATTCACCTAGAGCCAGACAGCCTGGAGTGTGAGGTCAAGTGGGCCTTAGGAAGCATTACTGAAAACAAAGCTAGTGCAGGTGAGGGAATTCCAGCTGAGCCATTTAAAATCCTAAAAGATGATGCTGTTAAAGTGTTGCACTCAGTATGTCAGCAAATTTGGGAAACTCAGCAGTGACCCCAGGACTGGAAAAGGTCAGTTTTCATTCCAATCCCAAAGAAGGGCACTGTCAAAGGATGAACATCTAGATGTACAAGCTGGGTCTAGAAGAAGCAGAGGAATCAGAGATCAATTTGCCAACATTTGCTGGATCATGGAGAAAGCAAGGGAATTCCAGAAAAATATCTACCTCTGCTTCATTGACTATGCTAAAGCCTGTGACTCTGTGGATCACAATGAACTGTGGAAAATCCTTCAAGAGATGGGAGTACCAGACCACCTTACTTGTCTCCTGAGAATGTGGGTCAACAAGCAATAATTACAACCAGACATGGAACAAGGGACTGCTTCGAAATTAGCAAAGGAGTACATCAAGGCTGTATATTGTCACCCTGCTTATTTAACTTATATGCAGAATACATCAGGTGAAATGTTGGGCTGGATGAAGCTCGAGCTAGAATCAAGATTGCCACAAGAAATATCAACAGCTTCAGATATGCAGATGATACCACTCTACTGGCAGAAAGTGAAGAGGAACTGAAGGGCCTCTTGATGAAGGTGAAAGAGGAGAGTGAAAAAGCTGGCTTGAAACTTAACATTCAAAAAACTAAGATCATGGCATCTGGTCTCATCACTTCATGGCAAATAGAAGGGGGAAAAAGCGGAAGCAGTGACAGATTTTTTTTCTTGGGCTCCAAAAATCACTGCAGATGGTGACTGTAGCCATAAAATTATAAGACACTGGCTCCTTGGAAGGAAAGCTATGACAAACCTAAACAGCATATTAGAAGGCAAGACTATCATTTTGCTGACAAAGGTCTGTATAGTCAAAGCTATGGTTTTTCCAGTACTCATTAGAGATGTGAGAGCTGGACCACAAAGAAGGCTGAGCACCAAAGAACTGATCCTTTCAAATTGTGAGGCTGGAGAAGTCTCTTGAGAGTCCCCTGGACTGAAAGGAGGTCAAACCAGTCAATCCTAAAGGAAATCATTCCTGAATATTCTTTGGGAGGACTGACGCTGAAGTTGAAGCTCCAATACTTTGGCCATGTGATGTGAAGAGCTGACTTGTTGGAAAAGACTCTGATGCTGGAAAAGATCGAAGGCAAAAGGAAAAGCAGATGGCAGAGGGTGAGATGGTTAGACAGCATCACCAGCTCAACAGACATGAGTTTGAGCAAACTCCAGGAAACAGTGGAATACAAAGGAGCCCAGCATGCTACAGTCCATGGGGTCCAAAGGGTCGGACCTGACTTAGCGACTGAACAACTACAACAATCCAACAATAATATATCACTCACAGCACAGAAGTTGAGACAGATTCAACTTTAACGTTAAACTACCATGTAGCACTAGGACAAAGTACTGAATTTCCCCGGACCTCATTTCCTCACATGGAAAACTGGAGAAGTAATAGTTATACTATACCTAACAGAGAGGTTATGAAAATGTTTTGAAGCTAGTGTAAAAGGAGATATTACCACATATTTGCTCACCAGGAATTTAAGGGACAGATGTTACCTACTTTAATCAAGGTTAACATTCTACAAGGAAAACATTCTAAATATTTCAAAAGACTTGAAGTAAGTGATTAATTATAGTCCCTTTCTAGTGAGAATTCACTTACCTAGATATGCCTGTGGGTGACATGCTGATTTCATACACACCCTCTTTACTAAAGAAACCAAGAAAACAAAGACTTATTAGTACCAAGTTAAACAACATATTGCACATAGTGGAAGAAGGAGCTGTCCTTCGGAGTGCACAAAGTTCCAGCTCACCAAAACCACTTCCCGATGAGGGTGCACGATGAGGGAAATACAGCCCCACCTTCTTATACCACTGAGATAAAGGGTAAGATGGTGGTAACCTTTAATGGCCCTGGGTATAGAATCCTGACAAAATCAGGCCATGAAGGCAAAGGCCATAATAAAGTGAATTCTTATTCTATACCTTCATATTTCACCCATTATTCAGGTTGATGTGGCATAGGAATCTATCACACAAAGGGGTGCCAAATTGAGCGGCCCCTTGGAGCCTGGAATAGAGATACACGGAACAAAAGGAGAAAGTCCCCATGATAAAGTTCCACCTCCTAAAAGCTGCCACAGACTCAGCATCCTCAGGGTAATTACTGCTTGGAATTTCCTGAATACACCACCACGTGTCTGATCCCACGCTTTTCTACATGCTGGCATGTGTCCCCACTGTCTAGCACCCCCAATCCAACTCGCCCCCAGCTTTGGTCCACTGGAAAATTCTAATTCATCCTTTAGAATCTCAGCTCAGTATCACTTTGTCTAAGCCTTTCCTAACCCGTGATCCAGTCAAATAATGTTACACATCTCATCCTCTGTGACCACTACACCTCACCTAGAAGTATACTGTTCCAAGATAGTCAGGATCACAATTTTTCAGACTACATGTCTATTTCATTTACTAGACTATGAGCTGCTGAAGGGCTGGAATGGGTGACTTTTCTGTCTCCTAGTGCCTAGGACACAACAGATGAACAGTAAAAAGTTTATTGAACTTAATCAAATGTATGAAAGTACAAAACTGTTACAGAAGGGCATGTCATGGTAAGAAATGGGATCCAGACTGGATAGGTGTTTCTGTCCAGATAGCTGTATCAGACGCTTCTCAAAGAGATAAGTTATGGAGAATAATATAAAGGAACAGTATATAAGTCATCCTTTTCTAGGTGACTTAGCAGTTCATAATCTCTGAGCTGGGCCCTTTAGGTGTATGTGTAAGCCACTCTGAGCCAAAATGTAGGCAGAGTTATTATCATAAACATAAAGCATGCTTCAAAATATTAGTTGGCTATAAAATTTCCTAGAGTGCTCATATTTCAGTGCTGTATTTTGGGCCATAGTTAGAAAATGGTTCGCTCCAAGTATTAGGGATAATTTTGGCTATTAAAAAAATCTAGCATAGCTAATTTTAGATAAACAGAATTAACAAACCCTATGGTCAAGTAGGAATGAGTACCATCATTTTTTGTCTCTGCCTTGGAAATTCACAATTGTCCCTTTTTTCCAACCTGAATGTCCCATTTGTAGCTTGTAACAGGTTTCTTGGCTTTGTTTCTTTTCCTTACCATCAATGGAGGCAGTATCACATTTGTATTTGCAAAACAAAGACGGTTAAAGCTACCGGACTGGGTCTTATGTGACTATACAGTCCAACCCCTTAATATTACAGGCAAGGAAACACAAGTCCAGAGAGACAGTAATAACTTACCTAAGTTCTAGATACATAGCTGACTAGTGGCCAGGCCACAACTACACATCCTCTCTGAAAATATGATGACACTTGTGTTAGTTTCAAACTTTTCTAAGATATACAAATTGACCTGCAAATGGCCAAACTGCTTAATACTTGCTCATGAGCAACAGTACACCTTTAATGTTAATTTGATAAAATAAAAGCATGCTTTCTACAGATAATTTATCTGCATTAGATGGAAATTGAGAAGCAAGACAAGAGAAATCAAAGCATCTTTCATCATTTTAAAAAATAATATTTTTATACACAGATCAATATAAGAGAAATGTTTATTATCATTTAATTGCTCTGGAACAATTCTGTGGTTTTAATAAATGAACTGTAAAAACTTCTAGATTTCTAGCAGTTTTCACAGCACTGCTAGTAAACTGATACTAAAGGGTTTTTTGAAGAACCATGTTTCAATGACTCAAGAGAAAAATTCCTCTGTGTCTTTACCTAAGAGATATTTTAGCTGCTATCTGTATATATGTTAGTCAAACAGTCAGGAAATCTACACCAGTCTGAGTTTAAGGAACAAATATCTTACTGCATTTTCCACACCATCAGCAAATTCAGAAAGGCTTCTCAAAAGACCAGGTTTAAAGATATCTGAGTCAGGGATATCCCAGCTTAAAATTTAAGACACTAATTGGCCATTATCTTTTCCAGATGGGAAAACCAGGCCAAGGGAAAGATCTGGGGCTCTCCATTTCACTGTGGGCAACGGTTCCAGGAGGGCAGCAATGTACTTACTCAATCACTCGTGGCTCTGGGGCTCTGCGTACCACCTGCAGAGAAACAGTCAGACGTTATTTCTGAATGATTCCTAATCCCCAGGGAGGTTTCCTTGCAGAATTATGGTATCCTCTCATTCCTAGTTAAAATAAAGCAGGTTTAAAACTATCCCTGTTTTATTCTAAGCTCTTAGTATCCCACCAGAAACTTCTGGCTCTACTCTTCTTAGAACTACTCCAGAGTGACTAGTAGGCAGCAAAGGATGACAAAATTAGAATTAATGTTTTCCTAGCAATAAGCACTCCGAAAAGAAACATTCTTTCCAAAGGATCTTTAAAAACAGAAGACATACTAAGAAATAAGAGGTTTTAACCATTATGTATGCAATCATTACTACAGCAAGATACCTGATTTTTAGTTCCTTTTCCCCATGTTATTAAAAACAGCAACTCTGCCCCGTTTCTTACATTTTTCCCAGCAGGATTAAGCAATGCAGTAGCTAAAATTTCAATCCAATTCCACAGATATTTGATGCACTAGCATTTTTAGGACTGTTAGAACTTAGATGGAAAAAGCAATGGCCCCCACTCCAGTACACTTGCCTGGAAAATCCCATGGATGGAGGAACCTGGTAGGCTGCAGTCCATGGAGTTGCTAAGAGCTGGACATGACTGAGCGACTTCAATTTCACTTTTCACTTTCATTCATTGGAGAAGGTGCTGGGAGCCAGCGTGAGGAATCTGGCCCGTGGCAAAGGTCATGAGGAGGGAAGCCTAACATAGGCAAAGGCGTGGTCTGGCTTTAGGGGTTCCCCCTGGATTTTCCTGAGCATCTACCCCCCAAACCAGAGTCTGCCTGCCTTACTGCAGTATGCTTTCCACCTATTCTTCTGACATTACGGGGGGGCTATTTCCTACCACCTTTCTCTGGAAAAAGTTAACTTAGAGCTCCAGTTAACAGTCTCCTGCATATAAAAGGAGTGTTTCAGCTCAAACCTCTCTGATGGCTCTCTAATTTGCCTTAGCCAGACTTTTACAACTACGCATGTGATTGTTTACAGCTCCCTAATTGTGAGAGGCAGGGGAAGCCTAAAACATAGAGCCTTTCAAAGAGTTAAAAAGTTATTAGAGTAGTGCTGGTGTAAGATTTCACTGTTGAGTCAATGCTTGTTGCTAAGTTGCCATATCTCTTATCCACTGTGCACCTGGGAGTACATTTGTTAACATAGTTAGAATGTAAGAAAAACAAAACAGTAGCCTTGAAACTAACCACATCAGACTTTTGAGCTAATTAGTTCTTTCTCCATTGTAACTTACTGCACCTTTACTCCCGTGAGAAATGTAACTTTGTTTGATACTTTCTGAGGCTTACATAGATTAGAAAAATAAAGAAAAAACAATTCAAGGTAAAATAAGTTTTCTGGTTGAGCAGCCTTTATCAAAAGAGGGTCTTAAAATGTTCACAGGCCTCCAAGGCCAGAAGATAATGTACACAACATCATTTGTGGGAAAGGTATAAAAGTCCCTTTGAAAATAAAGTTATTGGGTCTGGCTCACCGAAGCAGCTTGGTCTCCCTGTGTCAATCATTCTCTCTCTCTCCCTCTCACTCTTTTTCAGGCTGATTCCTTGGAGCATAGAGGCTCCCTGTGTTCACTTATCTGCCCAGGTTTCTAAGACCTGAACGGGAAGACGTTCTGCATCTTCACTCCCTCGGGGGACTGGGAGGGCACCTGTGGCCTCCGTGAACAGGGCAAACTTCTTGTCTTAAAGTTTTATTAGCTTTCTGTGTAAACCAAGGAATATCAGCCTCTTTCTCTCCTCTATTTTCTTCTCTACAACATTCTTTCCTTCTCTCTCTCTAAATCAATCGTCGACTCCGTCTCCCCTTCGAATTCCCTAGATCCACCGGGGCTGGACCCTGGCAAGGAGGAAATGGCAACCACTCCAGTGTTCTTGCCTGGAGAATCCCGGGGACGGGGGAGCCTGGTGGGCTGCCATCTACGGGTTTGCACAGAGTCGGACGCGACTGCAGCGACTTAGCAGCAGCAGCAGAACTTAGATAACTAATACAAACTCTAGTCATGGTGTAACCTCTAGTCACAGTACCTCTCCTTGGCAAAAAAAAAAAGCAATTACATATGCCTATAAATTGGAGGAAGACTACTAAGAATTCTCAGACATACTAAGAAACTAATACTCCACATTTCATTATTACTATAGGCCTTTCAGTTCTCTATTCGTGAGCTTATTCAATCACTATTTATTTGAGTGTCTACTATGTGACTGTCACTTTTATAAATAAATGTTTGTTACTGTTGAAGAAGAAACAAGAATTTACCTCCTGGGGTTCTTTGAACACAAACTGTCTGTCAGACAGATGCTGCTCCTTGTTCATCCAGGTTTTACCAGGTCTCTGTTGGAGATTGTTCTCAGCAGTGGCAGCTGAAAAGAGAGAAGATTCAAACCTTAACATCAATTAAAAGAGAATGATACTGGCCCACACACATATACCCACAAAAACAGGAGATCCCCACAGGTCCTTGCCTGGCTGAGCAGTGGCCTGGCTCTTAGCAGGACCAGCCCAGGCTCCCTGCACTCGGGCTCGCCGTCTTTTGTCCTCCATGCTCACCAAGACTTCTACTCTTAGCTTTCAGAAAACTTCATTCCTGATTCAAACTACACAATGGTATCTGTTTAAAGAAAAAAAAAAAAAAAAAGATGCTTTAAGTTGGGGTTGTGAAAGCTTTGACTATAATCCTTTTAAGTAGATGAGATGACTCAATAGCAGTCAGTGTTTCTACATAAAATCAACTCTGAGATCACAACATCTCAATCAGGAGCCTACTAAGTTACTTGGGGATGCTGTTTTTAATGTTTATCTTTTGCAATGTTTATCTTTTAATGATTTAGCTTATTAAAGTACTTTCACTTCATTCACAAGAAAGTAGATACTAAGAAATTCTATAACCAGGATCTACTATAAACCACATTACTCTTATTAGTCCCCCCAAGATGACAACACATAGGAACTGTGATATGCCACCTACATGAAGATTCAGAAAAAAAAAAAAAAAGATTCAGAAATAGGCTAAAACTCAGTTTCCCAGGGCATTTCTATACTCCATCATCACAGGCTGCATCAAACTTCCCTTGAAGCTTGTTAAAAACACCTATGGCCTGTCTCAGAAGATTTGATGTTGGATGGATACAGGTGTCTATCACTGAAACAAGCATTGTAGAAAATGATGATAAACAGATATGTAAGGGCCACGAGGTTAAGTGATTCACCCAGTGTCACTCAGGAAATCAACAGGTAATTAACGTTCAAATTTTACCACGTTCCAGTCTTAAGTAAAAAATCCACACCATAATGACCGGTAATATTAATTTGACATTTTTGCCAATAAAAGTCTGGCCCACATCAAAATACAGAGCATACACATCGGCAAAACCAAACCAAACCAAACGAGAACGGTGGGGGCACGTACGGACTTTTCCATTTTTTCATAGGTCCAAGACAACTTCACTCCAAAGTTCTCAAAGGTTAACAGGCTCTTTTTAATAGCTTGTTTAGCCTACAAATTCCCAGCCCCACCCCCAGACTTTCTGATTCAGCAGAACTAAGCTGGTCCTGGGAATCTGTATGTTTAACAAATTCTCCCAAGTGATAAGCATGTAGAGGACAGAGGCTGCCATCTGCCCACAGAGTTAAGGGCAGAACCAAACACCTACTCTCCAGTCCCACATGATTCGTAGAGGAAGCTCTCGTATGATATTTCCTCTCCACTGAGCCCTTAAAACCGTAACGCGACAACCAGCTATCATTCTTGCTGTGTTCACTGGGGAGCGATGTGTTGTTACGTGCGCCGCACGGCTGCTGAAAATACAGATTCCAGAACCCCATCCCAGACAGACTGAATCTGCGGAGTCTCAGAAACTATGAACTAACCCCTACCTTCCACGCCGAGATTCTTTACCCGAATTAAGCACGAGAACCCCGCTTCCAGGGCCAAGAGCGAGGGCTACGGCGGCAGCCAAAGGACTCGCTTTGAATCCGAATCTAACCCTTCCCAGCGGCGTTGCCTGAGGCAAATGCCTTCCCCTTTCCGAGTCAGTTCCCTCCTCTGTCAACGGAGGAGCCAATACCTCTCTCACGGTCCGAGTGAGAATTAAGCGATGCTCGAAGGTGAGAGTCTGGTCCTCTCTATAAGGCTTACGCAACTTTATTTCAGCCCCGTTTCCCCTCCACCCGCACGGGAGGCCCCGAATGAAGTCCCCTGAGGAAGTGACCGCAGGACGGTCCCACAAGTCGCAGCGACAGGCCAGGAGGCCGCACCTGCCGGCGGAGCCGGGCGCGCAGGTTTTAAAACCACTCTTCCTAAAGCAAACCCCGCGCTGACTCGGGCCCGCTCCGCCGCCGGCGGTCTGTGGGAGTCTCAGGCCCCGGGCCCGACTTCCAGCACTTCCCCTCCGCAAGCGCACGGCAGCAGGCACGTCCTCTGACGTCACGCGCCGCCGCCGCCTCTTCCGGCGCCACAGCCCGGATCTCCGGGCGGCTCGGCGTCCCTCGAGCCGAAAGGGCCGTGTCTCTGAAGGTGAAGATGGCAGCGCCGGGGTTCGAGGGGAGCCCAGAGAGTAAGGGTGTGGTGGAGCCCCGTTAAGGGTGGGCTGTGGCGATGGTGGGGATGAAGACGTTTCCTCGGCCGAAGTCCTACACCACAACCAAAGACGAGAGATTTCCAAGCGCCGGCTTCTTTGGTCCGTCCCGGAAGAGCGACCAGCCCCAGCGGAAGAGCAAAGGCTTTGGGGAACCTGGTCATGATGCGCTGAGCAACAGGGTTTGACTTTTGTCCTGAACTCCACTGAGAGTCTGAGATGCACCTCGTTTGTTTTCCCTGCAGCCGGTGCAGACTTCTATCATAGCACTGAGAATAGGACCGCGCCCTATTTGCAAACAAAGTTTGCTTGAGAAAAGAGATCTGAGTTTCAGGCTATACACCTTTTTTACTTGGTGTATAATCTAGGTCGGGTACCCTGCTTTTTTTATGAAATGGGCATAGCTTTTCTGTCGGGAGGATTAAATGAGATAATTTACAGAATTTAGCACGATGCCTGGAACATAATAGAAACTTAACAAATGTTAAGTGTCTTCAATTTGTCTGAGTTCTTGAGAAACATCTTTAAGTGGCCGTGTTAAATCATGTACCTTACAGTGTGAAGGCTTCCCTGGTGGCTCAGACGGTAAAGCGTCTGCCTGCGATGCCTGGGTTCGATTCCTGGGTTGGGAAGATCCCTTGGAGAAGGAAATAGCAACCCACTCCAGTACTCTTGCCTGGAAAATCCCATGGACGAAGGAGCCTGGTAGGCGAGAGTCCATGGGATCGAAAAGAGTCAGACATGACTGAGCGACTTCACTTCACTTTACANCTGGGTTCGATTCCTGGGTTGGGAAGATCCCTTGGAGAAGGAAATAGCAACCCACTCCAGTACTCTTGCCTGGAAAATCCCATGGACGAAGGAGCCTGGTAGGCGAGAGTCCATGGGATCGAAAAGAGTCAGACATGACTGAGCGACTTCACTTCACTTTACAGTGTGAAAATAGCAGAAGTAGTGCTAAATTAACTACACCTTGTGCAATTTATACTGTGGAAGTATTTAAAATAAACTTTGTGTTATATAGTGCTTAACCTACAGGAAGCTCAGTATACCCCATCAAGAACCCTACGTTGTTGCTACTATCAAATCTAATTTCACAGCATCCATTACTCTTTATTATACTTTGTGACATTGAAGGGAAAGGATTTATCCTTGAACTGAGAGGAGAGAAAAGTGGTAAGGCCAGACTATAATTTTTATCTTTCCCCCATCCCATAAACTAAGGCTTAGTTTACCCATAAAGTCAGGTTCTTAGTGGTAATGAACCCACCAGCCAATGCAGGAGACATGAGTCATGTGGGTTTGATCCCTGGGTCAGGAAGATCCCCTGGAGAAGAAAATGGCAAACCACTCGAGTATTCTTGCCTGGACAATTGCATGGTCAGAGGAGCCTGGTGGTCTATAGTCCATAGGGTCAAAAAGAATTAGCTGCAATTGAAGTGATTTAGCCCTGTCAACCGGAGAAGGCAATGGCACCCCACTCCAGTACTCTTGCGTGGAAAATCCCATTGATGGAGGAGCCTGGTGGGCTGCCATCTATGGGGTCCCACAGGGTCAGACACGACTGAAGTGACTTAGCAGTAGCAGCAGCAGCCCTGTCAACAAACAACTTGTCAGTGTCTTCTTCTGGCTNCCCACTCCAGTACTCTTGCGTGGAAAATCCCATTGATGGAGGAGCCTGGTGGGCTGCCATCTATGGGGTCCCACAGGGTCAGACACGACTGAAGTGACTTAGCAGTAGCAGCAGCAGCCCTGTCAACAAACAACTTGTCAGTGTCTTCTTCTGGCTCAGGAACCTTGTCTCTAATTCCAAAGGATGTCATTTCTTTCTTTTCAGTGATTGTGGTTTTAGAATGGAAAGAAGTCCTGGACTGTCCTCCAAGTAAAAGTTCTTGAAAGTCACTTCATGGTCTGCTTGCACCCAAAATAACCTTTAACAGATTTAATAGAATCACCTGAATTTTTACCAAGTGCCCAAGGCAATTCTGATGCACAGAATGTCTGAAAACCTTTGGGATGCATGTAGAGTGACAAATATGTTCCAGGTTTTCTGGGACTGAGGGGTGCCCCTAGGATACAGGACGTTAAGTGCTAAAGCTGGGCAAAGAGCCCTGGGCAAACAGATGGTAGGTCACCCTAGATACACGTGAGTATATAGCTTTCAAAAGATGTTCTTGATGACTGTTGGCATCCTGGGCTTCCTCATTTCTTTCTATTTGTGTTTTTGTTTTCTTGGGTGGTAGTGGAGACCATGGAAGAGACAGTAAAAGTGTGTCGACTCTCAGCCCCAGTCCTTTTCTGCCTTGCTTGCAATACTGGAATGTTTCTTGCCATTTGGCCTGGTGTTAAGCTTCATCAGTAGAGGATGCTGGAGGGACCTCAGAATGAGAAGGAGCTCCTTCCCCTGATTCCAGGGTGCTCCTCTTAGCTAGCTCTTAAGTACATGGTAGCCTGATGTGATTGGCACCTCTCTGCACTGAATTAGTTGAATTTACCGCCTTGTTAACAACTCTTGTGAAGTTGACATCATCTTCAACTGGAAGAAATGGGATTCCAAGACTTGAAATAGGGAACATCTGCTTGGACCCAGGTGAAATTGACCATATGGAGCTCCCAAGTCACCCTGAGCCTCCCTTGGCAATGGCAGCAGTTTGCCCTCCGGTGTCTGAGGAGCCTGGTCATCCTCTGCTTAAAAGCCCCATAAAACCCTCAGCTGGAACAGACGATGTGCAAAGTACAGTGCCGCTCTGTGATTCCTGATGAGTTGGGACTGCTTCCGTATTTGTGCCTGCCTTCGTGTTCTGCCTCAACATCAAGGTAGGTAGTGGCTCTATATTAGAGTTTTCCTTTACCCCTTATAAGTGAAAAAAGTGAAAGTGAAGTCGTGTCCAACTCTTTGGGACCCCATGGACTGTAGCCTACCACACTCCTCCATCCATGGGATTTTCCAAGCAAGAATACTGGAGTGGATTGCCATTTCCTTCTTCAGAGGATCTTCCCAACCCAGGGACCAAACCCAGGTCTCCGCATTGTAAGTAGACACTTTACCATCTGAGCCACCAGGGAAGTCTTACCCCTTGTAGGTAATACCCAGCATCCCTCTCTGAATCACTATATGATTTCTGTCTCCTCTTTGAGTCCTGACTGTTATGGTATGCTTGTGATAGCACAGGTGGGAGCAAAAGCTAGCAAGTGGCTGGCTCCACAGTGGGCCTTCCACTGTAAGCTCAGGCCTTAAAGCTGCCTCTCATTTGGACCCTTGTCATCCCTGACCCTTTACTCTTGCACTACCCTTCTGTGGTCTCTTCACCTGAGACAACCCTCCTGAAGCCCTAGTAGGCTTTTGCAGAATCCACTGGCTTGCCTGAACTCCAAACCCAGCATTTCTCAGCATGTGGTTAGACGACCATCTGCTCTGGAGTCAGGAGGGGATGCTTATAAATATGAAGATCCCAGGCCCCCCGCAGTAAGACCCGGAGTTCGTGGATATGGGGCAGGGCCCAACGACTGGCACTGTCCACAGTGCCTTGTCTCATTTTCTAAGAGTTTTCGAAAATTCTCTTCACCTTTTGCTGCTGCCTGCTCTCTTCAAGTGATTAGTTTTCTGCCCAGCATTTATCTTCGCCTCGGGATGGAAAAACTGATAGGTACTTTAAACACTGGTAGCTCTTAAGATGACATTCTGGGGAAGCTGCACATCACTGCTTGTTTTCAGTTGCTGACTGTTACCCCAGACTCTTGCCAAACATTTAGTCCTGTGCTGCCTGTAGGGTACCTGCTGCTGAATTCTGTGAAAATCCAGTCCAAGGCAACCGATGGCCAACACGCTAATAGCTCTCAGTGAAGATGTCATAAAGATATTCCCAGCTCCTGTCTCGGCTGCCAGAGGCTCAGCATTTCCCGACTGGAGGCCCGAGGGTGTGTGCATGGAGGTTTTCGGGTCTCTGCCAACTTTACACCATGATGAGGGAGAGAGAATGTTTCCTCAAACTCTAGACAGGAACTCCTGTCCAGTGCCCAGCATGATTGTGGATACCGCCAGAGGTATGAACCGCAGTGTAAATGATTTGTTGCTGTTGTTTAGTCGCTAAGTTGGGTCTGGCTCTTGGGAACCCGTGGACCGTAGCCTGCCAGGTTCCTCTGTCCATGGCATTTTCCCAGGCTAGAATGGGTTGCCATTCCCTTCTCCAGGGGATCTTCCCAACCCAGGGATCGACCCCAGGTCTCCTGCATTGCAGGAGGATTCTTTACCATCTGAGCCAGCAGGGAAGAGCAAGAATACTGGAGTGGGTAGACTATTCTGTCTCCAGGTGATCTTCTGACCCAGGAATCAAACCACGGTCTGCATTGCGGGTGGATTCTTTACCAGCTGAGCTACCAGGGAAGCCCCTCCTTGTTATTATATAGTAGCAAATAATATTTGTTAACATTTCTTGAGAGGTTCTTTTTTAAAAAACACATTTATTTTTATTGTAACAAAGTGACTTATACACTTTTAAAGCTGAAAACTGAGCAACATCTTTCCAGTGAAACAAAAAAGAAAAATTTAAAACCAGGAACAAAACTACAATAGAGAATGTCAATTGCAAATAAGATACTACAGGTTCTGCTGATTCTCCCATTGAGTGGCAAGGTTCCAGGCATCATTAGGAGACAATTCTATTTTAACAGTATCACCTTAAGCTGCAAAGATGTCCATTAACCATCACAATTAAATATGCCAAAAGAGAAGCCATGTCATCAAAGTGCCCACTTAACCCACCCAAACCTCTTACGAGCTTCTTCAACGTCAAGCGCTGCACCAGTTATTTTCATGCTTACACCAACACTTTTCAGAACAATCTTGTGATGTAGGTAATATATATATTTCTTATATATAATATAATATNCCATCACAATTAAATATGCCAAAAGAGAAGCCATGTCATCAAAGTGCCCACTTAACCCACCCAAACCTCTTACGAGCTTCTTCAACGTCAAGCGCTGCACCAGTTATTTTCATGCTTACACCAACACTTTTCAGAACAATCTTGTGATGTAGGTAATATATATATTTCTTATATATAATATAATATGCTGCTGCTGCTGCTGCTGCTAAGTCGCTTTAGTCGTGTCCGACTCTGTGCGACCCCACAGATGGCAGCCCACCAGGTTCCCCCGTCTCTGGGATTCTCCAGGCAAGAACACTGGAGTGGGTTGCCATTTCCTTCTCCAATGCATGAGAGTGGAAAGTGAAAGTGAAGCCGCTCAGTCATGTCCAACTCACATCGACCCCAGGGACTCCAGCCTACCAGGCTCCTCAGTCCATGGGCTTTTCCCGGCAAGAGTACTGGAGTGGTGTGCCATTGCCTTCTACTTCTGTACAAATGCATGAGAGAATGAAAGCCAAGTAGAAAAGGCATGACTGTTCCCAAATGATACATGGAGCCATTTCCCAGGAGCTCGTGGCTGGTTTCTTTCAGTGATTACAAAACTGAAGAGTTGGTAGCAATATTTTCCAGCAGACCCTGGGTTATGTGTCATTCTTAATGGTTTTATCTAGATGGCTTAGCAGATTCCTCTTTAGAGTTACCTAGTCTTCAGAACTGTGTGAACTGTATTATTTCAAGTGTATGAACTGTGTCTCAGCCTCACTATTTCCTTGGTGAGTAACTTCAGAAAGTTTACTTAAGCCCTTCCAGCCCTAGTTTGCTCATCTGTTGGACTGTGTGAAGACCTGCTCATACATTCACCACTATACTCATTTAATCAACTGAGTGCTGACTATAGCCAGCACCGTGCTAGACGCGAGGGGCGAAGTTGTGGTCAAGACAGACCCGATTCCTCCCCTCATGGGGGTTATGGTCTAGCAGGGGAGGTAGACATTTAAAAACCAGATGTTACACTTGTCGTATTTTATATGCGACACGGGGGACCTAACCTAGTCAGTAGTGTCTGCATTGTATGCTGAGTCCTGGGTTGATTGGGAGTTCTGATTTGGATCTGATTCAGCAGGTAGGTCAGCAGCTGGTGCTTGGCTGGTTCAGATTAGTTCTGGCTCCATGTGGTCTCTCATCCTTGAACAAGCTCACTGCTGCTGCTGCTGCTAAGTCGCTTCAGTCGTGTCTGACTCTGTGCGACCCCACAGACGGCAGCCCACCAGGCTCCTCCGTCCCTGGGATTCTCCAGGCAAGAACAATGGAGTGGGTTGCCATTTCCTTCTCCAATGCATGAAAGTGAAAAGTGAAAGGGAAGTTGCTCAGTCGTGTCCGACCAGCAACCCCATGGACTGCAGCCTACCAGGCTCCTTGGTCCATGAGATTTTCCAGGCAAGAGGACTGGAGTGGGTGCCATCGCCTTCTCTGAACAAGCTCACTAGGCATGATCTAATAGTGGTGTCAGGGGAGGTGTATGTAAACACACAGAGTTCAGTTCAGTTCGGTCGCTCAGTGGTGTCCGACTCTTTGCGACCCCATGAACCGCAGCACGCCAGGCCTCCCTGTCCATCACCAACTCCTGGAGTTCACTCAGACTCACGCCCATCGAGTCAGTGATGCCATCCAGCCATCTCATCCTCGGTCGTCCCCTTCTCCTCCTGCCCCCAAATCTTCCNTATTCCAAGGCCAAATTTGCCTGTTACTCCAGGTGTTTCTTGACTTCCTACTTTTGCGTTCTAGTCCCCTATAATGAAAAGGATATCTTTTTTGGGTTTTAGTTCTAAAAGGTCTTGTAGGTCTTCATAGAACCGTTCAGCTTCTTCAGCGTTACTGGTTGGGGCACAGGCTTGGATTACTGTGATACTGAGTGGTTTGCCTTGGAAACAAACAGATCATTCTGTCGTTTTTGAGATTGCATTTCAGACTCTTTTGTTGACCATGATGGCTACTCCATTTCTTCTAAGTGATTGCTGCCCACAGTAGTAGATATAATGGTCATCTGAGTTAAATTCACCCATTCCAGTCCATTTTAGTTCGCTAATTCCTAGAATGTTGACGTTCACTCTTGCCATCTCCTGTTTGACCACTTCCAGTGTGCCTTGATTCATGGACCTGGCATTCCAGGTTCCTATGCAATGCTGCTCTTTACAGCATTGGACCTTGCTTCAATACCAGTCATATCCACAACTGGGTAGTTTTTGCTTTGGTTCCATCCCTTCATTCTTTCTGGAGTTATTTCTCCACTGATCTCCAGTAGCATATAGTAGGTCAGGAGGGGTGGCCGTGAGGAGATACCACTTGTCCAAGGTAAGAAGCAGTGGCTGCACTTTGCTGAAGCAGCCGTGAAGAGATACCCCATGTCCAAGGTAAGAGAAACCCAAGTAAGACGGTAAGTGTTGCGAGAGGGCATCAGAGGGCAGATGCACTGAAATCATAATCACAGAAAACTAGTCAATCTAATTACACAGACCACAGCCTTGTCTAACTCAATGAAACTAAGCCATGCCATGTGGGGCCACCCAAAACAGGTGGGTCATGGTGGAGAGGTCTGACAGAATGTGGTCCACTGGAGAAGGGAACGGCAAACCACTTCAGTATTCTTCCTTGAGAACCCCACGAACAGTATGGAACACACACAAGACCGCTCCAGTCCCAAGCTTGGAAGTGGCACAGAACCACACTTCTTCATTTATTGGCTAAAGCAAGTGACCCCAGGTTCAAAGAATGGGGAAATTGACTTTACCTCTTGATTGGAGTTGTAAAGTCACAAGTGTTGAAGCATTTTTGCAACCATTCTACCACATGCCATGATGGGGAATATTGGAGAAACAGAAAGTTGCTGCAGGAATAGAGGGTGAGGGAAGCAGTTTTTTGAGATGAGGTAGTGGCTCCAATGGTAAAGAATCCACCTGCAATGCAGGAGACCTAGGTTCCATCCCTGGGTTGGGAAGATCCCCTGGAGGAGGGCATGGCAACCCACTTCAGTATTTTTGCATGGAGAATCCCCATGGACAGAGGAGCCTGGCGGGCTACAGTCCTTGGGGTCGCAAGAGTTGAACACAACTGAGCAACTAAGCATAGCACAGAAAGGAGTCAGATTGTGCAGGCCTTTAGAGGCATAATAAACTCTGAATATTAACTGATATATGGTATGAAGTATACGATTAACATTAAATGTTCAAGGGCCCTTCCTCCCTTACTTTCCATCTCATAGCAAACTTTGAAATGGTTGTCAAGTCCACATGTTTTAAGAAGGTGAAAGATTTATGCAATCGAAAGGGAAACCAGAATATTGGCCCTTTTGTTTCTAGGTGTGTCCCAGAGCAGGGGTTGTTTTCTTTCAAGTGATTAGGATTCTGGTCAGAAAATAGTCAGTAAAAGCTTATTACTCAATAAATTAAAAGTGCCTGAAATTATTAAGTTAATGATTAGTGGACTAAGTCCCTTAATGCTTTAGAAATAAATTATCCACTTTGTAGAAGCAAATCCATTATGTAGAGAAGCACAGAAGTTAAATGGATCTGCCTAGGTCTTTTGCCTGGAAAGAACCAGAGCTTTAAATAGAGTATTCATCCAAGGCTCCACTTACAACTTTCCCAAAGGTTGTATAGTGCTTGCCAGTCATGATAGGTTTGTCCATTTGTCAAATGAACCCAGCATCTGAACCAGGGTGGATGCATGGATGAAAAAAACATAGTAAGCTATCAGCATGGGGTGTGTTAAAAGTGGCCTTATATTTTTCATCTTTCTAGTACCACTTGCTGGGCAGAAACTACATTTATAAAGTATGAGTCTGCAAGGATTCTTCCATGTCTTGCCCCATTGTCCTTTCAGGGGCAGAGCAGTGACTCCAGGGGGAGATGAGCTAGTTGGTAGAAGGTTAGGTAGGAGAATCTGGCTCCATGTGGTGAAAGTATGTAGAGATTCTGTTTTTAGAAATTAGGTTGGAGATCCTGAGAGATATCTGCTATAAAACACTAATAAAAGATAAAATGCTTTTCAATGAAGGAATTAGCCTGCCCGAAAAAAGGATTTCTTCTGAGACCAGGTAGAGAAGGCAAAGGCAACCCACTCCAGTACTCTCACCTGGAAAATCCCATGGACGGAGGAGCCTGGTGGGCTGCAGTCCATGGGGTCGCTAAGAGTCGGACACGACTGAGTGACTTCACTTTCACTCTTCCTTTCATGCATTGGAGAAGGAAATGGCAACCCACTCCAGTGTTCTTGCCTGGAGAATATCTGGGACGGGGGAGCCTGGTGGGCTGCCATCTATGGGGTCACACAGAGTTGGACATGACTGAAGTGACTTAGCAGCAGCAGCAGCTGAGACCAGGAATCTGAGTCCAGAGAGATGAGTAAGCTGGGACATACACACTCCTGGGTAGCCAACTGCTTGTATATTTCTGGGGAAGGGGACAGATGGGTTGGGACAGGATGGAGACCAAGCGCAGGAAGGAGAGTTATAGCAGAGACCCGCATAAAGCTGGGACCCAGGAAGGAGTCAATACTGGAAAGGGGTGCAGAAATCTCACAGAGGCCAAAAGCAAGAAAACTTTTTTGTCTTGGCATTAACTAAGGGTAGAAAGAACTCTTCCCTGAGACTCATGGCCACTAGCTTATTTTCCATGAGTTTAATTGGCAACCCACTCCAGGACTCTCGTCTGGAAAACTCCATGGATGGACAGAGGAGCCTGGTAGGCTACAGTCCATGGGGTCGCCAAGAGCTGGACGTGACTGAGTGACTTCATTTTCTTTTCTCTCTGTAAGGACGAATTAATACCATTTGTACAATTTCTGTCCCCCTCCTCACACCCAAGAACAACAGAGACCCAACAGCTGCAAACCTCAGAATTTTAATATAAAGCAGGTGAAAATCGGTAATGCCCCCCTACCTGATGAAAACAAACACAAATTGCCAGGAAAATTTACACTCAATAAGATTTTGAATAATTTCAATATAGGTCTAATGAAAAAACTCACACGAATCATGAAAAATATGGGGAAATGAAGTACCATTAGCAAAAGTCAGCAGAAACAATAGAAACATCTACAAAAATACTGGATTATTGGAACTATAAGAAACACAACATAATGGTGTTTAATATGTTGAAATAAATAAAACAAAGACATAAGTATATTTGAAACCATAAAAAATTCAAAGCTATTTTTTTTTTAAAGAACCAAATGCAACAATTAAAAACTCAGTGAAGTGCCTATTTTTTCATTGGGACATGGTAGTAGCAAGCAGTCACTATTAGAGTAGGAAAGAAAAACAATTCTAAATAACTTTTCTTTGAAGACATTGGAGATATTTGGAGGCAATGAGGACTAGCTTAACTAAAATTCCAAAGAAAGAGCCCTCACTAGGTGAGCTGGCTATGTTCTTCCCCGGGACATTTTCCAAGCATAACAACTGATGACTGGAGTTGCCAAAGACAGTGGCATCTCTACAAGGGGAGAGACTCCAGCAGGTCTTTTGACAGCCACTGGGATGGCACGATGGACTGCATCTAGAAACACTCTCAGATACGTGACCAGCTCCCCCGACAAGGCATCTGCTGAGTACCGCGGCTGCACAGAAGGGCAGAGGTCTGGGATGAAAAGACAAGCTGACACCGCTCATGGTCTTACTTTGCTTGAAAAGCTAAATGTTCAGAAAGATGAGCCCCCAAGAAACACATGACCGGCTTCATTCTGCTGACATGTCAAATGACAGTGGCAATGAAGATAATGCAAGTGGCAGCCTAACCCTAGCTCAGCTCAGGACTTATCTGGGTTCAAGTGATCGGTCTCCATCCTACCTACTAGGGGGGAGGCAAAGGCTGCCTAAAGAAAGACAGCGTTGACCTCAGTCTTGGTTCTTTTATATAGAATCTCTGGCACGCAGTATTTAAAAATTGTGGGACATGTGAGGAGGCAGAAAAATGTGACCTCTTCTGAAAAGAAAAAAAATAAGTAGATCCACAGATGATCCAAATATAGGAGTAAGCAGACAAGGATTTTAAAACAATTATAATATTTATAAAAATAGAGGAAGTGGGCAAAACATGAAAAGGGGAGTATTTAAATAGATGACTAGAAATTACATGAAAGAATCAAATGAACATTCCAGAGGTGAAATGTATTAATACCTGATATGACATGGATTTAACAGCAGAAAGTACCTTCAATATGGTAGGATTAGTGAACTTAAAATATAGTTGATAGAAAAGAAGCTAAGGAGAAGTAACCTGAACACTCTTACTATATAATCCAGTAATCATGCTCCATGGTATTTACCCCAAATGAGTTGAAAACTTCTGTCCACATAAAACCCTACAAACAAATGGTTATAGCAGTTTTACTCATAATTGTCCAAACAAGCAACCAATATGCGCTTCAATAGGTAAACGGATAAGCGAACTGTGGTGCATCCGTTCAATGGGATATTACTCAGCAATAAAAAGAAGAGAGCTATTAAGCCTTGAAAAGTCATAATGGAAACATAAATGCATGTGAAGTGAAAAAAAAGCCAGTCTGAAAAGTCTGTGTTCTATAGTGATTTCAACTATAGAACTTTGGAAAAGGCAAAACTATTGAGACAAAGATCACGGATGCAGGTGTCTGGAGGTGGAGGAAAAGGGAGGGATAAGTAAGTGGAACATGGGGTTTTTAGGGCAGCGAAACTGTTCTTTATGGTCCTATAGTGATGTTCACATCACACACATTGTTAAAAGGTCCAGGAAACCCTAATGTGAATTGTGGACTTCAGTTGATAATCAAATGTAACAATATTGGTTCATCAGTTGCAAAAAACGAACCACACTGATGCAAGATGTTAATAACAGGGGATATATAGACATATATGTATAATAATACATATAATTTTGGCTGTACTGGGTAGCATGTGGGATCTTAATTCCCAGACCAGGGGTGGAACCCACACTCCCTGCAGTGAAAGTGTTGAGTCTTAGCCACTGGGCCACGAGGGAAATCCCTCTAGATAACTTTAAATTGTATTGTGCACACACTGAAAATGTTCAGGAGTAAAGACAACGAAGATAAAGAATATAAAACTTTCAAACTAGTACAGGAGGAAAAATGGAGTAAAAGAAAAAAAAATTTAGCCAATCAAAAAGTGAGAAAAAAAGCATAAAAGAAACGAAGAGAAAAAAAATTACAGAAAGACGTCTTCATGTTTTAAGAATCATAAGTTATACATGAAATAAACTTGCCTGTAAAAAGCAGAGACTACCAAATTAAAAGACAACTATCCCCCCAACCCAGGTTTATTTTGCTTACAAAACATAAATACGTAGAAAGATAGAGGCACCTAATTTGATATCACAGAAAAGAGATTTTAAGGCAAAGGCATTGGCAATAAGGATGTCAGTACATGACAAAAAAGTTCAACTCACCAGAAAGTCAAAACTCTAAAATTTATTCATCTAAAAAGATAGCCTCAAAATGTATCAAATAAAAATGGATAAAACAGGGGAATTTGACAAATTCATTACAGTGAGAGAATTCCAAACACTTCTCTCAATTACTGACAGATCAGGCAGATAAAAGTTAGTAAAGAGGTGGAAGATTTGAATACAATTAACAAACTTAAAGGACATATATTGAAAAATAACAATTAGAAAATAGACAGTCTTCTTAAGCAGACTTGGCAATTTAAAGTATTGGCTATACCTAGACGTAATTCTCAAAAACTGCGACTAGGTAAGAAGTTTACATTTGTTAGGGATTAGTTTCCTATAGTCACTGTAACAAACTCAGTGGCTTAAATTAAGACTATCCTCTCACAGTTCAGGAGGCCAGAGTCCAAATTCAGTTACTAATCCAAAGACTGGGCCCAGAACTAGGGGAGAATCCATTCCCGGCTCCTAAGAACACTGGGTGGCCGATGGCATTTCTTGGCTTGTGGCTGCATTATTCTAGTCTCTGTGTTCGTGGTCACACTGTTTTCTCCTCTCTGGTTGTGTGTGTGCTCAGGGTGTCCACCTCTGTGACCCCATGGATTGCAGCCTGCCAGGCTTGTCTGTCCATGGAATTTTCCAGGCAAGAATACTAGAGTGGGTTGCCATCTCCTACTTCAGTAATCTTTCTCTGCTTCTCTCTTATTAAGAATATTGTGATTCCATTTAGGGTCCATCTGGATATCCTAAGAAAATCTCATCTCAAGATCCCTAACTTAATCATACTTGCCCCTTTTCCATATAAGGTAACACTTACAGATACAGGGATTAAGACCTGATATCTTTGGGTACCATTCTTTATCACATACTCGCACCTTGGAAGACAAACCTAGACAGTGTATTAAAAAGCAGAGACATCACTTTGCCAACAAAGGTCTATGTAATCAAAAAGTGTTACTTGTTCAGTCCTGCCTGACTCCAGATGTGAGAGTTGGACCACAAAGAAGGCTAAGTGCCGAAGAATTGATGCTTTTGAATTGTGCTGCAGAAGACTCTTAAGATTCCCTTGGACAGCAAGGAGATCAAACCAGTCAATCCTAAAGGAAATCAACCCTGAATATTCATTGGAAGGACTGATGCTGAAGCTGAAGCTCCAATACTTTAGCCACCTGGTGGGAAGAGCTGCTGGAAAAGATTGAAGGCAAAAGGAGAAGGGGGCAGCAGAGGATGGGATGGTTAGAGAGCATCACCAGCTCAATGGGCATGATCTGAGCAAACTCCGGGAGTAGTGGAAGACAGAGGAGCCTGGCATGCTGCAGTCCACAGGGTCACAATGCGTTGGACATGTTAAGGCTATATAGGCTGGATTCTGAGCACTTTAAAATATTAATTTGTGCTCAAAACAATCTATGAGATAGGCACTATTATTATTCCCATTTTTCATAACACAAAACTGAAGTGGAGAAAGGTCAAAACTATGTCATATTCACATGTTCTTTGATTACAGTGCAATTATTTAGAAATCAACAACAAAAGATTTAACTTTTTATTTTGAAATAACTTTAGATTTACAGAAAATTTGCAAAATAGCACAAAGAATTTCCATTTGCCTTTCGCTTAGATTCTCCAAATGTTAACATACTAACACATATGCTTTATCACTTTCTGTATACATATTTTTTCTGAATCGTTTTCGATTAAGTTGCATATATAGTGTCCCATTATCCATAAATGCTCTCGTGTGTATTTCCTAAAAATCAAGAACTTTTTCTTAAGTAACCACAGTACAATGATCAAACTCAGGAAATTAACATTGATATAATGCTATTATCTAATCTTCAGACTACTCAAATCTCACAAATTGTCTCAAAATTGTCCTTTGTAGAGGAAAAAAAAAATTTTTCAACCAGGATCCAACTGAAGATCACATCTTTTGCATGTTTCTTTAATCTGAAAGTTTTGACAAGTATAAGGTGGCAAAGTGTAAGAAAGGCAAACTGTTTTTTTGGAAAGCTAAATTTATTCAATTTAAATGACTTTTTTATTCTGAGATTATATTCTTCCTATTTTAAGGGTACTAACGTTTCTTGTATAGAATGATGCCAATGGCAGATGGTGATTTGGGTTTTTCTGTTTTTTTTTTTTTTCCAATGTCCTTGGCTGGCAAGTTTAAAAGCTAGAAACACTTTTAAATATGCCAATTAAAATGGCTGTTTGTTTTGTTTTGTTTTGCAAATTTCCTGGTGCTTAAAACTCAGAATCTGGGAACCACAGCCTAGGTAAAGATCCGCCTTCTTGCATATTCCACCATACTGAATTAATTTCTTGGCAAGTTCCCCAAACAAGTTATGTATGTAGCAGGATAAAAGTCTTAATTTATATTAAACTAGTGCAAAAATGGCCTTAATTTCAAGCACCAAAGAAATACATTTTCAATCAACATCACGGTTATATCATCTTTCATTAAAACTAATTGTATCAGTACCTATAGGGTACCTATTTAGAAGTGTAATACCACTTCCCTAATATCATCACTGTCCTAGGAGTGGCCTGGTGTCACCCACGTGAGCAGTATTGGTGCGGTGCAGAAACAAAGAACCTGGGGTCCAAGAAGGCTGCCTTCCTGGGTCAGGGATTTAGCGGCACTGGAAGCGCTGCCCATCGGTGTACATTTTGGCCTGTTTACCTTTAGAAATCATACCAAGAGCATTCAGAGTTTACACACATTTAAACTGAGAAGACATCTGTATTAGAGGAAAGCGTATTTTAGTGGGCATCATGTGTCAAATATAACTCCATTATTTTCATGTTGTTAGCTACCCTTGCAAAAGGAAAGTTCTATATAAATGTACAAGCATACTTTTAGAAAACCTTACAGTGTGCTCTGCAGATTGCAGTGTGTCTTCCCATATCAATGAATCCCCACTCCCTTAAAAAGTTAAAACCAAAAAAACAAAAGAAGCCGGCCATTACTTTTTAAAAGTACATTTCAGTGTAAATACAAGAATCATCACTGGCATTTTCGACCAGAGGAAACTGTTTAGCCTTATGTCTGACTCTATCATTCACTGATTTGCTATAATCATGTTCTTTCTATTAATAGTAAGCAGTTCTTGCTAATGTTAGTTCTATATCCATTTGATATGAGCATTTATGTTAAACTTCAAAACAACTCCTGGTGGCATCCAGAACATATGTCAGGAACTCCTGAAAGCAACCTCTGTTTTCCTCCTAATTATGACAACATTTAGCTTTATCAGTAACTGTTAATAGGCATGACAACTGAAAATTTGGAAATGGTGGGTGCCTTGCAGCAAACACGCTTAGGCTGGCGCATCTGCCGAGTTACTCGAAGGTGTTACCAGTGCTCAGTTCTTCTTCATTTTTTTTAAATAGCGAGCCCGGATGGATTTGTTCATATTCATACTCACTTTAAGATACAACCAGGAAGGCAGGATTGAGGCTACTGAGGCCTAGGGAAAGAAACGGAGAGATACGCAATTAAGGCCTACAATCTGAATTCATTTGACACATAGGATCTTATGTTTTACTATATTACTGTTTTATTTATAGATAGATTTAAGAGTTCTTGGATGTACAGCGGAAAACACGGAGCCCTTGCTAGTAAGTCTAGACAATGTATATATACTAATGTATCACATACTAATTTTGTGACTCAAAGGGAAAGAAAACCCCAAACCAAAGTACTAATTCGGGACTCAAAAATCGACATACCATAAGAGAATGGATGAAGTATCCATTGGTCCGGGATTGCATGCCGATGGTTTTAATGGCAGACTTCACAAACGTCTCCGAAGAGGGCTTATCCAAAGTTGGCTTTCGAATTTTAGCCAGTTTGGTTGCAACAAAGTAGGGCAGGACACTCTAGAAAGGCAACATACCCCACAAAAAACACACCATTGGTTAGCAAGGCCATAAACTCAGAATTCTCTGTGATGTTTGCTTGCTCTTAGTGGCAGAAACATTCTGGAAAAGTAGAAAGTTTGTATCTTTAGAGAGAGACAGAAGAAAAAGAGAAGCAGCTATCTACAGCTACCTTGATAGAAGTGGCTGCATAAAACAAGTTTAAAAAACAAAACAAAATAAAGTCTATCAATTCCCTGGTGGCGCAGTGGATGAGGATCCGCCTGCCAATGCCAGGGCCACAGAAAGCTGCAGAGCAACGAAGCCCGTGAACCATAACTACGGAGCCTGCACTGCAGAGCCTGGGAGCTGCAACTACCAGCCCACACGCTGCGGCTGCTGAAGTCCAAGAGCCTAGAGCCTGTGCTCCACGAGGAGCCACAGCAGTGAGAGGCCTGGATGCGGCAATGAAGAGTAGCCCCTGCTCACTGCGACTAGAGAAAGCCCGGGCGCGGCAATGAAGGCCTAGCACACACACAAAAGCCTTCCCTAAAAAAAAGAAAAAATTCTTCATTGCCGTGTGCACCCAAGTCCATGGGGTCACAAAGAGTCGGATGCGACTGAGCGACTGAGCTGAACTGACCGATCAATACAACAGAGTTCGAGACTAGGGAAAGTGTTACAAACTAAGCAGAAACCCACCCTTTTGGGTCTTTAAAAAGAAGCAGCCTACTAATCTAGAGCAGAGATCTGGAATAGGATGCTTTCTACTCTGATTAAACAGCATGGTTACAGAACCACCACAGAGGAGGTTTTGGACATTTGATGCCTCTGTAGAGACGATATTAATTTTNATGACAACTGAAAATTTGGAAATGGTGGGTGCCTTGCAGCAAACACGCTTAGGCTGGCGCATCTGCCGAGTTACTCGAAGGTGTTACCAGTGCTCAGTTCTTCTTCATTTTTTTTAAATAGCGAGCCCGGATGGATTTGTTCATATTCATACTCACTTTAAGATACAACCAGGAAGGCAGGATTGAGGCTACTGAGGCCTAGGGAAAGAAACGGAGAGATACGCAATTAAGGCCTACAATCTGAATTCATTTGACACATAGGATCTTATGTTTTACTATATTACTGTTTTATTTATAGATAGATTTAAGAGTTCTTGGATGTACAGCGGAAAACACGGAGCCCTTGCTAGTAAGTCTAGACAATGTATATATACTAATGTATCACATACTAATTTTGTGACTCAAAGGGAAAGAAAACCCCAAACCAAAGTACTAATTCGGGACTCAAAAATCGACATACCATAAGAGAATGGATGAAGTATCCATTGGTCCGGGATTGCATGCCGATGGTTTTAATGGCAGACTTCACAAACGTCTCCGAAGAGGGCTTATCCAAAGTTGGCTTTCGAATTTTAGCCAGTTTGGTTGCAACAAAGTAGGGCAGGACACTCTAGAAAGGCAACATACCCCACAAAAAACACACCATTGGTTAGCAAGGCCATAAACTCAGAATTCTCTGTGATGTTTGCTTGCTCTTAGTGGCAGAAACATTCTGGAAAAGTAGAAAGTTTGTATCTTTAGAGAGAGACAGAAGAAAAAGAGAAGCAGCTATCTACAGCTACCTTGATAGAAGTGGCTGCATAAAACAAGTTTAAAAAACAAAACAAAATAAAGTCTATCAATTCCCTGGTGGCGCAGTGGATGAGGATCCGCCTGCCAATGCCAGGGCCACAGAAAGCTGCAGAGCAACGAAGCCCGTGAACCATAACTACGGAGCCTGCACTGCAGAGCCTGGGAGCTGCAACTACCAGCCCACACGCTGCGGCTGCTGAAGTCCAAGAGCCTAGAGCCTGTGCTCCACGAGGAGCCACAGCAGTGAGAGGCCTGGATGCGGCAATGAAGAGTAGCCCCTGCTCACTGCGACTAGAGAAAGCCCGGGCGCGGCAATGAAGGCCTAGCACACACACAAAAGCCTTCCCTAAAAAAAAGAAAAAATTCTTCATTGCCGTGTGCACCCAAGTCCATGGGGTCACAAAGAGTCGGATGCGACTGAGCGACTGAGCTGAACTGACCGATCAATACAACAGAGTTCGAGACTAGGGAAAGTGTTACAAACTAAGCAGAAACCCACCCTTTTGGGTCTTTAAAAAGAAGCAGCCTACTAATCTAGAGCAGAGATCTGGAATAGGATGCTTTCTACTCTGATTAAACAGCATGGTTACAGAACCACCACAGAGGAGGTTTTGGACATTTGATGCCTCTGTAGAGACGATATTAATTTTCTCCCTACTTGATGGTTACTAAGCTTGCTCTATCAGCTTTTTGGCCCATCTAAAATAAAAGACATTTCACACTCTCAGCTTTGGGCTACCCACTTTTCTCCCCTAGTTTCTTAGCATTCTGCTTCTGAGTTTTATAAACTTTGCTGCTGATGAGCTAGGACCACCAGCTGTCTTGGTTTTTCTTCTTTTTTCTTTGTTGTGGGGGAGACAGGATAACATTATGGAAACAGCTTGGGTAACTCACAAGATACTTGGCAGCACTAGTGTGGGATGGCAAACCTGGACATTACCTTTCAGGAGAATTAACTACTCATTATTTAGGGGAATTAATTCTTTCGGATGCGTGCTGTATTTCAGATATGCTTCAACACAGAACGCAAGGAAACCCTTCACAATGACGCTTGAGTCATGACTCAGGAGGTCCCTTCTAGACTTTGAAATCGCTTGGGCATGCTTGTATACCAAGGAGTGAATGTACTCTCTTTATCTGAAATGTGTGAAAGGACAGGGTATACATTACAATGAAACTTCTATTAAGGAGGTGGATCTATTTCAGCACAGGGGGGTCAAAATCAAAAACGTCATTACTAAAGGCAGAAACAAAACTGAACTGTGCTCCAGTCTATAGATTTTCTTCCTGCTAAGAGCGGGGAGTTCCCACATCTCTTTTGTTTTGTTACTTTTTGTCATTCCCAAGTATGAGTCATCCTCCCTAACAGGTGAACTGAAACTGCAACCCACCTGATAGAACCATGAAGCCAAGGGCATAACCACTGTCACTCTCCAACTTTTTCTTCCTCCCTGCAGTCACAGACTTAGCACTAAGGAAACTAACTGCCCCAAAGCACTTTAACACCTGGGCCAACTTGGATTAGGGGACTTTTTGGTGTTTGACAGTTTGTTTACTGGAATTGGGCTTCCTCGGTGGCTCAGATGGTAAGGAATCTGCCTGCAGTGCATCAGGCCTAGGTTCGATCCCTGGATTGGGAAGAGCCCCTGGAGAAGGGAATGGCTACCTACTGCAGTATTCTTGCCTGGAGAATTCCACGGACAGGGAGCCTGGTCGGCCACAGTCCATGGGGTCACAAAGAATCGGACACAACTGAGTGATTAACACACACACTCACTGCAATTATTACTCTACACTTACTGTTCACTTAAAAAGCATTTTTTCTTTTTTTTTTGGTCAAATAGATCCTTATTTTTAACACCGTGTTGCTAGAAGGATCCAGTATATCACAGTACAAACCAAAAAAGCGATCTCAGGCTAACACACAGTACGAAATGCAGAGCTCATGAGGCTCTGACAGTGGGTAGGGCAGGAAAGCTTGCTCCTCAAGCTGAGTAGCAAACAGCAGAGAGAATGTATGCATGTACTCTGACTCAATAGTGAAGGACCTCAAGTGAACGCCGTCACACCTCTGTGCCTTGGGTTTCTTGGTTACAAAAAAAGGAAACACTAAAAACCAAAATCAAAAAATCTTTCTCATATACAGCTCACAAGCCTATCTCAAGAGTGCAGTTTCGAGCCTCCCAGTACAAAGGTGGCTACTGATGACACGTTCCAATCACACTATTCTTTTCTAATCCTCCCTGCCGCCCTCCTCCTTGGGGCAGCATCGATCAGACTGTTTTGATCTTAAATTAAGTCGCACTGCCTGGCTGAACCACTTGATGGTGCCAAGTGTTAACTCATCATTCAGTTAAACCTCCAGCTTGTCTGGAGGAGGTCCTGGCTCTGGAGGTGGAGACAGGAGACATACAAATTCTACTCTGGGAAGGGTATTTATTTCTCCGAAGGTTTAAAATTGAAGCAGTTCACATGGCCTAGCAGAGGAGGGAAAGGATTCAGAGACGGGAGCTTGTCAGGTAAACAAATAAGGGAAGAACGTTTTGGGTAATGGAAACAGCAAGAGCAAAGAAACGGAGACACAGGGAGCAGCGTGTTCCTAGGGACCTGCCACAGTTCACTGCGGTCCACACATCGGAGAGGCACGAAGCAGTGGCAGGAGGAAGGCTAAAGAGTACAGAAAGCTAAGTCCAATCACCGACGGTATTGATTTCCCGAGCGGAAGTTCTGTGATGGCACGGTCTTATTCACCATTATATGCTCAGCCACCGCCATTGCCGCGCATGTGCTGAGAGTGCCAAGAAGATCTGCTGAATGAATCAGCAACAGAGCTCTCGGGACAGCCCTGAATATACTACTGGGGTCCCTTTCTACTGCTGCAGTCCAGAAAATTAATGACACCAGAAAGCTGACAACATGATATGAGATTTTAAACCACAACTTTAGATATTCTGACACTTAAGATTATCTATCTATCTAAACAAAAACAAACGTATAGCTTTTGCTACAGCTCACCTAACATTTAAAAAGCAGTATTTCAAATCACGTAAAAGTTTCCCTGGTGGCTCAGATGGTAAAGATTCTGCCTGCAATCCGGGAAACCTGGGTTTGATCCCTGGGTTGGGAAGATCCCCTGGAGGAGATCATGGCAACCACTCCAGTATTCTTGCCTGGAGAACTCCATAGACAGAGAGGCCTGGCAGGCTACAGTCCATGGGGTCGCAAGGAATCGGACACAACAGAGTGACTAAGCATAGAACAATATAAGTAAATACCTAAAGGAAATCAACCCTGAATATTCACTGGAAGCACTGATGCTGAAGCCGAAGCTCCAATACTTTGGCCATCTGATGAGAAGAGCCGACTCATTGGAAAAAAACCCTGAGGCTGGGAAAGGTTGAAGGCAGGAGGAGAAGAGGACGGCAGAGGATGAGCTGGATGGGTGGCATTGCCAGCTCAGTGGGCATGAATTTGAGTAAACTCCAGGAGACAGTGAAGGATGAAGGACAGGGAAGCCTGGCGTGCTGCAGTCCACAGGGTCGCAAAGAGCTGGACATGACTTAGTGACTGAACAACAGCAAGGAAATATCTTATAGGTCAAAATGTCATCTAAACAGTTAAACTAAAACCCAATAAATGATCATTAATCCACCTTCCCTGTCTATGCAAGGAAACATTATAGTGAACAGGTCAAGAAGATACCCATACTTTCATAGGAAGTATTTTGGGAAGAACACAACAAATTTTAAAAGTTGCTTAAGCTCAACAATTTGCTGTGATAAATACAGTCAGCCTGGAAACAGCTTGACCCTTAACAGCTACAGATGCAGGCACATGCCCTGGTCTTTAAACTGAAAATCATTAACTAGGCCATAAAGCAAACCTGTTGATGTTTTATCCTTGTATCAGCCTATTAAAAAAAAAAAAAATCCCTGGAGATAAACTTGATATCCTTTTCCTCACCCACGGAGTAGCTTGCTGAGGTATCTGGTCTTTAGGGAACACGTTAGGGGGCCCTCGATTCAGAACTAGAAGTTTAACTACAACTTAATGTCATAGAATAGGAGAAAGATGGATGCCCAGCTCTGCAGGGCAAGTGTTCAAGAATCAAACACCAAACCTTCTAACTTCACGTGGCAGTGAGTGATCTTTCATGTCGTCATCTGTGTCCTGAACATGCCTTCTCAAATTTAAAGATGACTACAACAACCCCCAGCTATGCTTTGGGAAACAAGGATCCAGAGAACACCAGGCTCCAGTCTGTTTGTACAATATGCAATTTTCAACATGGGGTCTGATCTGCCTTTTAAGAGCATTACGTTTACCAGGGAAGCTGGCACACGTTCTCAAGGCAGAGGCTGCAGCTCCTAGGAGGCGCTTCAGGGAATCTCTCCCCTTAAGTCTGTGTACTCATCCTCCATCACAGGATCTGATATCCTCCAGGAAATCTGAATCATCACATACTTAGATCCTAGTTTTGGAAAGGAAAGTGAAGTTGCTCGGTCATGTCTGACTCTTTGCAACTCCGTGGACTGTAGCCTGCCTGGCTCCTCCGTCCATGGGATTCTCCAGGCAAGTATACTGGAGTGGGTTGCAATTTCCTTCTCCAGGGGATCTTCCTGACCCAGGGATGGAACCCAGGTCTCCCGCACTGCAGGCAGACTCTTTGCTGTCTGAGATTGGGTTATTTCACTTGCAGACCATGACATGAGTATTTTCACCAAAGGGCCCTTGATTATCTCATTGGTAGAAACAAATCCTTGGACTTTCTAGAAAATGTTAGGAAAAAGGAATCATTCTGATGGTGCAGAGATCCCTGATTCCACAGCAATGAGCAAAGGCCACACAGTAACATTAGCTACAAAGGACCTAAGCAGAAAATAAAGGAGTTGAAGTGTTGTGCTCTGCACAAAGACGATCCTTGATCAACACTGGCTGGCTGATAATCTTACAAATGACCTACTTCCATATATGTGGAATTTGTACATTAAAATGCAGAGAACCAAAGGACAAACAGTATAAATCTCACCCCCCAAAAGCATGTATTCAACAACAAGTGCTTCCTAAACACCTACTAGAACACTGATTTAGGCACTCAGAATTCAGTTATGAACAAAGACAGAATCCCTGACCTCACTGAGCTTACATCTTAGTTGGGGGAAGGCCTGGTGTGTAGAATCGACAAACAGACAGTAAAAGAATGTCCATAAGACTGGCAGTGATGATAAAAAAGGAAGAAGGGAAATAAACCCGAGTGAAGGATGGAGGTGATGGGGGCTGTTACTGNCAGAATCCCTGACCTCACTGAGCTTACATCTTAGTTGGGGGAAGGCCTGGTGTGTAGAATCGACAAACAGACAGTAAAAGAATGTCCATAAGACTGGCAGTGATGATAAAAAAGGAAGAAGGGAAATAAACCCGAGTGAAGGATGGAGGTGATGGGGGCTGTTACTGCAGGTGATCAAGCAGGGCCCTCTCTGATACGGTAACATATAAGTGATATGATCACATATAAACAAAGATTACAATGAAGGGAGAGAGCAAGCCAAAAGGAGACCTGGATAAAGAGCCTTGGACTAGAAGAGCGGCAAGTGCAAAGGTCCTGACTGTGCTTGGAGCATTTGAGGAAATGCAAGGAGGCCAGAGAAATAGCACGGGTAGGGGCAAGGTAATGTGAAATGTTTGCAATCAGAACAAGGTAGGTCATAAGAACTCATGATTTTACTCTGAAAGAGATGAAAAAACACAGGACAATTTTGAGCAGAGGAGTAAAACGACCTGGGTTATGCTTTAAACAGATCACTCTGGAGGACCAGACTATGGGGCTGGCAGGGGTGGGAGTGGGTAGGCTACACAGGAAGACACTGCAAAAGGCCCAGCCAAGAGGTCACGGTGGCTCAGATTCGCAGCAGTGGTGGGTCATGAGAAGTGGTCAGGTAGTGGACGTGTTTTTAAAAGATCAACTAAAGTCAGGAGGATTTCCTGATGGATGGAATTTCGGGTGTAAAAGAAAGAATAAGCTAGATACAAGGGGCAGAACATCAGCTTTGAAATCCATAGACCTGGATTCAAATTCCACTCAACTACTTACTAGTCGTGAGATTTTGAGCAAAATATTGAGCTTTGGTTTCTTCCCTGAGGTATACAGCATCTTCCTTATTGCATTATTACAAGGATTAAATAAAACATTGTCAGTTAGAGAGTGTGGGACTTGAACTCTCATATGTATTAGCAATTATTTTCCAAGTTTTCTAATATTTATATTTTTCAGAATGGATTTAGAAAGAAAAACTTAGCTAACATTTTATATCCCGTGAGAGGTATAAGAACACCATTTGCTATAGGAAAATGACTCTGATAACCACCTGGACATCTGAGTCCTTTATGGACACAGATTTAATGTGTTTGAAGAAGGGCTTCCCTGGTGACCCAGGCGGTAAAGACTCTGTCTACAATACGGGAGACCTGGGTTCAGTTCCCGCGTCAGAAGATCCCCTGGAGAAGGGAATGGCATCCCACTCCAGTATTCTTGCCTGGAGAATTCCATGGACGGGAACCTGGCGGGCTACAGTTCATGGTGTCACAAAGTGTCGGACACGACTGAGCGATTAACACTCTCACTAAAGGACACTTTAGGTTTTTAGTTCTTGTGGTGCAACGTTACTAAAAATGCCAAGGGAAAACAGCTATGATCACTGACAAAAATAAGGATTCACCTAGTTGGAAGGGGTCTGGGTCCAAAGATCCCAACGGGACTAATTTTATTATTCTTAAAGATATTTCTCAAAGTCGGTGCAGTTGACCAGATATAACTATCTCCTGTGAGAATCTTTCTGCTGCTTCACTGTTCTCTGTGTTTAGACTCCATTTGCACTAAAGACACACGCCATTGCCTTCTTTTATTGTCATTGGCAATTAACAAGAAGGTATGAGGACTTCCATTTTCATTCCCAACATCTACTTCTCCACGTTGAGCTTTCTAGCTCGTTGAAGTCTCGTAGATCTGTCTGATTACACTAAGCAATAAAATGCTTTAACAAAATATATACAGAGAATATCTTCTTTCATTAACAAAGTAAACTGGAATCTTGTTTGCTCCCTCACTTCAATTTGTCTGACTTGTTTTCTAAATTTATTCTAAAAACTATGTTTTTTTAAAGAATTAACAAAACTGCCAACTCTCATCACTGAGGAGAAACAAAGAACTGGAAGGCAGGACTCTAACAGAGTGGAGCCCCAAGATTTTCTCCATTATGATAAGTTCACATTTAAATGAAGCATTCTTTTGTAACCTCGTGCTAAGTGTGACAAGCTCCCCCTTCGTTTTTAGGCCAGACCAGCTGAAACCTACACCTACCTTCTTTGGGTCTGAATGGTCTCCACCTGCATCCTCACCTTTCCTCTAGTAAAGAGTCAGGTAAACTAAACCTGGGCTTCCCTGGTGGCTCAGACGGTGAAGAATCCCCTGCAATGAGGGAGACCCTGGTTTGATCCTTGGGTTGGGAAGATTCCCCTGGAGAAGGGAATGGCAACCCACTCCAGTATTCTTGGCTGGGAAATCTCATAGACAGAGGATTGCAAAGAGTCAGACGTGACGGAGCAACTGACACTTTCCCTTTCAAACTAAACCTAACGGGTGGTTTCGGTTAGCAAATGATCCCCGTGTTAAGAACATTTTCCAGAGACCTGGCTTTCCAGCTCCAAGCAAGAAGACTATGGTGCAGGATAACACTCCAGGGAGAAGCATGGGGGCCTGGCAGAAAGAGCACAGACCTAGGTGTTACTCAAATCCACGCGACCAATCCGGAGGGGGAAATCCCTAAATTCCCCATACCTCCCCCACGCCCCCAACACAGCATCCTCCTTTAGAGTCTTCATGGAATGGACCACTATGTGAAGCCATCTCACTCATGTGTGTGCTTGCTTGCTTATGGTCTGTCTCCTTCCCACTAAATATGAACTATGCCACAGCAGGGACTCCATCTGTCTTTTTGCCATGGCAGCCCCACCTCCCCAGCAGTTCCCTCTGAGTATTTTGAGAGTAATATTATGAGAAAGAGTTCCCTGATGGGCTAATGGTTAGGATTTTGGGCTTTCACTGCCATGGCCTGGGTTCAGTTCCTAATAGGAGAATGTAGATCCCATAAGCCACGCAGCTCAGCCAAGATGAGAGATACTGTGAGGTCAAAAATTAGAANCCAGGCTCCTCTGTCCATGGAATTCTCCAGGCAATAGTACTGGAGTGACTTGCCATTTCCTCCACCAGAGGATCTTCGGACCCAGGGATTGAACCCACATCTCTTGCGTCTCCTGCATTGGCAGGCAGATTCCTTACCACAGTGCCACCTGGGAAGCACTCAGAAGAACGGCTATTATTAAAAACAAATGAAAAGAAAATACCAAATATTGGTGAGGATGTGGAGAAATTGGAACCCTTATACATTGCTGGTAGGAATATAAAATAGGGTGGCTATTATACTGTGGAAAACAGGAAGGTGATTCTTCCAAAAACGACTTATCATCTGATCCAGCAATTCCATCTGGGTACATATCCAAAAGAACTGAAAGCAGGGTCTCAAAGAGATGGGTGTAAACCCACGTTCAGAGCAGCATTATTCACAGCAGCCAAGAGGTGGGAGCACCCCAATGTCCATCGACAGATGAATGGATAAACACACGTGACAATATACCAGTAGCAGAATGACACTAAGCCTTAAAAAGGAAGTTCTGACACACACTGTAACACGGACGAACCCTGAAGACATTATGTTAAGTGAAGTAGGCCAGTCACAAGAAGACAAATACTGCAGGACTCCACTCCTGTGAAGTACCTGGTGCAGTCAAATTCAGAGACAAGAAGTAGAATGGTGGTTGTCAGAGGCTGGNACAGAATGACACTGAGCCTTAAAAAGGAAGTTCTGACACACACTGTAACATGGACGAACCCTGAAGACATTATGTTAAGTGAAGTAAGCCAGTCACAAGAAAACAAATATTGCAGGACTCCACTCCTGCAGTACCTGGTGAAGTACCTGGTGCAGTCAAATTCAGAGACAAGAAGTAGAATGGTGGTTGTCAGAGGCTGGGGGAGGGTAAATGGAAAGTGACTGTTTAAAAGGACACAAAGTTTCCGTTTTGGACAAATGCAGAAAATCCTGGAGATGGAAGGCAGTGATGGCTGTAGACAATGTGAATGTACTTAAAGGCACTGAACTGAATACTTAAAAGCGGCAGAAGTGGTGTTTTGGGTGTATATTTTACCACAATTTTAAAAAGTAAAAAAAATCACCACCATCCCTATATCAACCTGGTAAATGCAGTCATCCTCATTTTAGTAAAAGTTAGCTTTAGTCAGCACTTTCCTCTCCTATCATTAATAAACAGTGGCACTCCTTGCATACTTGGCAGCTAAGAGATACTGATGGTCTAATTCTTTCAAAATAAAACCATAAGCACTTACAATTACTAGGCACCAACTGTTTGTGCTGCACAGTTCTACTTGAGGGGTCATTGCTTTAAAATTCTAGAGAATAACTGTTTAAAATCTAGACTTAAGGGCATAAAGGAAAAGAAACCATGTCTTCAACGGTGTGCTAACGTCACATTCACTTCCTTAGGAATGTGATTTTCTTTCGTTGCCAAGACAGCAACAGTTGCTGTGGAAACCACACAAAAACAGGGATACTTAACTGAAACGAACTCTACTCACCTGCACAAAGATGCCCTTGCTCTTATATTCCTCATGGAGGCATTGAGAGAAGAAATCTACAAAAGCCTGGGAGGGGGTGGGAGGGAGAACACACACATTACATCAATCGGCCTGATCTGTAGCCATGGAAACAAAAATAATCAACTAACCGTTTAACACTATAGTTTCTAATCATTCTTTTCACTTCAAATGGAGACGAGACCTTAAGAAAAAAAAACCCTCGAAACCTCATGTTTTATCTGCCACTTAATTAAGTATTCTTTCACCAAATATAATATCTAAATCAAATTCTGATTGAACTGGAAACGGCTCTTCTTTTCTGTTTTCAGAAAATTACTTTCCAAGAAAAAACCTCTTATATAACAAAGGATACATTCCTCTTCCCCACCTGCCATTTGAATAGAAACACAGTATGAATTCTGTTCAAGTCTGTTCTAAGGGGATTTTGTTGTCAGTAAAGAGAAGAAAAGAGCAAGCATTCTCTTTGTCCTTTGGGATCGCAAGATCCAAGAAGTGCAGAGATGAACGTGACGGCCCATCTTCTTCCAACAGAACAACTCTAAATCTATTTGTAAAATATACTATTTTTTCAAAGATGGACTCAACCTCAGGCTTGAAATGTATCCGTGATGACTCCAACTAGAGTCCCTGTTAATAATATTAATAGTCTTGGGCCTGTGGAGCAGAACAGGCATGAAGTTGACCAATCGCTTCAAGAAACATGGTGTTCAATTTAAACATGCCCATTGTATGTTTCAGAGATACAGAAAGCAGGTAGATTCCAGGGTTGGGGGCCAGGCCAAATTTTTTCAAAATACATTACTTTTCAGTTTTCCAGGGGCCAAAAGGCAAGGGAAAAGAGGGCAAGTATTTGCTCTTTTTTACCCCCTGTACAATGCAAGTTTTACTGTGGATTTTATTTTGCTCATTTCCCCCTAAAAGCAGTGTCTCAGTGGTCAGCTTTACTTCGCAGATGTATCCTATGCTTCAACAATGTATTTGAGAATAATGCTATTGACCTGCAGGCAGTATAAAATGCATTCTAAATCACTGTCCTGACAGCAGTGTGAATAGGTGAATGGTGGTGTGGCATAGAATTATGGAATCTTACAGAGAGCTCTGGAAATTCTTATCTCATTCCAGAAGTGGCAGTAAATATCTATGAATTTTGAATAATGTTTTCAAACATTTACAGTTTCCCCATCTATCTTGTGTCTGCTATGTTCACCTGTGTGCTGACTAGCTGCAATCCTGCTATTCAGTTCTGCGGACTTGGCACTTAAGCTGTATGCTGAGTCATTCATGAACCAAATCCCCAGTCTTAGACTCATTAACACCATGTTCTGATCAGCTGAGCTAACTGGCCCAGACCAGCTCTCTATTGGAAAGTACAAATACCAATTTTAAAATCAGTGAACTGTGAGGGAAAAAAAATATCATCTGTGGATCTGAGATCTTGGTTGTAAAGTTGATACCAATCAGTCTGTCTCCAGCTCTGGCTCTTCTGAGACTAGGGTTGGCTATTTTCCTTTTCTTCTTAGTCCATTTGAAAATGGCTAAAGATAGAACTTCAAGAAAGTGCATCTCTTATTTTTCAAACTAAAAACTATTTTTTATTCTTCTTTTGACCACATTTACTAAAAAACTGTTACCTTGGTTGCAGAGTAGATGGTCAACAGCGGGACTGGGTACATGCCACTGGCCGAGGAGATGTTCAGAATTACCCCTTTAGATCTAAAAAAAGAAGATGCACGTAAACAGAGTGAAATCAAATATACAACTGTAAGTTACAGATTGAGATACATAAAATTATTTGAAACAGAATAACCTGGCTGTTTTTCTAACCCTTGCCTTTCATCAGCATGGGCTATGCTTGGTCAGTGAATGAGGCATAACTCAATCAACTAAAAATAGCTCTTCTTTGCAATTAGCTCACTTCTCAGTCTTAGTAATCTGGGGCGTGACCGGATTAGATCTTCAGTCTTCTCAAGTTGATTTCTATCCTCTGAGGTCTTCTCTGGCCATAGCACCAAGAATCATCACTCTTAAAAACACTCTCATACTACTGGTATGCTTTTAATTTGGTACATTATCACATACTATGTGCCACAGCACTTAGTAATCACTCTATGGTTATCAACATTTTTATCCCTCAGAAATCCCATCAGCTTCTGGACATCACAGCTCTTAACTTATACTTTTCCTCACAATACTCTGCCTGAGGTGAGCATCTAACAGGTACTTACAAGAATGAATGGCTATGCCCCGCCTTCTTACCTTCCCAGGTGGTAGGCATTCAGATGCTAAATGAAGAGCTGACTCTAAGTCAGCTACTCCACAGTTCACCAAATCACATTCTTTTGCCAAAAGGCAAAGCTCAGTTTCTACTGTAACTTTTAGAAACTAGTGTGAGATTTCAAAGTCAAAAAGTTACCAGGAATGACTCGTTCTGCAAATAAGTAGAAATTAGTTTGAGAAAAGCAATGCTGCAAACACACATGTTGCTGCTGCTGCTAAGTCGCGTCAGTCGTGTCCGATTCTGTGGGACCCCATAGACGCCAGCCCACCAGACTCCCCCGGCCCTGGGGTTCTCCAGGCAAGAACACTGGAGTGGGTTGCCATTTCCTTCTCCAATGCATGAAAGTGAAGAGTGAAAGTGTAGTCGCTCAGTCGTGTCCGACTCTTAGTGATCCCATGGACTGCAGCCCACCAGGCTCCTCCATCCATGGGATTTTCCAGGGAAGAGTACTGGAGTGGAGTGCCCAGTTGTATATGGCTTGGGTAAAGTGTGAAATTAGGGTTTTAGGAATTTTAGACAGAATTAACAACCAACTTTTGGTCCTCAAATCCATTCTTCCTGGGGAGTTGGTCCCCTTATTCAGCTACGTCAGCCTGACTCTGCCTGTCCCCTGCCCTCTAGACCAGGTTCCTGTCCTTCATCTTTCATGCTCAGTTTTCAGCTCTGTCCAACTCTGTGTGACCCCACGGACTGTAACCTGCCAGGCTCCTCTGTCCATGGGATTCTCCAGACAAGAATACCGGCATGGGTTGCCATTTCCTTCACAAGGGATCTTCCCTACCCATGGATCAAACCTGGTTCTCTTGCATCTCCTGAGTTGGCGGACGGATTCTTTACCACTGTGCTACCAGGGAAGCCTTTCTTTCAACTTGAAAGTGAAAGTTGCTCAGTTGTGTCCAACTCTTTGCGACCCCGTGGACTATACCATCCATGGAATTCTCCAGGCCGGAATACTGGAGTGGGTAGCCTTGCCCTTTTCCAGAGGATCTCCCCAGCCCAGGGATCGAACCCAGGTCTCCCTCATTGTGGGTGGAGCCACAATGTGTGAGCCACAAGGGAAGCTCCAGAATACTGGAGTGGGTAGCCTATCCCTTCTACAGGGGATCTTCCCAACCCAGGAATAGAACTAGGGTCTCCCGCATTGCAGAAGGATTCTTTACCAACTGAGCTATCAGGGAAGCTCTTACTTTCTCATTATTCTTGGCCTGAATTTACTTCCCAAGGCCTTTTTTTTTTTTTTTCATATTTTTTAAAAGGACTATATAGGCCCTTCTTATGCAAAATAATAAAAGAAACAAGATCAAATGGCTTCCGAGTTATTTTAGACATAAATCTGAGAAGAAATAATCCCCAAAGGTCATTCAGTCCATCTGCCAGCCTCTAGGCAAGATGCCACTTCAACCATCAAATGGAAGTCTGGACCCTCCACTTAATGAGTCACTGAAAATGAGTTGTTTTTTTGCTTCTGTTTTTTTGAACTGAAGTCTTTATTAGTAATATACACTTTCCTAAGTGGTGACTCAATTAACAGGTTGGACAAAGAAATCAAATCTCAAATTTTCTGAAGAAAGTTCAAAATATTTGGTCAATGTATTAATTATACCATTCTTGTAGTTTTTGCCTGTGTCTCTCACACAGACAGAAAAGGCTTTTCTTTTTAAATTTTAAGAGTAAGAATGTCTATCAGGACTTAGAACCCAATTATTCTAAGATAAAACCAGGTGAATCAGCAATTAGTTATCTAGTAATTTCATTTTATCTATATTTGTGAGAAATTCCTTTGATTAAAAGGGGTTAAAAACCACCTTTGTTACTTAGACTTTTAATACAGTATTAATTTATGAAGTTTAAAATATCTTTATCTTTTTGGAGTGATAAAAATTTTCTAAAATTAGACTGTGGTAATGGTACACTCTGTAAATATACTAGAAACCACCAAATTGTACACTTTAAATGAGTTGATTTTAGGACATGTGAAATATATCTCAATAAATCTATATATGAAGAGAGTAAAATATATTTATAATTTATTGGAATGTGTTGCCTTTGAGTTAAAAGCAGATGCCAATCAAGTAGAAGCTATCTCCTGCAATACAATCTGCTTTCTGAGAATAAGCCCAAATCTTTGCACCCTGTCCTCAGCCCCGAGCATCCAAGTAAGTCTAGGTGGTGTTTTATTTTAACATTTTCTCATATAACCAGGAACTGCTATATCTTCACTCATCACAGCAAGTGAAGAAAACCCATTCTGAAGTAGTTGTAGAAGATGATGTTTTTCACTGAAGCTGATCACTGCTGGTTTAATCAGTGGGATTCTGGGCTAGATAATACTCAATTTGGCTAAAAGGGCGGCATGTGCCCTTGAACAAAAATCTTACATTCTGTTTCTTTCCTTTCTCACAAGTGAAATACAATTTAAAAGTCTTCCAAAAGTTAAAGTTTAAAAGTTATTAAAAACGTTTTTAGGGACTTGCCCGTGGTCCAGTGGCTAAGCCTCTGAACTCTTAATGCAGAGAGCCTGGGGTTCAATTCCTGCCCAGGGAACTAGATCCTACATGCTGCCATGAAGACTGAAGATCCTGTGTGCTGCAACCAAGACCCAATGCAACCAAATAAATAAATATTAAAAAAAAAAAATTTTTTTAAAGGAAATCTTGACCTTATCAAAATGGATTCCTAAAATGCCACTCACCAAAGCAATGATTTATTTCAATACAGGAAAGTTCATTGCAAGATGATAAAAACCTTGTTCTTGCTTGCAAAATTAATACAGACCAATAGTCAAATATGGTCTGCCACAATTATGCAAGCATGTGCTTTGAATTGTTTACTCTCTGAGGCAAGTGAGACTTTTGTTTCTCAAATATTCTACCTTAATTTAAAAATTTCCAAGGGGTAGAGTTAGTTTGACTTAAGTGGAAAGTCGGAATTGAAAGATATTTTATTCAAAACACAATATTTGCACTCTAAAATGCATTAAAAAGTATAAGGAGAGAATGCACTAGATTTAAGTAAACATGAAATGGACAGCATTTATCACTGGACCAAACTGACAGCAGAGGAAAAAAAACACCCATTCCACAAAAACACTGGGCTGCACAGCAGCACACGTTATCTGTTTGTCTTGCAAAAACCCTCCCACACGCAAGTCTCTCTTTCTCTCCAAGGATAATGATATTCAACTTAGTTTTGTCTGGATCACAAAAAACACCTTTGCAGAGCTGTCTTACTCTCTGTACCGTATACAGTATCTATTCTTTACGTAGAGACGGGGATGAACATTTGAGACCGAGAGACACAAAGGACCAGCCTCTAAAACCAACTACTCTATCTAGTGCTAATCCCCCATCTACTCAGAATTAGTGACGTCAAACTAGTTTCCATGGCACAGCCAGACTCACGACAACTCTGTTATATCAAGCAGAAGAACAAAATGGGCTGTGCTTAATTGCACACAGAAACAAACATAAAACCAAACCCTGGCTAATCTCTCATTTTCTGTGGACTTGGGGAACAATTCTAAGACTGGAAGGTACATTAAGAATATTTGCTGAAGTTCCATAATGAAGACTCTCGATGCTCATATTTCTGAACATTTCCAGTCTGTTGTGACAAATATCCAAATAAACAAGTCCAGTAATATTTTCTGTGATACAACCTTCTTAATTCATCATGCTGCTTACTTGCTAACAGCCATACAATGGTGTCTCAGTGGCATAAGTTATTGAGGATTTACTAGAATTAAAATACTGCAAAGAGAAAGCAGAAACCACACTGCTGATAAGGAAGCACCTTTTCATCTAAAAATATTCTCTTCAATGACTAGCCCTCCCACAAGCCAGACATTAAACACATACAAGCCTATGAAATTCAGTTCCTTGCATTTACAGCCGCCTATCGTTATGCTTTCTAGAATTTCCTAAGTTCAGTGAAATTCCCAATTAGAAAACTCTCCTTAATGATCACTTGGATGAAAGAGTTACCATTCTACACATGCCCCACTATTCTCTCAGATAGCTGTAGTATCCCTGTGCACAGCTCTTGAATAGTATTGTCTCCCATGAAATAAGTCTCTGATTTCCACCTTCCTTGGGACTCTCATCATTGCTCCATGCTACAGGTGAGGAGGGAGGCTTAAACATTGCTGTGAATCACTGGAACACAGGGTTGGTCCTGTGGACAGCTTACAGGGTATAGAGTGATGGCAGAAAAAGGAGGGCTGTGCAAAAAAGACTACATCCCAGTTCTTCATATTTTCACTTCTTATCAGGGAGCACTTAAGTCTGCTCTTGGAGGGTCATAACATTTTTTTTTTTTAAGCTGAAACATAACACTGAATATTGGTACAGACAGTTCTCTAACAGGTTCTCAAAAAGACTGAGAAACATATCAAAACAGAGTTCCATGTCAGAAAAGAATCCTGGATCACTGGGGTCAGGTATATAATTAGAACCAGCAATCCAAATACATTATACAAATATTGCTTTGTAGAAGAAAGTTTGCAAACATTTCCCACATGAAAGAGAACTGCCTGCCCTAAAACACCATAACATGTCATAATTCCACCTTAAGTAATACAGTATGAAAGGGGCTATTTTTAGCTTTTCCATGGTTGTTATGGCAACCACCTCCTGGCTCCAGCTGTACACAATGTTTATAATTCCAGGGAAGTGGAAAGAGCAAGTTTCCTCTATAACATAATTTTGTGCTTTCTACGTCTATGGTAATAATAATACCTTAGTTTGATTATAGAGACTTGTTTAGTGATAGTCAGTTGGCCCTAGGCTATAGTTCTAGAGAGTGTGGGAAGCCACATACATCAGAAGCAGAATCAATGAAAGGAAAAAAAAAAAACAACCCCACCACAACAAAGAACTCTGCTTTTCCTCAATGGAGATATGAAACCTACGGCAACCAACCATAGGAAACAGATCTTTTGGGGATGGCTCACAGGGCAGGCTATGATCAAATCTCTTATAATGTGTAAGTAAGAAGGCTTTGAAATGATCTGTGAACTTGGGAGTCTTTCTTCCTGCTTGGGCACACAGCTGACAACGCTTCTGGTCTTCCTGCAGTTAGCTGTAACCTGTGACTGAGTTCTAGACCATGGAACGAGCGTAGAAGACAGGGACACCACTTGCAGGCCTGACCCATGAAACGCTCTGTCAAATCATCCTTCTCTGTCTTCTCTCACTGCTGACTGGGTGCAAATATTTCTGCAGAGAACTGCAAGGCTATGGAAAGAGTACTCAGCTGTGCTTAGTCACTCAGTTGTGTCCAACTCTATGAGACCCCACGGACTGTAGCCCGCCAGGCTCCTCTGTCCATGGCATTCTCTGGGCAAGAATACTGGAGAGGACTGCCACGCCCTCCTCCAGGGGATCTTCCCCACCCAGGGATTAAACATTGGTCTCTTGCATTGCAGGCAGATTCTTTACCTTCTGAGCCACCAGGGAAAACCAAGGGAAGAGTAGGCCCCCCTCAACTCCAGATAGAAGGAGCCTGAGATCCCTGGATTGACTGTGTAGAGCAGAGTCCTGATCACTGATTCACACCGGACTGTGACGTGAGGGGAGGATCAACCTTTAGAATTTTAAGTCATTGAGATTCTGGGGTGGTCTGTTATAGCAGTTAGCCTGCCTTGACTAATATAACAACTCCTTTAATTCAAACAGACACACCTGGTTCCTTCTCCTATCCCAAAAGTACCAATTCATAAAACCCCCTTACATTTCTGACTAGTTCTTCAGCCCGTGACAGCTTTCTACCAGATCATTTCACAACCTTGGTGTAAAATCAATTTGATTTCCTAAAAACAAGGATCAATTCATCTTCCCTATGATGAACTTTACTCAGTGAAGTGGATGGATCCTTTCCTTTGCATTATCTAAGGCTTCGGCACAGCTGTGAAGGTGGCTCCTAGAGACATGTGAGCACTTTGTATCATGTACTGACTACTTATGTAGCCTCATGGCACTCAAGTTCTCTGGATCTCACTTTTTATGTCAAATGAGAGGGGACTGGTTTCAATTAAAGTACTGAAATTCCATGATTCTTCAAGTCATGATTAGTCATAACCAGGATCTCTTTGGATACGGTTTTTAACAACAAATTTAAAAATTCCTCTGTGGAATGTAAGTATTTCTTTTTTTAATGGGTAGACTACTACCCTGAATTTATACTGTGTCACTTGTAGATATCCAAATTGGAATTAAGCTGATAACCCAAATTTCATCCGTCTTGAGTTCTACTCCGTCTGCCCTAATTCTCTATATTCTTTCAGGATTCTGGTCTTGTTTGACCATCTTCACTTTCATATCATCACCATCAGGGGCATGCTCCACCATCAGTAAGTAGTTAAAAGGCTTTAAAGGGAAATTTTACTAAAATAAAGCAATTGAGACATTAAAAATCACACATAAAAAGCAATTACAAACAAAAANAGATATCCAAATTGGAATTAAGCTGATAACCCAAATTTCATCCGTCTTGAGTTCTACTCCGTCTGCCCTAATTCTCTATATTCTTTCAGGATTCTGGTCTTGTTTGACCATCTTCACTTTCATATCATCACCATCAGGGGCATGCTCCACCATCAGTAAGTAGTTAAAAGGCTTTAAAGGGAAATTTTACTAAAATAAAGCAATTGAGACATTAAAAATCACACATAAAAAGCAATTACAAACAAAAAGCCTTACTGAAAAAGTAGCTACCAACCAAAACGGATTCCAAACTTCAGTTTCCTCATCTGTACAATGGTGGGAGGCTATCAAATTATATNTATCAGGCTCCTCCGACCATGGGAGTTTCCAGGCAAGAGTACTGGAGTGGGGTGCCACTGCCTTCTCCGCCTGCTCAAGCTAATTGTGAGTAAAATGCATCCTTAAAGAAACTTGATATCATCTGTCATCTTAAGTAAACAACAATGGAAAAAGGGGCACCAGCATTTTTATTTTTTATTGGCAGAGCCAAGCAATACACAGGATCTTAGTTCCCTGACCAGGGCTTGAACCTTGGCCCTCTGCCATGCAAGCACAGAGTACTAATCGCTGGACTATCAAGGAATTCCATGCTGCCGCTGCTGCTAAGTCGCTTCAGTCGTGTCCAACTCTGTGCGACCCCATAGACAGCAGCCCACCAGGCTCTACCGTCCCTGGGATTCTCCAGGCAAGAATACTGGAGTGGGTTGCCATTTCCTTCTCCAATGCATGAAAGTGAAAAGTAAAAGTGGAGTCACTCAGTCAAGTCCGACTTTTTGCAACCCCATGGACTGCAGCCCACCAGGCTCCTCCATCCATGGAATTCCCTCCATGGACACCTCATTTTTAAAGGACTTCATGACTGTTGCCTAAATATATATACTATGACGAGAGAAACTATTAATACTTCTAAACTCTATTTTAAGATATTATTAACTCAGAAAAGTTAAGACATTCACTGGTTTAGTCAAGGCCACATCACAGTTAAGCACCTAAGTTGGAACATGAACTCTGGATTCCTGCATACCATCAATTTGGGAAGAAACATATGCTGTTTTGTTACAGAGAAGTTTGCATGCATGCCAGGCACAGGAATCTCAAACTTTCTATCTTGAATAACATTATGTCTTAGTTAAAATAGCATTCTTACAAAGAGAGCATTTTTTTCCTAGAAATACTTCAAAGAAAGAAAATGCATCCAGACTTCAGCAACACAGAACCTGCTCTGCAGAACTCTCAACTCAGGGGTCAACTTTGGAGCTGCCACATACACTTTTCCAGGATGTGAATTTGAACCGACACCGTGTCATATTAGGAGAACACACTGCCAACTTCTAAACAGACAATTTGGTGTCTTCAAAGCCTAGGGGGATCGTTTCACCAGAAGTATCTGATGCGGCCAAATCTTCCAGGTAAAAAAAAAAGGAGACACTGTAAAAAGAGTTTGGCCAGAAGCATCTCCAATCTTCCTCCTTCTGTAATGCTGTAATCTCATATAGTTCAGTTCAGCTGCTCAGTCATGTCCGACTCTTTGAGACCCCATGGACTGNCGTTTCACCAGAAGTATCTGATGTGGCCAAATCTTCCAGGTAAAAAAAAAAGGAGACACTGTAAAAAGAGTTTGGCCAGAAGCATCTCCAATCTTCCTCCTTCTGTAATGCTGTAATCTCATATAGTTCAGTTCAGCTGCTCAGTCATGTCCGACTCTTTGAGACCCCATGGACTGCAGCACACCAGGCTTCCCTGTCCATCACCAACTCCTGGAGCTTGCTCAAACTCATGTCCATCGAGTCAGTGATGCCATCCAACCATTTCATCTTCTGTCATTCCCTTCTCCTCCCACCTTCAATCTTTCCCAGCATCAGGGTCTTTTCCAATGAGTCAGTTCTTCACCTCAGGTGGCCAAAGTATTAGAGTTTCAGCTTCAGCATCAGTCCTTCCAATGAATATTCAGGACTGACTTCCTTTCGGGTGGACTGGATGGGTCTCCATGCGGTCCAAAGGACTGCAATCTCACGGGAGGTGATATATATATAACGACCCTAGCACAGACAGCTAGCCCAGAGTAGGCCCTGAAAGGAGACTGCGCCCCGTGTTGCCAGCGTGCACTCTTCCTTCAGGACACAGCACTGTTAAGTACCCAAGCCCCCCTTACACAGCACCGCTAAGTACCCAGGCCCCCCTTACACAGCACCGCTAAGTACCCAGGCCCCCCTTACACAGCACCGCTAAGTACCCAGGCCCCCCTTACACAGCACCGCTAAGTACCCAGGCCCCCCTTAAGCTTGCTGTGCTTGGCAGTTGAGAGCAAAAACCGGTAACACATTTTAAGGTCATCCAGTTCAACTCACCACACAGAAGTTTCTGGACAGTTCCAGCAATACTGTCAAGTACCTCAACTTAGGGTAAAAGAACTGTTCTAAAATTAGAGTGTCGTGATGACTGTAAGACTGTAAATTCACTAAAAACCATTCAACTATACACAGAAAATGAATGAATCGTAAAGTGTATAAATTATGCCTCAATAAAGCTGTTTTTTTAAAGCAAATCTTAATAATCAAATGGATAAGAGTTAAAGAAGTAGAATCACAAAATACATTTGGTGTTACTTTATCAAACACAAGAAATAAAAGAGCTCTCAAAACGCTCTATGCATACCAGCTCATGGCCTGGAGCAAAACGAAGTAATAAAACAGGCATTCTTCCATTCAGTAGAGGGCATGTTAGTTTCTTAGACTGGGGCTGAGTGATGGGAACTCACGATGGAGTAAGAAAACAGGTACTTATATAAATAAATCCTTACCAGACAATGTTATGAGTGAGACAGTAGGGTTAAGGACAGAGGGCACCAATACTTAGGAGAGGGACTAGTTATGTCTGGGGAAACAGGCAGAGCTTCACAGATTACGGTTCAGTTACATTCTGAAATAATAAATAAGAGTTCACTAGGTAGGAAAAAATCTAATCAAGGGAACAGAATGTAAAACCTACAATGTATGCTATAGAATTTATGCACCAAGAAAACTTTCTGTTGAATGGGTCGAGAATAGAAAGAAGTAAAAATAATGTGCATGCCATTATCTATGTCCTGCAATCTGCATATCATACTACGTCACAGACAGCTTCCCATGCGAGTACAGACAGACATCAGGCATGGTAACGGCTGTGGGGGATTTCTCTTCGTAGGGATAGACTATATGCATTTTTAGCAGTATCTGAACACATACTTTATTTAATACATTTCATCAGGGAACCATAATGCTTAGGGTCATGTATTATAAGGAGGTTCCCAGCATTTTGTGAGGAGAAGTTGTTAAACAGTTCCCCCAATGTCCTGAGATCCCCAGAAACAAGATGAGGAAGAAGAAGATTGATAATAAAAAATGTTCTCACTCAGGGGTCAGGGTGTGTACATGCACGTGTGCATTTGGGGTGAGGAATGAAACTTCTTACATGTGAAGCAGCGAAGTAGAGTGGACAGGGGGCGCGACTGACCACCTACCTTTCCTGCACAAAAGGAGAGGAGGAGGGATGGGATTTGCAGGCAGTGATCAATCTGGAGAACTACCAGGAAAGTCTACAAGATCTGCTGATGGAGTCCTTCATTCTGACCAGGGATCTCAGTACCACTTGACTATTTAATAACTGGTTGTGTAGAGTTTTAAAGTAAAATTCAGTTCTTTTTTTTTTTTTTTTTCCTAAGACATAAATGTACACACTTAAATACAGTCCAAAAAGAAACAGCACTTTAGGCTGGGCTATTAAGGAAATACAAATGCACACCTTGGGAGCTATTTTTTTCCTTATACTGTGTGCATGTCATCTATGAAATGTCTCCTTTCTGAATGGTAAAAATTACCCAGGAAACAATCAGAGACAAAATAAAACCTTGTAAGATACTATCTTATTTACAAAATTATATCAACAACATGCTAAACATTAAGTCAGTCCTGATGGTTGTTAATGTGCAGATAGCTTCAGAATATATTCACTTTTTCTCCTTGTTTCATTTGAGATCTAATCTACATAACTGTTTTACTAGTTTAAGGTGAGTGAAGTCGGTCAGTCATGTCCGACTCTTTGTGATCCCATGGACTGTAGTTTACCAGGCTTCTCTGTCCATAGGATTTTTCAGGCAAGAGTACTGGAGTAGGTTGCCATTTCCTTCTCCAAGGGATCTTCCTGACCCAGGGATCGAACCCAGGTCTTCTGCATTGCAGGCAGACGCTTTACCCTCTGAGCCACCAGGGAAGGTATATATCATGGAAGTGAAGGAGGAGAGGGAAAAAAGTGGCTTAAAACTCAACATTCAGAAAACGAAGATCATGGCATCCGGTCCCACTACTTCATGGCAAATAGATGGGGAAACAGGGGAAACAGTGTCAGACTTTATTTTCTTGGGCTCAAAAATCACTGCAGATNCCAGGGAAGGTACATATCATGGAAGTGAAGGAGGAGAGGGAAAAAAGTGGCTTAAAACTCAACATTCAGAAAACGAAGATCATGGCATCCGGTCCCACTACTTCATGGCAAATAGATGGGGAAACAGGGGAAACAGTGTCAGACTTTATTTTCTTGGGCTCAAAAATCACTGCAGATGGTGACTGCAGCCATGAAATTAAAAGACACTTGCTCCTTGGAAGAAAAGCTATGACAAACCCAGACAGCATATTAAAAAGGAGAGACATTACTTTGCCAACAAAAGTCTGTCTAGTCAAAGCTATGGTTTTTCCAGTAGTCATGTATGGATATGAGAGTTGGACCATAAAGAAAGCTGAGCACCAAAGAACTGATGCTTTTAAACTGTGGTGTTGGAGAAGACTCTTGCAAGTCCCTTGGACAGCATGGAGATCAAACCAGTCAATCCTAAAGGAAATCAGTCCTGAATATTCACTGGATGGAATGATGCTAAAGCTGAAACTCCAATACTTCGGCCACCTGATGCAAAGAACTGACTCCTTGAAAAAGACCCTGATGCTGGGAAGACTGAAGGCAGGAGGACAAGGGGACAACAGAGGATGAGATGGTTGGATGGCATCACCTACTCGATGGACATGAGTTTGAGCAAGCTCTGAGAAGCCTGGTGTGCTGCAGTCTTGCAAAGAGTTGGACAAAACTGAGTGACTGAACTGAACTTAAGGTACACATCATAAGGATATACGTATATATATGGTAAGATGATTACCACAATAAAGTTAACATCAAAAATACAGAATGCTTTACTATCTGTGTGTCATCCTTGCACAGGGGCCATGCGAATCTTCCCTGTATCACTGCAATTCAAGTATCTCTGCTGCTGAAGTAAGTCTTTCTGTTCTTGCTATTCAGTCACTAAGTTGTGTTCGATACTATGGACTGTAGACCATCAGGCTCCTCTGTCCCTGGGATTTCCCAGGCAAGAATACTGGAATGGGAAGCTACTTTCTTGTCCATAGTCTTTATCCAAGTGAATTAAAACTCAAGAAGTTTTAATAACACAAAGGAAGAAGCAGTGTTTTCAATGCCTGCCTATTAAAGGGCCAGAAATACTTGTTGCAATCCTCATTTGAACAAATGACTCATCATCAAAGATGGAAATTCATGCACGAAAAGGTTAAATTCTTTTGTACTGGTCATTGGCTTCTCTTAAATTCTGTTCTTAAGTTGTTTCTCCTTGCCATAAAATAGAGTATCTTCTTGCATCTGTCAGATATAACAACACTGAGAAGGCTAGGAAGAGTTAACCTGAAATCCGCAGGCTTTTATAAGGCTGACTAATGCCTACATCAATACTTAAATTATCTTTCTTTCTACTCAGAATACACGTCATAATAAATTCAATTTCAAGTGTTCTTTGTTGGGGTATGTACATACAAATAATTCTTAATATTCTGTGTGTAAGTAGAGAGGCTTCACTACGTTAACACCATATTAAATTCTCTTTAACGTCAAGTCTTACACAGGATATTTAAATTAAGCTATTAGTAGTCTCATTTTCCTTTATATGCATCAATTGGTATCTTGATGGCTGGTTATTTATACCATATACCAAGTGTTTCTGTGAAATCTCACTATCTCAACTCCATCTCACAGCTTACAAGCTGTTTCTGGAGTTAACTCAATATGCTAATTTTAGGCCATCTGCAGGTGATAATTGCTGTACCAGGAAAAATTTTGTTCCTCTTAAGATACTGCTAAAATAAGGTTACCATAACTTGTAAGTTCAGTGGTTAAAAATATCAAAAATAGTAGTAAACATGACTTCTATACTCGTTTTCTTCTACGTTATTTCCGAAAGTATACAGCAGACAATATCAATTTAATTCTTTCCTCAAAAGTAAATAAAAGTCCTATAATAGCACCTCTATGACAATGGCGGCTTAAAATTCTTGCAGAAAAAAGCAAGTGTTTCCTATTTATAGAGACATATTTTCTAGGGACAGTTTCATCAACCCTTAACACAAAAAAGTCCTAGAAGCCTAACTCAAAGGGAGAAAGGCCGATACATGCTATTTCACACCAATATATTATATCACTTGGCATGCAAGCCTGGCATAGTCTTCACGAATGATAGCTCAATTGAGAATTCCTCTTGGGGACATCACATATTCTATTTCAAGAGTTATATATTTACTGCCACAGCTATGTATGTTCTGGCTGGGAACTAAGTAAGAGGCTGATGTAGTTCATACAAAAATCAAAATCAGTATTATTAGATCATTCAGTTGAGATAATCTGACTCAAAAATGCACTGGCTGACCTAGAAAGTCCTTTAAAATGTTATATTAAAATGTATCCATCTTAGTATTCTGAAATATTTCTTCTATTTTTGGCAACTGCTTGCATTGTTTTTGCAATCAGAAGAGCCCCCACAACTCATGTTATTTCTAAAAGAAATTAACAGGAATAAAATTTTTTCTTTTTCACTTCTCTGGCATCAGTAATCAAGAATTTGTAAAAAGAATCTTATTTTATACTCAAGCCAATCCAAGTTTCCCACTTTTTTAGTTTGGTATGAAAACCAATGCCTACACAAGTGAATCATGCATATTATTTTACAAGCAAATTATTTTTATATCATGTAATCTCTTGTGTTTCATCATTTTTTTGGAGAGAATAGTATAAAGAAAACATTACTGCATAATGCTCAAAGACATAACTAAAAACCCAAATGAAAAGATTAAAATTCAAGATACTTTAGTTAAAATAAGAAAACAATATTGACACCTGTATCACCATTATATATAAATAGGAGGTAAAGTGACAACTTGCTCTAGAATCTGGGCAAAGCCCCAGGAATCCAGGCTTCTTGTACAAATAGTTAGGACACCACAAATAGCCACTTCGTCCACTGCTGCCCTGCCCCCCACCCTAGAGAAACCTGCATGGAGTAAACAGGATCTGAATTCAAGCAACTGAAAAATGAACCCACACAAATGAAAAGGAAATAGATACAAACGTCTTAAGCACATTTTTAGTGGGGATCATTAACAATAACTTTTAAAAGCCACAGTATAATAGTGCAAAGAAGTACATAAAGTAACAACGACGTTGCACAATGCCTGTTCTGGAGAAATTCGGTGGTAACTCCACTGGAAGTCATACTAGAATGACACAGCACACATTTCCTTTGATGAAATGTGTAATTCGAGCTCTGGCACCAAGAATGCAACTTCATTATAAATCCTCAGAATCTCATATGTACGGCTAACAGAATACTTACCACGCAGTGGGTAAGCAGCTTAATGAGATTGAGTTTTTAGACGGCTTTGAGATCCGAGTATTATTTGCCTCTCCTCTACCAATGTTTAGGTCTTTGTGAAAGTTATCAGCCCTTCTTGTCCAAGTTATCAACCCCCTTTTGCCATTTCCCCCATCCCATATTACTGAACTTGAAATTCAATTCCATACTATAAGAAACAATACTTTTTCTTTGATAATAAATTCTAGTTTAATTTTTTTTTAATGACTTAACAAAAGAAAAGAACTTTCCAGAACAGAGAACTGGATGCCAACTAATAATGAAGAATCTAAAGCCATAATTCTTAAACTCTAAACAGCAATGAAAATAAAAAGGACATATATACCATCACACACTGTTTTTCCAAGTTTGTTGTTCAGTCATTAAGTTGTGTCCGACTCTTTGTGACGCCATGGACTGCAGGTCACCAGGCTTCCCTGTCCTCCACTATCTCCAGGAATTTGCTCAAACTCATGTCCGTTGAGTTGGTGACACTATTCAACCAATATGCTAAGAGTTTCTATCTCTGACCTTTTCTCCAAATAAGCTGACTTCTCCAAAAGTGACAGATTAGGAGGAGAAAAGAAGCCATAAGTTTCTCACAGAGATTTTTACACGTTCACTCATTTATAATGCATTTCTTCTTTAAACAAGCTTTACTTGGAGCTACAAAGAACCTTGGAATCTCCAACTACTCCCTCATTTTGTAAAGATGAAAACTGCAGAAAGAGTGGTGGTCCTGTATTTTGGCAAACCCATTATTTTGTATTTGTGCCTGAAGCAGCTCATTACTCTGAGACTCTTAGGGCTAAATATGCTCCCCAACTTGGAAATTGTTAAGAGCTTAATGATAACTGCTTTCAAATGGATTTAAAGGCTCTAGATATTAACCTGGAACGTGTGTCTTCTGAAACCCTGGGCAGGGGCAGTGGTGAGAAGCATACTCTTCTTCCTACAATTGATTAATTTCCTATTGTGTTAACTTGAATTCTTGGGACAGAGTCGAAAGATAACTTCTTAGCATAATCCCTAAATTAAATACCACTAGACTGCTAAACAGACTTCCCTGGTGGCTCAGACCATAAACCGTCTGCCTACAATGCAGGAGAGCTGGGTTCGATCCCCGGGTCAGGAAGATTCCCTGGAGAAGGAAATGGCAACCTACTCTAGTACTCTTGCCTGGAAAATCCCATGGATGGAGGAGCGTGGTGGGCTACAGTCCATGGGGTCGCAAAGAGTCAGACACAACTGAGCGACTTCACTTCACTTCAGACTGCTGAACATTCTCCTGATGGATTTCCAAATTAACAGAGGGCTCCCCCTACTGGTACTATGTGACACACCAGAGGTAAATACATGTTTTTTTAAAAAAGTAAACAAATATTTTTCTTGTGTGTTTTCATCTGTTCATCCATCCAAACATTTATTACTATTATCTACTCCAGGGGCAGGACATAGCATTAAGGCTAAAGTGATATACAGTGAATGATACATGATACATAGTTGTTATCATGAGAAAAAAACATTGGCTTTTCAAAAGCAGGCAAAGGGTCTCATATTCCAAGTGATTTGATTTCAGACAATCATAGGGATGCAAGAGATGGATNCAAACAGTGAGAGTTTTACTTCTTCTTTTCCAATCTGGATTCTTTTTATTTCTTTTTCTGTTCTGATTGCTGTGGCTAAAACTTCCAAAACTACATTGAATAGTAGTGGTGAGAGTTGGCACCCTTGTTTTGTTTCTGACTTTAGAGGAAATGCTTCCAATTTTTCACCATTGAGGATAATGTTTGCTGTGGGATTATCACATATGGCTTTTATTATGTTGAGGTATGTTCCTTCTTTGCCTGCTTTCTGGAGGGTTTTTTTTTTTTAATCATAAATGGATGTTGAATTTTGTCAAAGGCTTTCTTTGCATCTACTGAGAAAATCATATGGTTTTTATCTTTCAATTTGTTAATGTGGTATATCACATTGATTGACTTGCAAATACTGAAGAATCCTTGCATCTCTGGGATAAAGCCCACTTGGTCACGATGTATGATCTTTTTAATGTGTTGGTGGATTCTGTTTGCTAAAATTTTGTTAAGGATTTTTGCATCTATGTTTATCAGTGATATTGGCTTGTAGTTTTCTTTTTTTGTGGCATCTTTGTCTGGTTTTGGGATTAGAGTGACGGTGGCCCTAGTTTGGAAGTTTACCTCCTTCTGCAATTTTCTGGAAGAGTTTGAGTAGGATAGGTGTTAGCCCTTCTCTAAATTTTTGATAGAATTCACCTGTGAAGCCATCTGGTCCTGGGCTTTTGTTCGTTGGAAGATTTTTNTTTATCAGTGATATTGGCTTGTAGTTTTCTTTTTTTGTGGCATCTTTGTCTGGTTTTGGGATTAGAGTGACGGTGGCCCTAGTTTGGAAGTTTACCTCCTTCTGCAATTTTCTGGAAGAGTTTGAGTAGGATAGGTGTTAGCCCTTCTCTAAATTTTTGATAGAATTCACCTGTGAAGCCATCTGGTCCTGGGCTTTTGTTCGTTGGAAGATTTTTGATTATAGTTTCAATTTCCGTGCTTGTGATGGGTCTGTTAAGATTTTCTATTTCTTCCTGGTTCAGTTTTGGAAGGTTATACTTTTCTAAGAATTTGTCCATTTCTTCCAAGTTGTGCATTTTATTGGCATATAGTTGCTGATAGTAGTCTCTTATGATCCTTTGTATTTCTGTGCTGTCTGTTGTGATTTCTCCATTTTCACTTCTAATTTGTTGATTTGATTCTTCTCCCTTTTTTGCTTGATGAGTCTGGCTAATGGTTTATCTATTTTATCTTCTCAAAGAACCAGCTTTTAGTTTTGTTGATTTTTGCTATAGTCTCCTTTGTTTCTTTCTCATTTATTTCTGCCCTGTTTTTATGATTTCTTTCCTTCTACTAACCCTGGGGTTCTTCATTTCTTCTTTTTCTAGATGTAAAGTTAGGTTAAGTTTTTCTTTTTTCCTCTCTGCTTCATTTATTTCCACCATTCTATCTTCCACCTCACTTATCCTCTCTTCTGCCTCAGTTATTCTACTGTTGGTTCCTTCCAGAGTGCTTTTGATCTCAGTTATAGCATTATGCATCATTGACCAACTCTTTTTTTAAAATTTCTTCTAGGTCCCTGTTAGACATTTCTTGCACCTTCTCAATCCTTGTCTTCAGTCTATTCATCTGTAACTCCATTTTGTTTTCAAGATTTTGGATCATCTTTACTATCATTATTCTGAGTTCTTTTTCAGGTAGACTCCCTGTCTCCTCCTATTTTGTTTCATTTGGTGGGCATTTATCATGTTCCTCTACCTGCTGAATATTTCTCTGCCTTTTCATTTTGTTTAGATTGTTGTGTTTGGGGTGGCTCTTCTGTATGCTGGAAGTTTGTGGTTCCTCTTTACTGTGGAGGTTCCTCTCTGTGGGTGGGGTTGGATGAGTGGTTTATCAAGGTTTCCTGGTTAGGGATGCTTGTGTTGGTGTTCTAGTGCATGGAGCTGAATCTCTTTCCTATGGAGTGTCAAGTAGTGAGTTTTGAGGTGTCTTTGGGTTTTGACTTTTGGCCGCCTGAATTTTAATGCTCAGGGTTATGTTCCTGTGTCACTAGAGAATTAGCGTGGTATGTCTTGCTCTGAAACTTGTTGGCTCTTGGGTGGAGCTTGGTTTCAGTATAGGTATGGAGGCTTTTTGATGAGCTCTTGTTGATTAATGTTCCCTGGAGTCAGGAGTTTTCTGGTGTTCTCAAGTTTTGGATTTAAGCCTCCTGCCTCTGACTTTCAGTCTTTTTCTTACAGTAGCCTCAAGACTTCTCCATCCATACAGCACCAATGAAAAAACATCTAGGTTAATGGTGCAAAGATTCTCCACAGTGAGGGACACCCAGAGAGGTTCGCAGAGTTGCATGGAGAAGAGAAGAGGAAGGAGGGAGATAGAGGTGACCAGGAGAAGAGGGGCAATCAAAAGAGGAGAAAGCAATTTAGCCAGTAATCAATTCCCTATGTGCTCTCCACAGTCTGGAAACTGGGTTTGCCCAGCTCACTGTGCGTGTGCTTTCCTGGTCTACATTGCTTGGGCTCCAGGTTACTCTGCAGGGGAACTGTCCAAAGCAGGCCCTGAGTTTTGTGCACTTCCCAGGTCTAAACTGCTCAGGTTCAGGTTCTCGGGTACTTCACAAAGGCACAGATTCAGCTGCACATGCGTTTTGTGCCCTTCCCAGGTCCGAGCAGCTCAGGCGACCAGGTGCTTGGCAAGCACACTGTCCCAGGTGGTCTGTGCATCTTATCACCTCCCCAGTCCCAGCCACTCAGTTTCCCGGGTGTGTCGCAAGAGCACCATCTCAGGTGTGCTGTGTGTGTTCTCTGGGAAGCTGCTCTCTGGCTGTGACCCTCCTGGCAGATGTCAACTGTCCAGGATCCCAGGAAGACTTGGTTAGCAACTGGGAGCCTGCTTGCAGTTTGGTGAAGGATGCCATCTCTGGGGCTGAGATTGCCCCTCGCCTTCTGGCTCTGGCTGTCGCCCGCCTGCTTTTCTGCCTCTGGGTGGGAGGAAGTGCCAGTCTGCAGCTGGCTAGCTCTCCTCTGGTATTTGCTCAGTCCTTTGTTCTGTGAGCAGGCCACGCTGGGCCTTAGGTTAGAGCTTTTCACAGGAAAGTTCTCTCTCTCTCTCTCTCTTCTCTCTAGTTATCCCACAGTTTGGGTTGCTATCTCATGTTAGCTCCCTCTAATTGTCCTCAGGGCATTCAGGCCCAGTTCTCACCCTGAGCATGCCACCCACGCCTCCCTGTTCAGCCCCCCTCGCTCAGATGCGAACATATGGGCTACTTCTCTGCTGGGAGTTGCAGTTAGGTGCATATTCTGTGGGTTGTTTTTTTTTTTTTTTCTTCCCTCCTAGTTATGTTGTCCTCTGAGATTCCGAAACTCCCCACAGACCCACTGGTGAGAGTGTTTCCTGGTGTTTGGAAACTTCTCCTCCTTCAAGACTCCCTCTCAGGGATGGTCTCCATCCCTAACTCTTTTGTCTCTCTTTTTGTCTTTGATATTTTGTCCTACCTTCTTTTGAAGAGAATAGGCTGCCTTTCTGGGGGCCTGGTGTCCTCTGCCAGTGTTCAGAAGTTGTTTTATGGAAGTTGCTCAACATTCAAATGATCTTTTGATCTTTTGAATTTGTGGGGGAGAAAGTGGTCTCCTTGTCCTATTCCTCTGCCATCTTTGGACCACCTCTCCAACACGCATTATTTTATAACTCTCGTTATTTTTAAGCATTTGGCCAAATATATTAGAAGGGATTATCAAAACCATAGTTCACAGTCATTTCAAAAGGCAAAAACCATAAAACAAATTATAGACCACAAGTGATCTTAATTTTGATAAAAAAATTTGGTTGCTAAAAAAGTAATAGCTGCATACATTTACTCAAAATCTTCACCACCTCTGAGTTTAACAAAGTAATAGAAACATTTTTTAGAGCCTTTAGTATGCTCTGGGCACTATTCTAAGAGATTTACACATATTACCTTGTTTAATTCCCAAAACAACTCTGTAAGGTAAAGAGAATTATCCTCCTCAATTTATAGATGAAAAACTGAAGCACAGAGGGTAAGTAATTCACTCAAAGGCCGTATTACTAGTAAATGATGGGAGTTATTTAATTAACTTGAAACCTTACACAGATTATTGAAGAATGATTGCATTTACATAGCATGCCAAGGGAAATACCTTTAAGACTATACAGATAGACGCACATTAACCACGTTTTACAAGCATTAATTTTGTGCACATGTGTCTTGAGCCAAAGCTACTCACAGATCCACTTGTTTGTAGTTTGCCTCATACTGAATCTTACTTGAGAAAAAATCTTGGTTAACCACAACAAAAAAGACAGAGCAACTATTTGCTTTATAAAATTATTTGTCATCTTACAATGTAATTCATTTGAGGTGCCTTCAGGTAACAAGCTGCCAGATTTCACGTGGTGTGCATGCATCAATGACGTGGCTTTCTTTCTGGTAGACCAGCTTTACCTGAATCAACTATATTGCTAAAATCACATAAAGACTAAATTAACTACATGCTTTAAAAGCAACATATACACTACACAGGGAGAAGCACAGCTATCCATATAAGAAAAGTTGAACAAGGCATAATAAGATTTTAGGGTCTCTGAACTTGGAATAAAATTTTAGGGTCCTTGAATTGGAAATCAACTGTGTAAGGGTTAGGATTTCTCAGGACATGAAGACCCAAGGAGAACTTTTCTTTAAATATTCACAATTAAAAAAAAAAAAAAAAAGACTATGCCACATATATAATTACATTCTTATTTATATTTATCTGGTCAGTCCAAATAGTTTTGAGTTTTTTTTTTTTTTGGTTTTCTTAAATTAGTATAGGAGTTAGTGAAAATATCAACAATTTTGCTGTTCCATCAGTATGTTCAAATTTAAACTACCTGACATTACGTATGGAAATTCTGCCTTAAGCAGTATTTTCTGCTGATCTGGTATGTATAATCAAGGCGAAATAAAAATAAATAAAAAGCAAAATAAATAAAAGGCGAAATGGAAATTTTCTGTTGGTCCAGTGGTTAGGACTCCAAGCTTCCACTACACGGGGCACAGGTTCGATCCCAGATTGGGAAAATAAGATTCCTCATCCTATGAGAGGTAGGGAGGGATGGTTCTGAGATGCTCATACTTGCTAGCTATTCTTTCTTTTAGCATATATTAGCTGGGGTGTCTTTTGTTGGCATATACAAGTGACATGGCTATAACGCATGTCTAGCAACTAGAAATGAGAGTAATTTTCCTGTGTGGCTAATAAAAAGCATACTCATTACTCTGGGGTCCCACATACAATGCTTTTCCCCAACATTTAGCTCATCAGCTTACGTGGACCATAGGAGATATGGACTGGAAACACCAGATTAGCAATGAATTATTTGTAGATGAAAGCTTTGTAAAAGAATCAATCTTCAGCCTAAGTCAGTCTGCATATTCCCAGGACTCACTATGTTTTTGTAGAAGTGTTTGTATATAAGAGGCATTTAATAAATGTTCAGTTGCTAAAAAGGAGAACTATATAGATATCTAGTTGGTAATTAGTTCTTTCTACTTCCTGAAAAGGTAAGGAAATAAATTGCTTTCATCTGGAATACGTACTTGAATCAAAATAAGAGCTGACTGAAGTGAACAAACTGATTCAGTGTTTTTAAATAGAAAGAGCCAGAAAAAGGGACATATTTATAAAGAAGCTATTTATAAAGATGACATATTTATTATAAGTTTCCTTACCTTGCAAACAGAAAGGACATTAACATTTATCAGTTTCTTGATCATCTGCAAAAGAAATATTGATCATTTTATATAGATTTGATCATGGAAGTGACCATATTATATATAAGAAAGATAGACAGAGATGTCTAAATAATCCAGAGATACATAGAAAGTTTCCCCAGATACAGTATAGACCTTGGAAACTGACAGGATTTGGGGTAAAGAGGCAGCTTATATTTTACTCTCAGTATTACAGTATTTTTCAGCTAAATGCAGCAATTCATGCTAGTATACAAAATCCAAAGTATACATACAAGTAAAATCTGCAAGTGAAAAAACCACACTAAACCTAAAATAAATATGCAATTTCCTCTCTGCTAACATGGAAAGAAGAAACTACTGAATCTAATATTTTCAACAATTTTTAAAAATTTACATATTCTTTCAATAATATATTTTCTAGTTTTTATTAAAGAATTAGACATGTATCAAGCACATAGCTTTCATTTTGGTAGAGCTAGTTTACCTGAATCCACTGTATTGCTGTATATTATTAACACCATTATGGCTTTTAAATTGATGTTTAGAATCCTGATACTTAAACAGAGTTGCTTTGATGTAATAAAAATAATAATAATAAAACTGGAGCTATTATTGAACCTAGCATTGTGCAGATGAGATGATAAATATTTTCTCATTCAATCCTTCTAGCATCTCTGTAAAGCTGCCAATATTATAGACAAGGGAAGGGAGACTAAGGATGGTTGGGTCATTCCTTGGGGAACTCAGGTAGTGAGTAGAAGGACCAGGGTATGAATCTCGGCTGTTAGACTCCAGAGCTCAGCGTCTCAACATTATACCATATTGCCTCACCCATGCCTGCACGCATTCTTTTCCTATGACCACAATCTACAAAAAACAACTTACATTGTCCAAGTCAGGAACATCCAAAAAGTATTCCGGATACTCATATGACATTCCCACATTGTTTACTGAAATAAAACAAGATCATTAGCTAGCTACTATGCATTTTTTAGATTTGACATAAAGAGATTAAAAATAATGAGACTAAGATGATACATACAATTACATAAAATGTTGCTTCTGTCTTGAGTGATCTCTCTATCCATAATCTATCTGTACAGACAGTTCAAATGTCTCCTCTTTCACTAAGCCTTTCTGTATCCAATCCCTGGCAAAAGGACTTTTATTGGCCTCCCAATTTCCACAGCCCATTGGAGTATGTGTGCATTCCACCTCTGTAATGCGTCTGTAGATACTGCTTAACCTCTTTCTCCGTGTGTGTGTTCAGTCGTGTCTGACTCGTTGTGACCTCATGGACTGTAGCCCACCAGGCTCCTTTGTCCGTGGGATTATCCTGGCAGGAATACTGGAGTGGGTTGCCATTTCCGCCTCCAGGGGATCTTCCTGACCTGCATCTCCCACAGCGTCTACACTGGCAAGCGGATTTTTCACATCTGAGCCACCTGGGAAACCCAATCTCTCTTCAGATCTTCAATTTTCAGAGTACAGTAGAGAGTTCGGAGGATAGAGTTATATAGGAGACTAAAAACTTGAGTTCTACTTACAACTGTTTCAGAAAATACGTGACTTGGGATAAGTCACGCATGAGATGCATCTCAGTGTCTTCACCTCTTAAATGAGAGCACGTTTTAATCATTCAACAAACATTCGCCATTCACTTGTGTGCAAGACATGTGTGAAGAACCAGAAAAACCATAAACAATAGTTTGCATCATGGAGCAAACTATTCAGTAGAAAGAGAGACACTAAAGAAAAAGAATGAACAATTATTTCATTATACAGTACAGAGTGCCGTGGGGCCTGTCCCAGACTTCATCTGGGAGGTGAGGGAAGGTTTGACATCCACAGAGGTTAAATAACTTGCACAAGATCACAGAGCAAAGTAAGGCTAGGATTCAAACTGAGAATATTTGACTTCAGAGGTGTCTTAACCACTACTTACAGCCATCCTATGACTTCATTCCTTATTCAGCTCAGGGGGAAAAAAGTCAGTAATAATTGGATAATAAACAGAAATCTGATAGCAATGTTTAATAAAACTGTAAGGTATCAGAAAAGAAAGGTTTCAGTAGCAAAAAGATAATGAAATTCTGATCATTCTGCTCAAGCGTATAAGGAATTATGCCAGATAAACCTGATAGTAGTAACAGTAACTTTTTCAACAGACTAACAAAATTAGTGGCTCAAAGGAACTCAAAAAAGGTTCTATATTTAGCAGTAAGCCAGTCACTTGAGGCTGTGACTCTCAAGATTTTACTGGTACAATTCGGTCAGGATGGCTTGAACAAGATCACTGAAACCTGTCTGAAAAATCTGTAAGCAAAGGACAGTAGCAAAGCAAACTGTATTTAACTAAGATTCATAACCATCTGAATAGGGATGGTATCTAAACAGAAAAATAATAGCAGGTTCAAATCCATTTTTATTTTACTCAAAATGTTCTCCACCCACCAGGGGTTCTAGGAATCAATTCTTTAAAGATCAGTAAAACTAGTTGAAGGTGCGGGTTTGTGTTCATTCAACTTTGCCTTAACCATCCACAAGGTTATAAAGGATGAATGACTTAGTTACAGAGAAATAGCAACAACCGAAAGATCTGTTAAAATGTTAAACTATTCTTTAGAAAGTCAGTGTAAGATTACAGGAGTCCTCAAGGAAAGGTTTTTGCCAAATTATAATGTTCTTCGGGAAAGAAGATTCCATCACACACTGTGAGCTCCATCTCTCTTCACTCTCTTGTATCTTACAAAACTTTCTGGCTGTAGGTCTCTGGGTCTAGAATCTAGATCTAGATTCTAGGTCTCTTTCTAGCCCATGGAAATACTAATGTTCCTTTTCAAACTGCTGAAGAAAACTGAACAGTGTTACTATAAATCTTTTACAGTCCGGATTTGGATTTAGAAGGAAAAAAAACCCCAGGAACTTTGTAAACAGCACCATTAACTTTTGCCATCTTGCCAACTTGTGTTACAAGGGCCAAAGTCAAGCTAAGGATGCCCATACATAACTAATTAAGCAAGAAAGTGATACTCTGGGTAAGGTTGTATCTACAACACAAAGCCTTCAGATCTGTCTTGCTAATTGAACAAAGGAAAGACATCACAGCTATCTACTCACATGGTGAAAATGTGATCATCTATTTACACAATTCTAAAAGAAAACACAGTCAACACTGAGACCTTTAATCCAAAAAAATAAATGGTATTATGTATAAGGGCTATGCTTTTATAATCAAAAATAAACACAGGGAAAAAAAAGTGTTAAAACTGGAACAGACCTTTCAGAGCACTGAGCCTGACTTTATGAGGGGAAATACATGCCAAGGTCACACTGGTAAGTGGTCCTGTACTCTTAAATCTCTTGCTATCTTATTAGTCGGACCTTTCGCTGGTGGAAGATATGCTACCTGTATCCTCTCCACAGTAAGCAATCACTTCAGAGTGCCATTATTTAAGAGTTCAAGAAAAACAACTGTTGCTCTCAAATGTTATTTCCACAAACTTGCACAACAGTGAGAATCTTTTGGAAAAAAATAAACTCATTGCAATTTTATTTTGAGACGTTAGGTGGCAGCAACAACCAGACAGCAGGCGGAAAAGGCAACCAAACAAGCAGGGACTTGGAAAAGGAAGAAAACAGGCTTTGGGTAGGAGGGAAGGGTGGAAATATTTCCATTATAATTTAATCTCATTAAGAATGGGTACATGCAATACCATCTTCTTATATTACAGGATTCATTACAGGATTCGCCAAACCAAACAATGCCACAAGTTGTTCCAACATCATTCAGATAACTGAAAATCCCTTTTAAACGGTAGCGTTTTAAATTAGCATTAAATATCTGTTCATTAGTGAGTTTCCTTGAATTCCTCATGTCAGGCACCAGAGGCAGATTGAACACTTTTGTTCAATGACCTGAAAAACCCTTTTAACTCATGTAACACACCATGTCTTTCAGAAAACAAGGTGTTATATGTACATGTAATCTCAGAATTCCGAGCACTACCCCAACAATCATCACAGGACCGTGAACAGATAGAAACTCTTTCCCATCCATTTCTCAGTGGAATTCTAAGATTGGGAAGAGCTCAACAGAAGAGATGAGGCAGACGGAGAACAGAGATGAAGACAGGCCAAGAACAAGGACAAGCTAAGTGGAAAGAGAAGGAGGTGGGGGACCCCTGCAGAGAGGAACTGTCAGTGTGCCAGAAGGAGGTGGTGGACCCCTGTCAGTGGGCCAGGTTCAACAGTGCTCTCTCCATGTCTGCCATCCAGAACTTTCAAAAACACCGAAACCGGAAAGCATTATATTTTAAAGACTCGGAAAATCCACAGAGTATTTCTGAATGTTGTATAAATATTCTAACTTACACCATGCTTCTGTTTAAAAATCATTTCCACCTATCACACTTTTAAAAACTGATGAGAACATACACAAGATTTGTTTCTTCTGAATTCATCTTCTGCTGCTTCTACCCTTACTGGACTTACCACCCTTTATCAAAACCAGCTGCTGTAGAGATAATGATGTCATTAGGAAATTCGATTTCTGGCATCTGGGTTGGGCATGAGGGAGGAGCAAATGACAATAAACTGCTAGAGAATACAAGTCCATCTGAACGAACACAATAATAACAGATACGGGTAACCACACATGGACCACCTTCAACCTGCTGCCTCTTCCAGATTAACCACACATAAGACGTTAAGGCAGTTTAAAAACAGACTGCCTAATGATAGGGTTTCCTAATACATAATAAATAATGCAGTCTTCTCTATTTCTCTCTCATCACATCAAAGTAGAAAACATGATACTAAGCTTACATTTTGGTCACATTTGTGGTTGGATACACTAATGCAGTTCATTCATAAAAAACTGAATTTTAAAAAATGCTGCCACCTCACTTTATTGCAAAAGATACTGAATTTTTAAAACTGTAGACCCAAGTAACACCATGAGTAGAGAGAAACTTCTCTTATTTTAAGCTTTCAAACCAGGAGGGGATGGATCTCAGAGCCAGCAGACCCAGATTTCAGTCTGCAGCTACCAGGTCCTAATGAGATACAGGTGATTTCACTCCAGTAAGCCTCAGTTTCCTGGTCACCTTTATATATAAATTAGGCATAACAATTTAAGCAGTAAATGGGATAATACACATAAAATGTTTAACCCAATGCCTGGAACATACTCTGTCCATGGAATTCTCCAGGTTACCCACCCATACTAAAGTGGGTAGCCATTCCCTTCTCCTGGAGATCTTCCCGACCTAGGGATCAAACCCAGTTCTTCTGCATTGCAAGCAGATTCTTTACTATCTGAGCTACCAGAGAATCCCAAATGAAACCCCTCAAAAGTGTGGCAGTGGTGGGCTTCCCTGGTAGCTTCCCTTGTGACTCACAGGGTAAAGAATTTACCCGCAATGCAGGAGACCTGGGTTGGATCCCTGAGTCAGGAAGATACCCTGGAGGAGGGCGTGGCAACCCACTCTAGTATTCTTGCCTGGAGAATTCCATGGACAGAGGAGCCTGGCAGCCTACAGTCCATGGGGTCACAAAGAGTTGGACACAACTCTTGTGTGAGCGACTAACACCTGGAATATACTAGTCTGTTAGTAAGTGGGGAGAAAGAGTTGTCATTGCTGTGTGGTCACTTACTCAACAAGTGTTTACTGAACTCGAATTCTGCACCCAACACGAGGGCAGGGGCTGGGGCTGCAGCACAGTAGTCAAGGTCTCTGTTTTTATTGTACATAACCAGCCCTGAAGTGGAAGATCTGTCTAAAAGAGAGCTCCAGGCGAGAGTTAACCAGAATAGCTTTACTCAGATTGAATTTATCCTAACTGCTCCTGTTCCCTCTTTACTTCATTCAAGTAATCTAATCTTACAGTCTGCGGAGTTTGGAAAGTGATGCAAAGAAAATTCCTTCTTTGCCTTATTTAACATATTGCTGTAGCTAGCACATGTTCAGACTCTGACAGATGATATTTGGAACAGCAAGTAAAACATTTTGCAAACTTTACAGTTTTCCTACACTTGTGAGTAGCAATTTCTAAATAAAAGAGAGTTTACAAGGCTTTAAATCTACAGCGCTTTTACTCAGAAATTGAAAAATTAAGATTGAGTCAGAAGCAACACAACAGAACATTTCAGCTCCACTGTTTAATTACAAACTGCTACGTGATACTCATTACAAAACCATGTAAGATTTGCCATCCATCAAGTTGGAAGAGAGAATGAGGACAGAAGGATGGGAGAGGGTTGGTAGTTAAAGCTCAGTGAATGGGAGGAATGTGTGTCAGTTTCATGAATGATGGTTCTGCTTACATTTCTGAAATCACGGATAATTGCCCAGTTTTAAGCTAAAGGTTTTGCTTTAATTAATACCACTAGTGGGTTTTGAGTAAAAGGAAATACATTTGAAATCAACCTTATTCTCACTTTAGAAATCCAATCTCGTTCAATACATCTGATGGAACTATGAAAGTGAAAGTCACTCAGTCGTGTCCTACTTTTGGGGACCATATGGACTCTACCTACCAGGATCCTCTGTCTATGGGATTCTCCAGGCACGAATACTGAAGTAGCTTGCCATTTCCTTCTCCAGGGGATGGAAATGAACAGGGGCCTCCTGCATTGCAGCCAGATTCTTTACCAACTGAGCTACAAGGGAAGCCTGTAAGGCACTATACTTAGTCTAATAACGTTCCTGATGAGTCTCCTAAAAATTCCATGTACCTGTTCTGCTTGCCATGATTGGCTGCATCAGGCTTCTGCTTCATTCAGCCCAAAGGAGGGCGTTTACACCAGATCCCACTGTCTACTTGAACCTCCACTTTGCTTTCTCACAGCTTTCGCTCTATTCCCTTTGCCAAGTTTAACATAACTCAAAATGAAATCATCATTGTTTTCTACAGAATTGCTCCTGGCCCATGGTCTCTTGTCTTAGAGAAATAGCCCCCAGCTACTCAAGTCGACCTGAAAGTTGCTAATTAGTAATTGCATAATCTTGGACTGCTTTTGAATGACTTTGGCTACCTGATGCAAAGAACTGACTCATTGGACAAGACTGATGCTGGGAAAGACTGAAGGCAAAAGGAGAAGGGGACAACAGAGGATGAGATGGTCAGGTAGCATCACGGACTCAATGGACATGAATTTGAGCAAACTGCAGGAGACAGTGGAGGATGGAGTAGCCTGGCGTGCTGCAGTCCATGGGGTCACAAAGAGTCTGACACGACTTAGCGACTAAACAACAAAATAATCCTGGACAACGCATTTAATCACTGTAAGTCTGTTTCTTGTCTGTTAAATGGGATAGAAATATTAATATCTATCTTATAGAATTGTTGGGTATTGAATGAGATTCATTAGCATGGTGCATGGCATATTAAAAACTCTTTGTGAATCTCGGCAATAATAATTAAAAGCAAACTGCTACTATTCTTGACTCCTCAATCAGGTAAGACCTCTGATGAGGACCTCATCAGAAATTAGTCCTACTTCTATTTAAACATCTCTCCAGTCAATTCACTTCTATCCATTCCCACTGCCATCATTCTAACATAAGCCACCCTTCTCTCATATTTCATTGCTGAAATAGCCTCAGCAGTCTACTTGCATCAATGCTTGCCTCTTCAATTCAGGAGTCAGGATGATCTAAAATGCTAGAATGATATCAATTTACCACTTACAACTCCACAGTGTCTACACTGTCCTGCCAAGAAAGTCCAAACGTATCAACCTGGATTTCTAAGCCTTCTGTGCTTAGAAATCCTCACTTAATCTCCAGACTCTAGCAGTACAATCTGTGCTCTAGATTTACAGACCTTCTGTCAGCTCCTCCAACCTGCCAAGCACATTCACCTCAGGGTTTTTATACATCCTGTTTCTTCTACCTGGAAACATCTTTTCTTGCAGGATTAATCAGCTTTCAGGTCTCAGCTTAAATATTACTTTCTCAGAGAGATCCTCTCTGACACTCTCAGCCTTCTTGGCAATTTACCCTCTCATTACATGAAACATATTCCTAATTACTTGCTCAGTGGCTGTCTTCCATGAAAGCAAAACCGGTATCAGTTTTGCTTACTGCTCTCTCTCTGCAATTTTACTTGTTGAATGAGTTGGGGCACAACTATCAACAAACAGGAAGGGACTTTCCTAATGACACAATGGATGGGACTCCGCCTGCCAATGCAGGAGACAAGGGTCCAATCCCTGGTCCAGAGGCCTCCACATGCCACGGAGTAACCAAATCTGTGAGCCACGACTATGGAGCCTGCCGGGAGCCAGCGTGAGGAATCCCACCTGTGACAAGGTCATGCAGCAGAGATCTGATGGGCAAGGTCAAGTCAGATCTCAGGTTTTCCCCCGGCACTGCCTGAGCATGTACACCCCCAAAATAAGAATCTGCCTGCTTTTCCACTCTTCTGACATTCTCTGGAAAAAGTCAACTCNCAGTTCTAACTGTTGCTTCCTGACCTGCATACAGATTTCTCAGGAGGCAGGTCAGGTGGTCTGGTACTCATAAGGACATTTTAATATTTTCCTCAAAAATCTTGGCAAATTAAAATTACAAAGCAATATATCTGCTAATAAATGTCAATAATAATTATACACAGCTTATGATTAAGGAGATACTTCTGACAGAGTAGGAAGAAAACAGTGTATAGCCAATTAATAGTATAATGAATGTGAAAGTGCTGCCATAAACTTTAAAGGAGCATTAGCTCTAATTGTTTTTATTACTGAGCTGTAACCAACCTAGAACTCAAAACTTAAGTTGTCTGTGTATGTGTGTGTGGGCCCAAGTAAGCATTCAATCAAATCGTTTGACTACAGTATAACTTCAGAGCCACACTGTTAAGACTTTAACCTTGACCCCAGCACTGCTGAGACTCCGGCCTGATCGTCCTTTGGGAGGGCGTCTATCCGGGCACTTGAGCACGTTTACCACCACTCCCTCCCGCCCGGCACAGGGGCCAACAGAACTTCTTCCTCTCTTATCAATCAGTGACAGCCAGAAACGTGTCTGGATATTGTCAGGCACTGCAAAACTGCCCAGGTTAAGCGCCATGTCAAAGCATAAGAAAAACCTCACAGTTATATTTATGGCTCTCCCACACAAACTGAGGATGAGAGACAGTCAAGATGAACTGGAGACAGATGTCTATCACTAGGCATGTGTGTGGCTCAGATGGTAAAGACTCTGCATGCAATGCAGGAGACCAGGGTTCAATCCCTGAATCAGGAAGATCCCCTGGAGAGGAGGGAATGGCTACCCACTCCAGGGTTCTTGCCTGGAGAACCCCATGGATAGAGAAGCCTGGCAGGCTAGAGTCCACCGGGTCGCAAAGAGTCAGACACTACTGAGCAACTAACACTTTCACTAGGTATGGGTGGCTACCAAACATTTAAAATGTAGCTAGTCTGAACTGAGATAACGTTATAAATGTAAAACACACCATATGACTTGAAGACTTGGTATGAGAAAAAGAATATAAAATGTTTCCAAAAGTGTTGTGTAGATTACTTGGTAAAGTGATAATACTTTGGATACAGTGGGTTAAAATAAATTACTAAAATTAGTTTCCTTTGTTCCTTTTAATTTATTAAAAATGTGGCTATAAGACAGGTTAAAATCACATACTTGGCTTGCATTATATTTCCAGTGGACAGTGCTGAACTTGTGCAAAAAACTACCCCTCCTCCATACTAGTTCCAGGCAGCCCGTGATGACACAAAGCTCTGTTCCAGTTTCCCTCTTTACTTTCTTTCCATTCTCCTTGGATTAGCTCCAGTCTCCATTCTCCAATGAGACAACTACTCAGAGATGACTGACCTCTAAGCTCTATCTCTAGTTCAGAGCTCTACTGAAAACTAGACCCATATGTCCAACTATCAACTTGACAACCCCACCCGGTGGGGAGAGGATGAACTGGGAGATTGGGATTGACATAAACACACTTCTGTTGTGGTGGTTTTGCTGCTAAATTGTATCTGACTCTTTTGCCACCCAATGGACTGTAGCCCACGAGGCTCCTCTGTCCATGGGATTTCCCAGGCAAGAATACTGGAATGGGTTGCCATTTCCTACTCCAGGGATGTTCCTGACCCGGGGATCGAACCCTGCATTGGCACTGGCAGGTAATCTCCTGCATTGGCAGGCATATTTTTCACCACTGAGGCATCAGGGAAGCCCATATATACAGTGCTATATATAAAAGAGATAACTAATGAGATTCCAAAGAAAGGCAAAAGCAAAAGAATGCTTGAACTACCGCACAACTGCACTCATCTCACACGCTAGTAAAGTAATGCTCAAAATTCTCCAAGTCAGGCTTCAGCAATATGTGAATTGTGAACTCCCTGATGTTCAAGCTGGTTTTAGAAAAGGCAGAGGAACCAGAGATCAAATTGCCAACATCTGCTGGATCATGGAAAAAGCAAGAAAGTTCCAGAAAAGCATCTATTTCTGCTTTATTGACCATGCCAAAGCCTTTGACTGTGTGGATCACAATAAACTGTGGAAAATTCTGAAAGAGATGGGAATCCCAGACCACCTGACCTGCCTCTTGAGAAATCTGTATGCAGGTCAGGAAGCAACAGTTAGAACTGGACATGGAACAACAGACTGGTTCCAAATAGGAAAAGGAGTACGTCAAGGCTGTAGATTGTCACCCTGCTTATTTAACTTCTATGCAGAGTACATCATGAGAAATGCTGGACTAGAAACACAAGCTGGAATCAAGATTGCTGGGAGAAAGCTCAATAATCTCAGATATGCAGATGACACCACCCTTATGGCAAAAAGTGAAGAGGAGCTAAAAAGCCTCTTGATGAAAGTGAAAGAGGAGAGTGAAAAAGTTGGCTTAAAGCTCAACATTCAGAAAACTAAGATCATGGCATCCGGTCCCATCACTTCATGGGAAATAGATGGGGAAACAGTGTCCGACTTTATTTTTCTGGGCTCCAAAATCACTACAGATGGTGACTGCAGCCATGAAATTAAAAGACGCTTACTCCTTGGAAGGAAAGTTATGACCAACCCAGATAGCATATTCAAAAGCAGAGACATTACTTTGCTGATTAAGGTCTGTCTAGTCAAGGCTATGGTTTTTCCTGTGGTCATGTATGGATGTGAGAGTTGGACTGTGAAGAAGGCTGAGGGCCGAAGAACGGATGCTTTTGAAGTGTGGTGTTGGAGAAGACTCTTGAGAGTCCCTTGGACTGCAAGGAGATCCAACCAGTCCATTCTGAAGGAGATCGGCCCTGGGTTTTCTTTGGAGGGAAGGATGCTAAAGCTGAAACTCTGGTACTTTGGCCACCTCATGCNAGTGAAGAGGAGCTAAAAAGCCTCTTGATGAAAGTGAAAGAGGAGAGTGAAAAAGTTGGCTTAAAGCTCAACATTCAGAAAACTAAGATCATGGCATCCGGTCCCATCACTTCATGGGAAATAGATGGGGAAACAGTGTCCGACTTTATTTTTCTGGGCTCCAAAATCACTACAGATGGTGACTGCAGCCATGAAATTAAAAGACGCTTACTCCTTGGAAGGAAAGTTATGACCAACCCAGATAGCATATTCAAAAGCAGAGACATTACTTTGCTGATTAAGGTCTGTCTAGTCAAGGCTATGGTTTTTCCTGTGGTCATGTATGGATGTGAGAGTTGGACTGTGAAGAAGGCTGAGGGCCGAAGAACGGATGCTTTTGAAGTGTGGTGTTGGAGAAGACTCTTGAGAGTCCCTTGGACTGCAAGGAGATCCAACCAGTCCATTCTGAAGGAGATCGGCCCTGGGTTTTCTTTGGAGGGAAGGATGCTAAAGCTGAAGCTCTGGTACTTTGGCCACCTCATGCGAAGAGTTGACTCACTGGAAAAGACTCTGATGCTGGGAGGGATTGGGGGCAGGAGAAGGGCATGACTAAGGATGAGATGGCTGGATGGCATCACGGACTCAGTGGACGAGAGTCTGAGTGAACTCCAGGAGATGGTGATGGACAGGGAGGCCTGGCGTGCTGCGATTCATGGGGTCCCAAAGAGTTGGACACAACTGAGCGACTGAACTGAACTGAACTGAATGAGAACCTATTGTATACCACGGGGAACTCTACTCAGTGCTCTGTGGTGACCTAAATGGGAAGGAAATCCAAAAAAGAGGAGATACATGTATACAGATAACCAATTCACTTCGCTGTACAGTAGAAACACAGTATTGTAAAGCAACTATAGTCAGGTCAAAATTAATTTAAAAAGAACCCATTTGCGCATCCTAGAAGAACCCCAAACTTAAACGATTCTCGTTCCCAAAAAGCTTCCTTTTCTAGGATTCCCCATTTTATTAGACGGTATTACTGACACAGATATTCAAGCCAGAAACCTGAAGGTCATCGAGAGTTCTCTTGCATCGCTCACATGTAGAGTCCCGCTTCCTCTGCTCCCTTCCTATTTCTGGAATCATCCTTTTTCCTACCCTACCGGCTAAGCCAAGTCACCATTATTATTTTCCATATCAATTCTGCCATTCCTTTATCCTCTTTATTACACCTTGCCCTCCCTGTCTCAACACTTATCCCATAGACAACTATTTTTGATCAGGGTTGTCTTTCCATTCAGAACATTATACTACATAAAGCTAGGTGCTTTCTTGTTCATTGTTGTATCTCCAGTTCACTGACTGGTGAATGAATAAAGAAGGGTGGAAACTGCTGACTCGCAGGCTGCAATTTACTAACGGGCTGGCCTACAGAAGCAGTGGTCCCATTAGCATACGTGGCCCAGGAAAATATCAGTTCTTATGTCTAAACATTAATGCCTATGTGCTGACCCAAGTCCTAGGATTCTGGAAGTGGGCACCCTGTACCTCATCCTTCACAGATCTACCTATTGTGCCTAAACCTACGTTGTAGACTTTCTGTATCTGGGTCAGGAAAAAACAGCTGAAGAAAACCTTTTATAACACTCTAGCCCTAAAGGAAATCAACCCTGAATATTCACTGGAAGGACTGATGCTGAAATTCCAATACTTTGTCCACCTGATGTGAACAGCTGACTCACTGGAAAAGACCCTGATGCTGGAAAAGACTGAAGGTGGGAGGAGAAGGGGCTGATAGAGGATGAGATGGTTGGATGGCATCATCGACTCAACGGACATGAGTCTGAGCAAATTCGAGGAGACAGTGAAGGACAGAGAAGCTTGGCATGCTGCAGTTCACGGGGTTGCAAAGAGTCAGCTACGACTGGGCAACTGAACAACAACAACTGCGTAGAGTGCAGTCATGCAGTTATCTTTATTTTAAGCCCAAGATGTCTGGAAGCAAGCTTAAAGCGGCAGTGACGTGGCTGGTACCTCACTGCTGAACAGTACGATAGTACTTGTAGTACACTACTGAAAAGTACCAAAGTACAACAGTACTCAGTAGTGCTTTTCAAGGTACTGTATAAGATAAAAAACATGTTCTCTGTTTTTTGTGCTTGTTTGTGTGAAAAATATTATAAACCTATTACAGTACAGTATTATATAGCCAGCTGTGTTAGCTGGGACCTAGGCTAACTTTGGTGGATTTACTAACTGGACTTAGGAACACGCTCTCAGAATGGAACTCGTTTTTAGGTAGGGGATTTACGGTAGTGGCTAAAACTCAGGTGCAGTTCTCAGCCTCTGTGTGACCTCAGGCAAGTCATTCACCTGAGTCAAGTCTTCTCGACTGGGGTGAAAGCTCCCCTCAGTGGGCAAAAATTATTTTGGGGGTGTTGTGTGAGCTCTTAACCTTTCTGTATATAAAGCACAGGTATAGCATGTAAACAAGACACACAGTGTATCATTCATTCAAAATGAAAACAGTACTTAATCATCAGATGCAAGAATCTATAAATGAGACAGAGATACAAACCTAAAACACCAATCTCAAGACCTGCCAGGCTTGTTTTAATTTTGTCATAAATATCTTCTAATGCAAAGTCGACGGCAATGGTCTTTGTTTCCACTTTGAATTTTTCTCCTAGGGAAAAAAACAGAGAGAGGAAAATTAATATATGGCAAATAAGATTCAAGCATTTGATGACATTACTCTTTCAAACCCTTTCCCCACCCTAATTTGAGATAAAATTTAGACCAGGATAATTTTAAGCAATCATGAGACCATCTAAGAGATGCTACAGAATCAGCACAATAGTTCTGAAATAAAAATTCCAGTGTTATCACAGAGTTGTCTGAATGTTCCTTAATCAGTTCTCCTATAAATCAATAATGATGACTTTTTAGATCCTTAGATACAAACTACAAAACATGGTTCATATCATCATGCTATATATACTCTTTAAGTATCTCTGGCTTTATGATTTTAATTGTAAACTGATAACTTCATTCTTTCTGGAAGAAGTCTCTATGTCACAAAATATTATAAAGTGTGATCTATTAAAATAAAAAAATCTATATTATTAATCTGTAAATAAATAGAATATGATATTAGAATTTGGAAACTTGGTTAATAATAAATAGGCGCTACATTTAAAAAGCCCACATAAAATGCACAGTATCGGAGCCATAAGATGACACAAGAAAGGCCTGTGCTCCACTTTGCACAGGACCATTAAGGTCTAAACAGAGCTAAGGGGAATAACACACGGAGAGTGGGACACTGGAGAAAGCATATTCATGAGAAGGAACACGTCATGTTGATTTCTGCCTTCACCAGTTGAGCTGCTCTGAGAACATGGCATCAACGGTGAGGTTACCGAGACATGGGTACCAATTTCACTTCCACACTTATTTGCTAAATGACTTTGAGCAAGTCTATGGGTCTCTGCATCTTCTTGTGAAAATGAAGGTNTAAGCAATCATGAGACCATCTAAGAGATGCTACAGAATCAGCACAATAGTTCTGAAATAAAAATTCCAGTGTTATCACAGAGTTGTCTGAATGTTCCTTAATCAGTTCTCCTATAAATCAATAATGATGACTTTTTAGATCCTTAGATACAAACTACAAAACATGGTTCATATCATCATGCTATATATACTCTTTAAGTATCTCTGGCTTTATGATTTTAATTGTAAACTGATAACTTCATTCTTTCTGGAAGAAGTCTCTATGTCACAAAATATTATAAAGTGTGATCTATTAAAATAAAAAAATCTATATTATTAATCTGTAAATAAATAGAATATGATATTAGAATTTGGAAACTTGGTTAATAATAAATAGGCGCTACATTTAAAAAGCCCACATAAAATGCACAGTATCGGAGCCATAAGATGACACAAGAAAGGCCTGTGCTCCACTTTGCACAGGACCATTAAGGTCTAAACAGAGCTAAGGGGAATAACACACGGAGAGTGGGACACTGGAGAAAGCATATTCATGAGAAGGAACACGTCATGTTGATTTCTGCCTTCACCAGTTGAGCTGCTCTGAGAACATGGCATCAACGGTGAGGTTACCGAGACATGGGTACCAATTTCACTTCCACACTTATTTGCTAAATGACTTTGAGCAAGTCTATGGGTCTCTGCATCTTCTTGTGAAAATGAAGGTCAGTTCAGTTCAGTTCAGTCACTCAGTCATGTCTGACTCTGCGACCCCATGAATCGCAGCACGCCAGGCCTCCCTGTCCATCACCATCTCCCAGAGTGTACTTAAACTCACGTCCATTGAGTCAGTGATGCCATCCAGCCACCTCATCCTCAGTCATCCCCTTCTCCTCCTGCCCCTAATCCCTCCCAGCATCAGAGTCTTTTCCAGTGAGTCAACACTTCGCATGAGGTGGCCAAAGTACTGGAGTTTCAGCTTTAGCATCATTCCTTCCAAAGAAATCCTAGGGCCAATCTCCTTCAGAATGGACTTGTTGGATCTCCTTGCAGTCCAAGGGACTCTCAAGAGTCTTCTCCAACACCACACTTCAAAAGCATCAATTCTTCGGAGCTTAGCATTCTTCACAATCCAACTCTCACATCCATACATGACCACAGGAAAAATCATAGCCTTGACTAGACAGACCTTTGTTGGCAAAGTAATGTCTCTGCTTTTGAATATGCTGTCTAGGTTGGTCATAACTTTCCCTCCAAGGAGTAAGCGTCTTTTAATTTCATGGCTGCAATCACCATCTGCAGTGATTTTGGAGCCCAAAAAACTAAAGTCTGACACCGTTTCCACTGCTTCCCTATCTATTTCCCATGAAGTGATGGGACCGGATGCCATGATCTTCGTTTTCTGAATTTTGAGCTTTAACTCAACCTTTTCACTCTCCTCTTTCACTTTCATCAGGAGGCTTTTTAGAAGGCACTAATACTCATTAGTACTATCAACACAAAGGTAACAAAAATATTACCTTTAGTACTGTCAATACTACTTTGTACTGGCATATAGGAGGCAGTCCACAAAGTCTCTAAGAATGTTTATTCTTTGGAACTGGATGAGAATTCAAAGAATTAACTTAAAAACCCTACTTCCAAAAATAAAATGTTCTTCCTTTGAAGTCAGTGCCGGCTCATCACAGAATATACAGCATTAATCCACAGAGATTTCTGTTCTTGACCTAAAAGGATTTATGTCTGAAACTAAAACAGCTGGTTCACAACAGATTTATGCTTAGTTAGACTCAATGAAAAGTTATCAACCCTAGATAGGAATCTATGAATAAACTAGAGAGGATAAAAATTGACCTGGAAAACACCTTATCTAGTGTTAAAGGTACACCGATAATTCAAATATAAATTAGTTATGATATGTGTTCATGTAATGAACAGCCAGATACAGGGGTTTCCCCCATAGCTGGTCCAACATGTCTTATCACAAATGGTTCACAGACTTTACCACAAGTAAGTAAAGAACCCCTGCCTTTATTAGAGCCACCAATTCACAAGAAAAAAGACTAAAATCAAAAGGCTGAAGGAAATGTTTTATTGAAAGTAAAACTTTACTCCAGAGGTAAAATAAGATAAAATTTATCTATTTATTTAAGAAAAGCAAAGTCTGTTTCCACACTACCACTATATGCTGACATTTAGGAAAATTTCTCTCCAGTAACAAAAGCCACCTAACAGCCACTGAATCCAATTTACTTTTAGATCTCAGAAGATTTGGTGGATGTACTTACATGGCACAGCCTTATATACATATGGCATAAGTAAGTTTTCTTATGTCGTCACATTAGGATAAATAAAATGGCTTTTGATGCAAGTTTTTCCAGATACATAAAAATTTGAACTCACACCTGAATTTCTGTGAATCCTGCTCTAGTCCAGTTAACACTGTGTTCTTTCTCTTAACTTTTCTCCACTGCCCCTATTGTGGGCTTTTCTTCTTTTTAAAACATAGGTCAGATGCTGTCACTTCCCTCTTTGCAAACCTCCAAAGGGTGCCATCTCACATACAATAAAAAACATCTTTAGCAACAGCCTGATACCAAACTCCTCTTTATCCACCTACTCTCCGGTCACTCCTCAGCCTTGTTCACAGGGGTCCTGGCGGTTCTGTAGACACAGAATCTTCTCCAAATACACTCAAGGCTTTTTCACTTTCTATGCCCTCTGTCTGGAATCCTCTTCCAGATCCCGCGTCTCTGTTGGGTCAGAGAAGTCTTCTTTGACCAGCCTTTGAAAAGTGCAGCTACCCCTCTCCTACACTCTGTCTCCCCCTTCTCTGCTTTTTTTCATCCCATTGTGCTTACCTCTCTCCAATCTATGTACCTTGTTAATGTACATGTTTACTGCCGTCCACTCCCACTAGAATTAAGCTTGTGAGGACAAGGACTTGGATCTGTTTTGTTCAGTTGCTCAACAATGTCACAAAGGCTCCAGGGTCCTTCCACCCTTTCTCTTATTCCTTTAGACTGGCTCTTCCCTTGGTTTCAAGAGGGCCACTGCCATTCCAAGCGTCCGTGCAGGCGACGTTCAGAATCAACAACGGGACATCCTGTTTAGGTCCCTTTTATAGTGAGGAAAACTCCCCCAGAAGAATCCAGGAGTCCTCCCTCACATTTCCTTTCCCGAGGTTACGGGCTATGCATGCTTTTGACCAGGTCCGTGGACCAGCTTTGACGACTCCATGAACTGCCCCCCAAACCACCACCACCAAGCTGTGTGAGTCAAAAATAGAAGTGCGTACATAAACACAGGACAGGAGATGCTGCTCTCTGGGCCAAGGCCCTTAGGAGAGAACAATGACAGATGTTCTAAAAGGCCGGGGTGGGAGACAGCTGGCTTCCGTAGGAACCGTGGAAATAAATCTAGGCGTCTCCCCGCTCTCCATAGCCTATCAACTCTCATCTGGCCCTGCCAACAGAAGCCAACACAGATGAACAAGAAACCACCGTTTTAAACATGAGCACAAGGATGCAACAAGCAGCTGGAACCTAAGTGGGCACCATTATACTCAAGTTTGAACAAACCTTTTGGCCACCCCAATACAATACCATATTCACCACATTCCTACCCGAGGCTCTTCATACAACCACCAGTCTACAGCTCAGCAACAGCCCACCACTGGAGAAGAGTAAGAACTTCACTGAAGCTTTGGAGACATACTTCTGAGTACCCTGATCCTTGTCCACCACAATGGTCCACAACATGACTGCCTCTATTGTCTTTTTTCCAAGGTAGAAGCCCTGATAAGTTAAAATCAAAACCCTAAGGGCTGTGGGATAAAGATATATAACAATTCCTCCAACTATGTCTCAGCATTTTTTCTTAAATCACATAAAATACTTTTTTTTTTTTCTTTTAAAAAGCAACTTTTTTTCTTGAGATACCTCTCTTTGTTGGCTTGAGAAATGAAATTAGACTCGTCTCTTGGTATCCATGTATTCTGCTTCTAGGACGCCCTGTGAATATAAAAATCCACGGAGGCTCAAGTTCCATATTCGGCCCACCATATCCACTAATTCTACCAACCCAGGATATGGGTTGTGTAAACATGGTATGTGTAAACATACCATGTGATCCTGGGGTTGGCTGAATCCACCACATGAAACTCATGAACACAGAAGGTAGTGAGTACTGCCAGTAAGACCTGGGCCAGAGCTGACCAATTTCCTACGCAGGATACGTGAACTAAACATCAAGTTCAAAGCGAAAGGGATATTTCTGTAACCCTCCAAACATTTCTCTCTTCTTTCAAATAAAAAGATAGTTTGAATTAATTAGAACTCAAACATCATACAGTACCTTTCTTCTAAAAATGCTGACTGTGCTGCTTTTGTTTTAAAGTGACCTCTTTTTATTTCAAACTGTCACTTTGTTCTTACAAGATTCCATTCTGGTTTTGTGAAATTTCACCACAGGAAAAAGTATTCTTTTCAGGATCTAGGTCTCTCACTTAGGTGTTTAGAAAAAGGAAGCTTTTAACAGTTGCTTTTATTTCTTTAAAGTCAAAACAACACCAATCCAGGAACTTTTGAAAAAATTACCATAAAATTTAAAATATTAGCTATTGAAATAACTACTTTATGGCAATTAATACTCTGAAGATCAATACAGTTCAACATTTTGCCAAGAGTAGAACCATTTTTTCTATTTAACACAGAACAACACTTTTCGTTTAAAGTAGAAAGAGCACAGTTTTTACATATTAAACCAAAGTAAAAGCAAAAGTGCTGATTTACAGTCTCGTCCTATATTATTGGAATACAGATCTGACACCAATCATCTAGACTCTAGGATGTCCTAAAGAACTCAGAGGTCCCATGTAAAATGCTTAGGGCTGCAATTAATAGCCTACCAACTAAACAGGAGTAATACCTGATAACAGTTATTACAGTAATAATTCATAAGTTATCATTTACTAAGAATCAACTAGATGCCAAAAAGTTTACTAAATGACATACGCCACTTAATCTGCAGAAGAATTTACTGGTATCTTGCTGAAACTCACAAATGACTATCATCATAAATTTCAGCTTTCATCATTTGAAAGGCTATCATTTATTTATGTTTTTCTAATTGTGAAATAATCTCAATCAAAGTTGCAAATACTGTACAAGGAATTTTTTTCCTCAACCATGTTTCATTCAGTTGATTCAGATTCCATCACCCATAAATACTTCAGTGTGGCCGTTCTCAAATAGTGACCCATGACCCTGATGGCTCTTTAGAGTCAAAATTACTAAGACATTATTTGTCTTTCTTAGCTGGTGATAACTGCACCAATAGTACAAAAGTAATGGTGGGTAAAACTGCTAGAATCTTCAAAAGAAACCTAACTATGTTAAAAGTCACTGTGTTCTTCACACACTAGCAGTAAAAAAGGAAAAAGTCGGTTTTGTTAAAGAATGGCTCCTGTATGAAGCAGTAAAATAACTTTTATTAAATCTCCACCCTCGTGTATACGTCTTTTTAATGTTCCATTTGAGAAAATGGGAAGTCTACGTAAAGCACTTTCTCTGTGTACCCAGTATAACGGCCGTCCTGAGAAAAAGCAAGCACGACCGAGTTGTGAGCTGAATTAGCTGCCCTTCTTTCAGGCAGCATCATTTTACTTTAAAGAACAACTGACAGAAAAACTATGCTTATTCAGATTTGGCAGACATATCCTAAAAACGGATGAAGCTAGTCTGGCACTTCAAGAAAAGCAACAGGATTTACTGTCCATGGTGAAATGGGAGATTTTAAATGAAAAGTAGAATCCTGTAAAACTTGTATCCACCATCCTGAGACTGAAAGAAAAGATTTTTTTTTCTGATGAGATCAGGACTGATATTAGTAATTGTAATTTGGCGGCGGGGAGGGGGGACGCGGGGAGGGGAACAGCGTCAACATTTGCAAAACTCAGGAACCAATATTTTCCAAAGACCAATCATAAAGTTAAAAAATCATGATGGACAAAGACCTATTCAATGTGGGAGACAGACATACGGATTTTAAGGTAATGGAGTATGAAAAGTTCATTGATCTGTTTTCAGATTCCATATCACAACTAACCTTGAAGAATTTCCACTTAAGGAATATCGATGTAGTAACCAAAAAAAGTATCTACAATTACCTGAAGAGGCTGCCCACATCACCTTCTCTTCTCCAACTACACAGTCATGCAAACCAGGTTTTCTTCTCATGTGCTGTGCTGTGCTGACTTGCTCAGTCGTGTCCAACCCTTTGTGATCCCATGGACCACCAGGCTCCACTGTCCGTGGGACTCTCCAGGCAAGAATACTGGAGCGGGTTGCCATGCCCTCCTCCAGGGCATCTTCCTTCCAACACAGGGATCGAACCCAGGTCTCCCGCACTGCAGGCAGATTCTTTACCATCTGAGCCTCCTGGGAAGCCCAAGGATACTGGAGTGGGTAGCCTGTCCCTTCTCCAGGGGATCTTCCTGATCAGGGAATCAAACAGGTGGCTTCTTTACCAGCTGAGCTACCATGCAAGCCCTTTCTTTTTAAACTTCAACCAAAAGAACATATCTTCACATAATGGATGCAGAAACCGATCTGCAAGCACAACTGTCTTCTACGTCAGATATCAAAGAGAGTTTTAAAAATGTAAAATAATTCCACTCTTCTCACTGAATCTTGTTGTTTCAGAAGACAGCTATTGTCCTTACTAAACATACATTACACTAACAGAATGGGTTTATTGCTATTGCTTTTACATGAATTAAAAAATTATTTTAAAGAATTAGCCAGCTTGACTTTCTGATACAATAAACATTGACAGCTGTATCCTACATAAACGAAAGCTCTATGGGATTCTCCGCAATTTTTAAGTGTATAAAGGGGTCCTGAGACTAAAAAGTTTAAGAATGTTCCTTTCATATTTAATTCCTTCGGTCTCCTAAATATTATATAAGCATCAAAATTAAGAAATTCACCTTGACACAGTATTGCCTTGTAATTCTTGGAATCTATTCAAATTTCCTCAATTGTCTCAACAATGTCCTTACAGTAAAAGGATCCAAACCAGAATCACCCACTGCATTAAGTGCAATGTCTGTTTAGCCTTTCAACCTGAGAACAGTTTTCTGGTCCTTTCTTGATCTTTATAACTCTGACACTTTAAAGACCACAGGCCAATTACTTTGTAGAACATTCCTCAATTTAGGTTTGTATGTTTCCTCACTATTAGATTCGGGTTATACATCCTTGGCAGGAATATCATAGACATGAAACTGTGTTTCTCATTGCACCCTATCAACTGTCCTATTGCCCATGAAGATACGTTTGATCGCTTATTAAAATGGTGACTGCTTGGCTCTTCCACTGTAAAGTTACTATTTTCCCCTTTGTAATTACAAATATTTTGAGGTTTTTGTGGGAGAGATTTTGAGACTACATAAAATTCCCTTTCTCATTAAAATTTCAATTTATGCATTTATTATTATGAGTCTGGGTTCATAACTTCCTATTTTATTCAATAATTATCATGTCTATCATTTTAATGTTCAATTTATCCAGATTTGACTAATGACAGGGAGTCTCTTCAAACTAGTTTCTGTGTCTTTTTGAAGCACCCTCATTATTCTTTGAATACTTTCCTGTGTTCTGACACAATAAAATATTCCAGGCTCACCTTCTATTTTCCCTGCCCCAGCCCTGAACTAGCAATGCCTCCAAGGAGCACTGCACCCTTTATTAGAAAACAGTATCTGGAAACCTAGATATGAGTGGTGAGTTTACTCACTGTGATTGGAGTGTAGCTGCTCCCAGCAAAGAACATAAGCCTTGGCAACCAACTATACAGCGTCATGGGCATGATACAAATACACTGGGTAGTGTCCCACAGAGGACTTAGCTGCCACTGAGAGAAGCTTCCTGAGATGCGAGACCCTACCTGAGTAGCCACTGAGAGGCATTACTCTATAATAGAGTAGCCAAAGGTGCAGCAGGCAGGCCTTGGGTTCTTCTACAAAGCCTGGAACACTGTAAATGTATCCAAGTATCTTAGATACAGCTTTCCCAGGCAGTTCAATGGAAAATAATTCACCTGTCAATGCAGGAGATGCTGCTTCCATTCCTGGGTCAGGAAGATCCCCTGTAGAAGGAAATGGCAACCCACTCCAGTGTCCTGGCCCAGGAAATCCCATGGACAGAGGAGCCTGGCTGGCTATATGGTCCATGGGATCCCAAGAGTCAGACACAATTTAACAACTAGACAACATCTTAGATACACAAATGTCTTTGACACATAATGTGAAATAAAGGCTGATGAAACACTAGTTTAAGTCTTAGTTTAAGAAGGGGTAGCTTTATTTGGGGGCTTTGCTTAGTAGATTAAAGTATGAAGTAATATTTGAGCTGTGAAGGGCAAAACAGACTCTTGGTTACCTATGGAGTTTCACGCTAAAAACATATAAGCAACTCCACATACTTTGCTCAAAGTTATTTCCAGAAAGTACACTAAACAGATACTGAAAAATAGATCCCATTTGCCCACAGAAACAATTTTATAATTGGAATTTCTGGTACCAAAATCAATCATAGCTAAGCCCAATAACGTAACACAAATACACAAACATATAATACCATTAGCCTCTATAATAATTTAAAACAGTAAAATTATGCCCCCAAATACTAACTGCCTTAAGGACCCAATTTACTATAAAGTATGTATTTAACACGTAAAAAATGTAACTATCATGTCATAAATTTGGTCTTCAAACATGTTGGTCCCACTTAATATACAATAAAACTGGCTCCCTAGACTTTAGAACGATTTATGTAGAACGGGCCTTTAAGAACAAGTTCAAGGAGGTATGAGTTAAACCTTTTAATTAACAAGTTTCTCTGCAGCAGACAGAGGCAATATCATTTCTATTACCCTTATGGTTGCTTCAAAGCAACAGAGTAGAAGTTCAATACATATTATTACAATGTATATATCATAAAGGCAAAGATGAAGTGTTTTCTCAGTACTTAAAAACAGACCAACTAAGACGGGTATTAGACAGTAATATCAAAACACACGGGTTGAGTCAAAAAAATTATTAGAAGAGTCCCTGAACTCCCTAAATTTGTAGGCAAAATACTCGGTATATGTACATGTTTTTTCACAGAAATAAGGTTTTTATTTGGAATCACAAAGTGCTCATTACCCTCAAAAGAATAAATGTTTTTGGTTTAGCAGCTCCCCAGGAATAACCACTGTGAATGGTCTGTCATCCTATAGATCTTTCTTCGGTGCATATAGACATATACACATACAGAATTGGTTCTTGAGTTTTGTTATTTTTCTATTTGTACATATGTGGCATTGGCAGGCTGGGTTTTTTCATTTTTTATTTTTGTTTTAAACAACAGTAAGGCCAGACCTTCTCTAAATATGTTACTCTCTAAATACTTTTTAAATAAACATGGCCTTTCAGGTCAGTACCTACTGAGAGACATTTTTAATTACATAGAATTTCTGGGCCGTAAGTTAAGAAGCCATTCAAAACACAGTATGAGCGGGCACAGATCTAAAGAAGAACTGATTGTCTTAGAGCGGGGGAGTGTAACCTGGTAAGTTATAAGAAACAGAATGTGAGAAGCCAAATCAGGGTCATTTTATAGGTCACCAAGGCTTTATTTAAAAAAAAGAGAGACACACAAAATAAGGACCTAGGAAACTACAGAACGTTTATGTTCGTTAGCACCAAAGCCAAAAGCAGTTTCACCAGAAGAAGTGATGGCTGCAACTGAGGCTGCTCCCTCACACATGCCTGCCCCAGCTTCCAAGACCCTTCCCCAAGCCAAAGCCGTGATAATAAAAGATAACGATAATGATAATACATACACAACCAAAGTATGCAGAATAAATAATAATCCAAGGCAAGGTTATCTGTAGTCTAGTTAAGGCCACCTTGGGAATGGTCTGGGTGAGATTTGGGAAAGACCGTAACACCGGCAACAGACCAAGGCAGGAAGTCATTAAAGAAAAAACTGAGTAACACATCAAAGAGCCCTACTGAGTCAAAGCGTTTAAGACTGTTTATGGATGCTGGTCACCTCTTCTGCTTCTGGAGCTGTGGTCAAGACAGGCCATGAATCACATGACTGATGTTCTGATCGCCCATAGCAAGGTCTGGAAGGAGTCACTGACCAAGAAGAGGTGGCTTATATTCCCACTGCCCTGCGTTTAAGCTGGTCTGTTAACACAGAACCACCCAGGGCCCACCATCTCCACTGAGAAGGCGGGGCCCTGTCTCTAATCAAACAGGAGAGTGGATTAGGGAGTCACTGATAGACATGTGGATCATTTCTCATATCTCACTACTACAACATGTGCTGGATATCCCGCACCTAAATCTTCGTGTAGTTAGCTACCTGAGTTTTTCTGTAACATAAATCCCTAGATGTAGAACGCTCAGGGTATTTGTGTTTTTAAATTGGGTACAGGAGAAAAAGGAATCAACTTCGGCTTTTTTTTCTTTTTCATGACTTTATTTACTTATGGTTGTGCAGGGTCTTTACTGCTGTGTGGGCCTTTCTCTAGTTGAGCCAAGCAGGAGCTGCTCTCTGGTTGTGGTGTGGGGCTTCTCACTGAGGGCGTCTCGCTGCAGAGCATGGGCTCAAGGGTGCACGGGCTTCAGTAGTCGTGGTACACGGGCTCAGGAGCTGTGGAACGCGGGCTTCAGTAGTCGTGGTACTCGGGCTTCAGTAGTCGTGGTGCACGGGCTTCAGTAGTCGTGGTATACGGGCTCAGTAGTCGTGGTACACGGGCTCAGTAGTCGTGGTACGCGGACTTCAGTAGTCGTGGTACGCGGGCTCAGTACTCGTGGTACGCAGGCTTCAGTAGTCGTGGTACGCGGGCTCAGTAGTCGTGGTACGCGGGCTTCAGTAGTCGTGGTACACGGGCTCAGTAGTCATGGTACGTGGGCTTCAGTAGTCGTGGTACGTGGGCTCAGTAGTCGTGGTACTTGGGTGTCAGTAGTCGTGGTACTCAGGCTTCAGTTGTGGTACGTGGGCTCAGTAGTCGTGGTACGCGGGCGTCAGCAGTCGTGGTACTTGGGCGTCAGTAGTCGTGGTACACGGGCTCAGTAGTCGTGGTACGTGGGCTTCAGCAGTCGTGGTACACGGGCTTCAGTAATCGTGGTACACGGGCTCAGTAGTCATAGTAGGTGGGCTTCAGTAGTCGTGGTATGCGGGCTTCAGTAGTTGTGGTAGGCGGGCTTCAGTAGTTGTGGTAGGCGGGCTCAGGAGCTGTGGCACAGTAGCTTAGCTGCTCCCAGGCATGTGGGATCTTCCCGGACCAGGAATGGAAGTTGCATCTCCTGCACTGGCAGGCGAATTCTTTACCACTGAGCCACCAGGGAAGCCCTCAGGCATACTTTAGATTCTAGTTTTCCACCTGGGTATCTGGCGAGAGAGGCCAGGATCAAGAGGCCTGGCAGCTGGGAGTCCTCTGCCATAGTTCTGGCTCTGCCATGGAAAGCTCTGGGGCCTTTGGCGAGCGCCTCAGATTTTCTGGGACTGTTTCCTCCCCTCAAAATGACTGGCTGCTCGCTCAGTCATGTCTGACTCTTTGCAACCCTGTGGACTGTAGCCCACCAGGCTCCTCTGTCCATGGGATTTTCCAGGCAAGAGTACTGGAGTGGGTTGCCATTTCCTTTTTCACAACTTTGGCTTTTTTACAGTCTGAATTAATTAGTTTGTGAATTTCAGAAAGTCAGAAGCATTTCTGTCATTTTAAAAGAAAAAAAATAACTCCTTTGGTCAAGACTTGCTCCCAGGTCCACAAGAACTATAAAGAAAGCCAAGTTGCAAGCAGTATACCATATAAAGAAATAAAGTGTTGGGTAGAAGAGAGGGGAATGCTGGAGAGACCTGTATGTAGGAAAATGAGAGTCGCTAAGACGAGTTTTGGAAGGGTTCACCAAGAAGAGGCTGAGGGAGGTTGGCCAGGGGCAGCAAATGCGAGGTATCCTGGCAAGACTGCTCCCTTCATGGAAATGGAAATGCCAGACTTTTTGCCTGATGCCCCTAAACACACAGACTCTCTAGGCAACAGACGGCACGCTCACGAAGGGGACTTCCGGCTTTATTTTGCCTTCCTCTCTACATCTGCCAACAGGAAAGCAGTGACACTGATAAGGCATGCTAGCCTTCACCAGAGTTACACTCCCTATAAAAAATAAACAAATGAAACTGGACATGCAGTTTTGCTTTGCTGTTGTTCAGTCGCTCAGTTGTGTTCAATTCCTTGCGACCGCAGCATGCCAGGCTTCCCTGTCCTTCATCATCTCCCAGAGTTGGCTCAAACTCTTGTCCATTGAGTCAGTGATGCCATCTAACTATCTCATTCTGTTGTTTTTATTCACCAGCCTCTTAAACTTGATTTCATGCAAGTTTACCCTTGAAAGCCGTATTTACTCTGAATAGTCAGAGAAAATCAGGTTTCAACTTCTAAATCTTGGGTCAGTTCTCCACGAGTTTCCTTTGAGTTTAAGCTTTCTGCCTTAGACACACGTGCGCACGGATTCTCTCCGCCCTCTACCCCGACCAGCACTCTCTGGCAGCAGTCCTGAACGCACTGCTGCGGGCCACGCCAGGTACCCCGTCCCTTGGCCACTGAGGCCTGGCTACAGCCCGACTCCACATTACGCAGCGGAGCTGAATACGTTCCTCTGACAGTTTGGAACTCTCCTGTTCTATTTCTCTCATCTCACAGCGCTCCTCCAACAGAACCACAAGGGCGACCCCTGAGTGCTCACCACGTGCCAGGCACCGCGCCAAGGGTTTTCCCTGAGTCATCTGATTGAATCCGCACCACAATCCTAGAACACCGTGCTAGGACCGCCTCCATTTTAAACTGAAGTGAAATAGCTCGTCCAAGGCCAGAAAGTTCTGTCAGAGACGGAAGGGATGCAGCGCTGGAAAAGGCGTCTTACTCCCAGTCCCACTCTCGATGGCGTCAGGCGCTACTTCCGGATTAACTGAGGCTGGTAAACCTTCCGTTTAGATCCACATTTTTTGTGAGGAACAAAATAACAAGTTTGTTTTTTTTTCAGTTTTAGGATGACTCTTGCCGTGCTGAGGTTTCTTGCCACACTTAAGCCATAAGTGTACTTTTGAAACTCAGTGTATGAATATCTGGAAATACGGCCCGCCACACTTTGAGTTTAGCTAGTCTCCTGTTGATGATGCCATGCAAATCTGGGGAGTTAAATCATCTAAAAAGCATACCCTCCAGAATTAGGAGATTAGGACTGAGGTATCTGCACTGCGTGAGGCAGATAGCTAATGGGAACCTACTGGCTAGTGCAGAGTGCTCAGCTTGGTGCTCCGTGGTTGACCTTGATGGATGGGATGGGGTAGCTGGGGTGGGAGGGAGGCACAAGGAGGGGATATACCTATACTTACAGCTGATTCACTTGGTTGTACAGGAGAAACTAATCCAACATTGTAAACCAACTATATATTCTAATTAAAAAATAAATAAAGCATATTTTCCAAAGTCTCTTTATAAAACAGTTAATACTATGGACATTCATTCACTCATTCAACAAATCTTTCTTGAGTGCCTTTTATATGTGGGAATATTAGCCATGACCCAACTAATCTGCTTATCTTGGAGCTTTGAGTTTATCGCAGGGTAGGGGGAACCAGGAAAGAAACAGCCAAATATATAACTCATCATATTTGGTAATAAATGCCATGGGGGAAAAAAATAAAAGCAAGGTGAGAGGGACAGGGAATGACTGAACAAAAATTCTTTTTAAATGGGACTATTTTTCTGAAGCTAAGAAATTCTATTCCTAATGATGTGTTAAACTGGTATAACACTGATATAACACTGTTTAAATTCCATGCCAATCCTAGTCTATGACAAAATCGTAGTATCACAGGTAATTAATGGACTATATTAGACAACTGACTGAATGTTGAATCCTCAAGAAGTAAACTTTACTTACTTGCATTTACTATACTTTTCAATTATTTCTAAGCAAAAAATGAGTACTTGAAATTTTCCCAACAAATGTCATACAATTTAATGTAAAATATAAAAACATAATGTGTCTATCATTAATAGTCCATGTCTCTCTATATGTATTTCAACCAAATTTTTAGGAAGTCTCACTGGTCGTTTTGAGGAAATCAATTCATGTATCCTAAAGGTAATAAACTCAGGCAGACCCCTGGCAGTCACAGAACTGGGCCCTCAGCCAACATCCTTCTGTAGCAACATTTCCTTTTCGCTCTATAAGCTTCAGTAATGACCACAGTGTCACTGCCATGAAGAGTTACCTTGAAAAGCAAGAGATCTCCCTTTTATCCTCTCCCGTTCCTCATTATCAAGTGCCGCCAACAAATAAGACTTAGTGACTGAAAAAGTCGCTCAGTCGTGTCTGACTCTTTGGGACGCAATGGACTGTAGCCCGCCAGGCTCCTCTGTCCATGGAACTCTCCAGGCAAGAATACTGGAGTGGGTTGTCATATCCTTCTCCAGGGGATCTTCCCAACGCAGGGATTCAACCTGTGTCTCCTGCACCAGCAGGCGGGTTCTTGACTGCTGAGCCACCAGGGAAGACAACAGTAATTATACTTCTCACTTAGCTCCCAAGAAAGCAATTAACACATTATACTGGGAAAGGCAAATACTGAAATTTAAGCTTTCCCCTTTCACTCAGAAATTTCTCAAGTATATTATCTTGTTTGATCCTTTCAACAGTCCTCTAAGTTATAGAAAGCAGATATTATCAGCATCACAGACGTGAATACATCTGTCCGACACAAAGTGCAACAGACAGCCAGGCGTCTCAGGTGGCAAAGGTCCCCAGGGGAAGGCCAGAGATGGATCCAGGTCACCTAACAGTTAATTCATGGTCACAGAATCATATTCTGTTAACAGTACTTGGTATTTAATAGAGCATTCTGGATTAAAAACAATGTTGTCAATTGACTGCACACTCCAAAATGGAACATTTTTTAAAAGGTATGGACTCCAGCTCATTTAAGAACCCTGATAATCCTTAATAATTAAGATTAATTAATCATTAATGCCTATAATAAGAACCGGTGAGTTTTTATTTCCCACACGGTAGATTATATTCCATGCCATGTACTTTGCATCACTTTGGGCAAGTTTCACATATTTAAAAGTACATGAAGGTGAAGTAAAAAATGATCAGTTCCATTTCACGATTTTAAAATATGAGATAAACTGTAAGTTCTGAAGATCAGAAAGTTCAGGATGAATGTCATTAATTCAATTACAAGTTGTAAAATATTTCATCATCTTTTAAAACTTGGAATCAACGAAAGTAAACTTTCTACAATACCTCAAAGGGATTTCAGCAAATACTTTATCTGCATACCCTGAAATGCATATTCTTTACAACTTCATATCAAAGAGATTAGAAACATTAACACTAGTTCACAATACAGAAAAAATACTGCTTTTTAATAAAAACTGATTTGAATATATTATGTAAAGAATATTTCCATGCATAAATAAATTTTATATGTACATATTTATACAGCTAAGGGGGGGAGATAAAAAGAGAACTTAAGAGTAATTCCAGAGTTGCCCACAAAAGTGGATTTATGAAAACATCATAGCAGGATATACACCTGTGGCCATGAAGGGCAGAGTGGTGGCTTTATAAATCACATTCTTAGGATCATTCGTGACACAGGGCAGGGTACTCTGTATCTGCGCCGCCGGGATCCACCCCCCAGATCTGCAGTGTGACCTCAGCAATGTGAAACGGAGAACAGATACAAGTCCCCTACTCGTGCACATTAAACGACCACAAACTTGCCTCTTTAGAACAACAGGCATTCGTCAGCTCCCAGATTCTGTAGGTCAAGAATCTAGGCATGGTATAGCTGAGTCCTCCACTCAGAGTCTCAGAAGTCTGTGATCTCACCAGAGGTTCAGGCTCTGCTTTCAAGCTCACTGGCTGTTGGACAGAAAACCGCTCCTTGCAGTTGTAATACTTGGCCTCCCTGGTCTTAGAGGCCACTTGCCATTCCGTCATATGATCCTCCCCATAACAAGGCAGCTTGCTTCTTTGAGGCCAAAACAATAATTCTGCTGCTTCAAATCTCTTCACCTTGGGGAAGGCTTGAGCCAGCTTGGAAAGAGCTCACCTAATGAGGTCAGGCCCATCAAAGATAATCTCCCTTTAGAAGAACTCAAAGTCAACTGATGAGAGACCTTACTTGCATCTGCTAATTCCCTTCACCTATGCCATAAAATGTAACCTAGTTACAAGATGTCCTGCCTACACTCAAAGAGAGGGGATTCTATGGTGTCTGTGCACTGTGGTGCATGAATCTTTAAGTTAGTTAAGTTCAGTCGCTTAGTCATGTCTGACTCTTTAAGACCCCATGAACTGCACCATGCCAGGCCTCCTTGTCCATCACCAACTCTTGGAGTTCACTCAAACTCACGTCCATAGAGTCGGCGATGCCATCCAGCCATCTCATCCTCTGTTGTCCCCTTCTCCTCCTGCCCCAAATCCCTCCCAGCATCAGAGTCTCTTCCAATGAGTCAACTCTTCTCATGAGGTAGCCAAAGTATTGGAGTTTTAGCTNCATTTTTCGATTGGGTCATTTATTTTTCTGGAATTGAGCTGCGTAAGTTGCTTGTATATTTTTGAGATTTCCACTTAAAATTTTATACCCAGGGAAAATATATTTCAAAAGTAAAAGGTTTTTTTTTCAGATACACAAAAAGAATGTCACCAGCAAACCAACACTACAAGAGAACGTTAAAGGACATCTTTCAAACAGAAAAAAAGAAAAAAATCCCGATGGAAATTTAATTACATGAAGGGATGAAGAGCATCAGGAATCACAATATGTGTGTAAATACAAAATACTTTAAAATAAATTTAATTCTCTTTGAAATACAGTTGACTAAGGCAAAAGTACTATGTTACGCAGCCTATAACACACAGAGGAACAGAATGTATGGAAGGGAAGGATAGGATCCTCAGGTCCATGTGCTACACATGACGCAGGACACCGTGATAAGTTAATGCACCTGAGAAAATCAAAGGCAATCACTAAAAACAAACAGAAAAAGATGCACAGCCAATGAGCTAAGGAAGAAAATGATATGGAATAATAAAAACCAGGCTATTAATCCAAAAGCAGGCAGGAGAAAAGAAATAACAAAAAAGCAAATGAACAGATGGGAAAAATTCAAAGGAATAAGTGGTAAATTTCAATTCAATTATATCCACAGTAACATTAAAAGTTAATGGCCTGGGCACACCAATTAAACAGCAGAAATCATCAAATGGAATAAAAAATAAGACTAAAGCTATGTTGTCTATAAGAAACGCATTCTAAATATAAAGTGCATATAGACTAACAATAAAGACAGGAAAACATATATCATGCTAACACTAATCAGAACAAAGTTGGACACAGTAGATTTCAGTGCAAAGAAAAACACTATCAAGCAACTGTTTTAAATCTCAAAACATCTTTTTTTTTCTGACTAATAAGTGCTCACTTAAATCTGAGAAAACTCAAAAATTAACAAACAAGGACAAAACTTCGCATGCTTTACATATGCTGAGGATTTCAGAAAAATCCTTCTCCAAGAAATGATCAGCTCAAGCAGTGACAGTTTAAAAAGTCAGACAGACATTTGACTAACAACTAATAGTTATTTAAAACTGTACTAATATACACTTAAGATATGAAATACTTGTAATAATTGGTAAGAACCCAACTTCTCCATAAACCTCTAAATAAGGTAAGTACTCGGCCAAATTAGAACTGGTTTTTAAAATATGTCTTCTTCCTGATATCACAGTACAAAAATAATGCACTGTAACATTTCATTCTTTTAGCTTTTAAATTTTCTACCCAGGTTTTTTCAGTTAGATGCATTATCACTGGTTCCACACACACAACTTAAAGTCATGAAAATTGATGTCTTTATTAAAGGGTTATTAGCTCTTCTAAGGAGAAGGCAATGGCAACCTACTCCAGTGTTCTTGCCTGGAGAATCCCAGGGACGGCGGATCTGGTGGGCTGCCGTCTATGGGGTCGCACGCAGTCGGACACGACTGAAGCGACTTAGCAGCAGCAGCAGCTCTTCTAAATTACAGACAATGCTGCAAATCATCTTATCTTCATCACTCTTCCTGTCTCCTGTGTATAACTTTTAAATGCCATCTGTGACAAACCTGGTGTCAAAAATGATTGTATTGCTCTGTAATGTCATTGGAAATAAACCTCTAAAACTCTTCATTGGCCTTAAGATACTATACTAGTATCATGGTGAGTTAAATAATGAGGAATGTTTGGTTAACTGGCCAATTTCTGAGTACTAAAATTCCTAAAGAAAACTCTAATTAGGATATCAAGTTCAGTGTGGTTATGTAATACATTCTAAGTTATAAGTGAAAGTGTTAATTTGTCATCTAAACATATGTATACACACATATACCTATATGTAAATGGGCTTATAAAATATATTAAAATCCACAAAGAAAGCTTATGAATCAAGCCATTAGAAACCAGCTGTTGCAAAGAAACTTGATCTTTCACAACATAATCTTCTCTTAATAAGAAGACTCTAAAAACAAGCTATTCTGTGCCTTCAGTTCCTAACCTGGCCAGGTTCCTTATCTACCCAGAACACTCTCACTTCCGAACCACCAGTTAACTTTTTGAGTTTTTGTGTTGACTTTTGTTGTGCCTTTGAAACATTTTTTTAACCGAAGTTTCTTGCTTCTGAGGAGGCCAGATTTCATAACAATTACTCTTTCTTGCAGCTCTGCTTTGTTTGAATTACTGTCACTCCAAACCAGGACAGTAATCACTTCTTGTCTTGGGCACCTATGACTTACGTTTGTATTTTGCTGTGATCACTAGTCTCCTGGCAGCTCTTTATGATACTGCCTGTGTAAACATAAGCCTCAAATTAAAAATAATAAAATTATTCAAGATATATTTTATATACAAACTATCTCTGGCGTTTCACAGATAGCCACTGGGCAGCACAATTGATCAAGGGGGCTACTAGGAAGAACTAGATATATTATACTCCGTGTCTTTAATTTAGCTTAACTCTAAGAGTAAGCTAACTTAACTTAAGCTTACTTAACTCTAAGTAAATAAGAGTTTCCCTGTTTACTAAACCCATAAATGGGCAGATCCATGCAGTAACTAATAATGAGTATGGCTCAACACCTGTACATTTTTCAGGGTAGACAGAACATATTCCAGATCTTGTGAAAAGGACTGGCACAACAATGCAAACAATATGATTTCTAAATATTAAAAACTCTTGTTAATTGGTGGCAGGTTTAAAACACACTTTATAAAGGTCCCTGGAGATTTACTTACCAGTGTCTTTAGTGTCCATCAGAAGGCTCGTGCCCTCAGGATAATCACTGACTGAATCATTAAGTGGCTGAATATTATACTCCAATAGGGGATTCCACTCTGACAGTGTTAACTGCTGTGATACATTAACCAGAGACCATCAGTCTTATTAACAGGTGGTTTCTACTTTTCCTTCAAAAATGCCAAAAGGCCAAGACATAAGCTAGAGGTGAGAAAACTGGGTCTCTAGGATGAAACATTCGAACAATAAAGGCTTGACCATTATGGACTCATGGGTTAGGCTTCCTGTCCAGTGTAACCCAACAGTACCACTAAGAGCAGACTCTTAGACAGAATGTACCAGGGACCTAAGTCAGTATTTGTAAGACTCTATTTTACTCGAAAATCAGACACCTTGTAAAACCAGGCTGCTAACCCAAGATCCAATGGAAAAAGAATTAATTTTGCAAGACTGAATGGAACCCACGAGGGAAATTTAATTGGTTTTGACAAAACCTCTTTCTCCCTTTCTCACTAATTCTCATGGTGTCTGGCTATACTTGGGCATACTGAAATGAAACACTCTTTGAATGATATATTGCTCCAACCAAGCCCTCTGGATTTAGGGAAAAAAAAAAAAAAACAACTGAGAAATCCTCACATAGCTTATAAAATGCGGCAGACTATCTTTTCCAAATCAAGCTTTTATTTTCAAAAAATATCTCCCTTCCCACATGTTCTCCAAAGTTACCACATTACTCCCCCATCAAGATGTGGTATCTTCTCCTCTTTGGTTGAATCTGAGATGGCCCACCATCGCTTTGACCAACACAGCACACCAAAATTAACACCATATGAATTACGAGAGCAGGTAACCAAAAAGACATCAGCTTCTGCCTAGTTCTCTGAGGACATGCACTCTGGGAAAAGAGAGCTACCATGTAAGAAGCCCAGCTACCGTGAGATGAACACGCTGGAGAAGCTACATGGGGCACTAAAGTCAACAGCCCCAGCCATGTCTGGTCTTCAGTCACAGCCTGCCATGGCAGCAAACTGTGAGAAGCCATCTCAAATCTTCCAGACCAGACAGCTGAGTTATCACTGAGTTATCAGTGAGTGACCTCAATAATGCCTTGATGGGTAAAAGAACTGTTCCCTGAGTCTTGGCAAAATTCCTGACCAGCACAATTTGTGAGCATCTCAAATGGCTATTTTACACCTATAAGTTCGGGTAGTTTGTTATGTGGCAATAGTAACTTGAATATAAACTAGTAATTTGTTAGGTCAATTTAAAGATGGGAATCGTACAGAAGATACAACACATACTCATTGGCCTTGTCTGCAAAACTAATCAGAACAAAAGTCAAGTATTACACATGTCTTTACTGAGTTTTTTAAAAAATATATTTATTTATTTGGTTGCAATAAGAGGGATCTTCTGTCTTCATTGTGGACCATGGGTCCCGAGTTGCTGCATGTGAGACCCAGTTCCCTGACCAAGGATCGATCCAGGTTCCCTGCCTTGGCAGCATGATGGAGTCCCAGTCTCTGGACCACTAGTGAAGTCCCAAGTCCCTTTATTTTACATGGTGATGTAATTATTTGCATAGGCTTAGGAGGAATCTACCTTTCTCAGTTCAGTTCAGTTCAGTTCAGTCGCTCAGTCGTGTCCAACTCTTTACGACCCCGTGAATCGCAGCACACCAGGCCTCCCCGTCCATCACCAACTCCCGGAGTTCACTCAGACTCACGCCCATCGAGTCAGTGATGTCATCCAGCCATCTCATCCTCTGTCGTCCCCTTCTCCTCCTGCCCCCAATCCCTCCCAGCATCAGTCTTTTCTAATAAGTCAGTTCTTCGCATGAAGTGGCCAAAGTACTGGAGCTTCAGCTTTAGCATCATTCCTTCCAAAGAAATCCCAGGGCCGATCTCCTTCAGAATGGACTGGTTGGATCTCCTTGCAGTCCAAGGGACTCTCAAGACCACTAGTGAAGTCCCAAGTCCCTTTACTTTACACGGTGATGTAATTATCTGCATAGGCTCAGGAGGAATCTACCTTTCTCCTACCAGGATATAAATTAGATTAAAGCAAATTTATAACTATCACCATGCCAGAAATGTTTCATTTAACAGTACATCTCACTTAATTAGGCATGACAAGACCACAAGTAAGGAACAAAGAACATACTCCCATATGGGGAGACAAAGTTTCAAAGACCTCCCAGTAAAGCATTCTGGTACCTCCTCTATGACTTGAGGGGAGTCTTACGGGGAGCACAGAATGTCGCTTTCTGAAGGCCAACAATACTGAGTTACTTGGGGAACTTGGAGTGAGATCATAGGTAATACGATCTTACAAATAGGCAAAATCAGCAGAGGCATACTGGATGGTCTTCTTGGTTCCTGATGGCTTATGACCTTGAAATAGGTGAACTCAAAGGGAAATAAAGATATTTTTGGCACTACAGAAGTGGTAAAAGAGATATGTGACTCCAGGGTATACATGAGATTGACTCTTCCTACAATCATACAGTTCTAGCTTTATTAAAGATAAAACGAAAAGATCTTTAGGTGTTCAAGAACGTTTCATATTCCTTAGATAGATGAAAAGGCTAAATATAGTAAAGCTCCATATTAACAATACTGATGGCACATCGAAAAAATATGGGTCCAACATGTTGGGTCAAATCTGCACTTTCTTTAACTGCACGGATACGATCACAGGTAAAGACTGAAAAAGTGAAGCTGATATTGTTCACCTTAACCTATTCCTCTGTCGACTATTTACCAGGAAGATTTACCAGTAAGTTTTCTAAAAGCTTTACATTTGAAGAAATAAAATCATGAAATTTGGGCGCCATCCTAAAGGTTTTCACCCTGACATAAGTCACACAAAAGAGACATCATATATTTGTGGTGACTCAGACAGTAAGGAGTCTGCCTGCAATGCAGGTGACCTGGGTTCAATCCCTGGGTTGGGAAGAGCCCCTGGAGAAGGGAATGGCAACCCACTCCAGTATTTTTGCCTGGAAAGTGCCATGAACAGAAGGAGCCTGGCAAGCTACAATCCATGGGGTTGCCACAAGTCGGACACAACTGAGCGACTTCACTTTCTTTCACTTTCTTTAATCAAAGACAGAAATGTGTTTTTGAAATCCAAGTTGATTAAACTGTATGCATTGAGAATTATCGGTTGCCGCATAATAATATGAACTATTAACATTTCCTTCACTATATTCTATGCACCATCAGGTTGCTCTGAAAGCCAGTCTCTCTTGTACTCTGCTTTACTGCAAGTAAAGCACAACTCAGCTCAGAGTTTGACATTTATCCAGGAGTCTTTTTTCTTTGACAAATCAAAATCAATAAAAATACTTAATATATTCATAATCCTGGCTAACAATGATAATAAAATAGGCTTATTCTATGTGTGATGACTTTCAGCTTGTCTTAATTCAACAAGTGACAGGTATCCTTACAAAGAACTGTAATTTCATCAAAGCAGTCAATCCTGGGAAAGCATTTAACCACTGCTGGCAAAATATTTAGTTCCCTACAGTATTATATATAATCCGTTTAAATTTTTTTCTGAAGAGCTTTGATGAGTAGGCTGTCCTCCACATACACAAGCAATTACATCTCAAGGCACAGAATCCCCAAATTTACATAATAACAGTAGAGAGTTCGATGGTGAGAGGAGCCCTATTTCTCTCCACTTGGTTTCTTTTCTAGTCTCCTTTCCTGCGTTCAGGAAAGACTTCTCCAGTGAGACAAGGAAGAAAGAAGGATAAATTTACCCACTGGAGTGAGTTTAAAAGCTGGAGAGAGAGGGCTTCCCCGGTGGCTCAGAGGTAAAGAGTCCCACCTGCAATGCAGGAAACGCAGGAGACACAGGTTCCCTAGGTCGGGAAGATCCCCTGGGGGAGGAAATGGCAGCCCACTCCAGTATTCCTGCCTGGGAAATCCCACGGACAGAGGAACCTGGTGGATCACAGTCCATGGAATTGCAAGAGTCGGACACAACTGAGCAACCAGACAAAACCAGTATTCTTGCCTGGGAAATCCCACGGACAGAGGAGCCTGGTGGGCTACAGTCCATGGGGTCACAAGAGTCAGACACGACTGAGCGTCAGCACGAAGAGAGACAAGCTGGCCTAGTTAAACACACTTACTTGGCTTCTGTTTCCTGACTGAACTCTGGCTTGTACGGAAACTGGTAGCAGGAGTGGAAGCCCAAAATACAGACCTCACGAGACTTTTATGTTGGCTTGATTTCACGCAGCAGCACCACTATGAATGGTGGCTGCCCGTTGTTCAAGTATCTACTGAAGCAGTGCCGTAAGAGATCCAGCAGCTCCTTGGCACAGACCTTTCAGTTTGAAAGAAATGATGACTACAAGACTGGAAAAGCAAATCAAAGTCAAAAGGAGACATCATCTCACACCGGTCAGAATGGCGATCGTCAAAAAGAACACAAATAGCAAACAGTTGGTGAGGATGTGGAGAAGAGGGAGCACTCCTAAACTACGTAAATTGGCACAGTCACTGTGGAAAACAGAATGGGGGACTCTCAAAACATGGAAAACAGAACTACGTTATAACCCAGCAATTCCATTCCTGGGTATATATCAGGAAAAAAAATCCATTCGAAAATACACATGTATCCCAGTGTTCACAATAGCATTATTTACAACTGCCAAGATACATTAGCAACCTAAGTGTCTATCAACAGATGAATGGAGAAAGATGAGTACACACACACACACACATACACACACACACACACAAATACTACTCAGTCATAAAAAAATAACGAAAATTTGCTACGTGGAGCAACATGTATGGATTTGGAGGATATTATGCTAAGTGAAATAAATCAGAGAGAGAAAATACGTATGATTTCATTTATATGTGGAACTTAAAAAATACAACAAACTAGTGAATATAACAAAAAAGAACAAGACAGATAAAGAGAACAAACTAATGGTTATCAGTGGGAAGACGAGGGAAGGGGCAATACAGTGGTACGGTATAAAGACAGACAAACTACTGTATGTAAAATAAGCTACAATGGTATATTGTACAACACGGAGAATACAGACAGCATTTCATAATAACTGTAAATGGAGTATAACCTTTAAAAATTGCAAATCATTGTCCCGTATACCTCTAACATATACTGTCATCCTTCAACTATAACTTCAATTAAAAACAAAGACTGCGGTGTGTGGCTTCTTCTGAATGCACTGGGGTTCTAACAGAGAGAAAACGCCAAGCTTGGGTCTTTGAGCTTTCAAGATCACATTTATGATCTAGATCCACAGAATTTTTATGGCAACCCCAGTAAAGACTTTTATGTCTTACAGCCACAGAGCTCGCTTCACTAACATCCGAGATTTGAGTGTGTCATTTACGGAATTACAATAGAAGTTGAATTTCAGAGACCCACCACATTTCATGGACCAAAGTGAAGAAGAATGAGAAAGAGTGGGACCCTGAGACTGGGGATGAGGCTATCTGTGTGGGCTCTGTTGAGGCTCGAGAAACGACACACACGCTGCCCCTGCAATGCTACTTGGAGCTTGCCCTGCCAGGAAAGAGGGATAGCTTGCTCTCTTGTCTCTGCAGAGACTAGCTTTCCCTGGCTTGAAAATCCGGTAAACACCTCACCATAAATGTAAGGTAATTCATTTGCAGCAGAATGCCTCTTCTCCTCAAGACCTAGCTGAGGAGGCCTCATTACCATCCAGAACATCCCTTATCACCACCCCTAACAGGGTTAGATACTGAAATTCCCTGCAAGCACAAGTACAAAGTCTAATCTATGAAGTAATAACTTATACACAAAAATAACTGTCAAGTTTTTTTTTTTTATACAATTGGTATAGATCTGGTATGTATTGGTAGAAATATGGGAAAATGTATTGGTAGAAATCTGGAAAAATCTGGGTGTGAACAGATTCTATGAGTTTAGACTAAGGAAAACAAAATATAACGCCAGACTGGTGGTGGTTTAGTCGCTAAGTCGTGTCTGACTCTTGCAACCCCAAGGACTACAGTCCACTAGGCTCCTCTGTCCATGGCATTTCCCAGGCAAGAACATTGGAGTGGGTAGCCATTCCTTTCTCCAGTGGATTGTCCCAACCCAGGGATTGGTTACATGAATCACTTGTGAAAGATTTAGGATTTAAAGGTTAGTTTCTATAGCTGAAAAGAGCTCTTAAGAGTTAACTTCTACTCCACGATGGTCCACATTTAATAGGATTACTGTTGTTGTTCAGCTGCTAAGTTGTATACAACTCTTTGCTCTCAGGTGAACTGCAGTACGCCAGGCTCCTCTGTCCTCCACTCTCTCCTGGAGTTTGCTCAAACTCATATCCATCAAGTCAGTGATGCCATCCAACCATCTCATCCTCTGTCGCCCATTCTCCTTCTGCCCTCAATCTTCTTTTCCAGTTAGCCAGCTCTTGGCATCAGGCAGCCAAAGTACTGGAACTTCAGCATCAGTCCTTCCAATGAATATTCTGGGATGATTTCCTTTAGGATGGACGGGTTTCATCTTGCTGTCCAAAGGATCCTCAAGAGTCTTCTCCCAATACCACAATTCAAAAGCATCAGTTCTTCGGCACTCAGCCTTCTTTATGGTCCAGCTCTCACATCCGTACATGACCACTGGAAAAACCACACCTTTGACTATATGGACTTTTGTCGGCAAAATGATGTCTCTGCTTTTTAATATGCTGTCTTGGTTTGTCATGGCTTTCCTGCCAAAGAGCAAGTATCTTTTGATTTCAAGGCTCCAGTCACTGTCTGCAGTGATTTTAGAGCCCAAGAAAATAAAATTTGTCACTGTTTCCAATTTTCCCCCTTCTATTTGCCATGAAGCGAAGGGACCTGATGCCATGATCTTAGTTTTTTGAATGTTGAGTTTTAAGACAGCTTTTTCACTCTCCTCTTTCACCCTCATCAAGAGGCTCTTTAGTTCCTCTTTCTGCCTTTACAGTGATATCTACATATCTGAGGTTACTGACATTTTTCCCAGAAATCCTGATTCCAGCTTGTGATTCATCCAGCCTGGCATTTCACATGATGTGCTCCACACAGAAGTTAAATAAGCAGGGTGACAATATACAGCCTTGTCATACTCCTCTCTCAGTTTTGAACCAGTCAGCTGTACCGTGTAAGGTTCTAACTGTTGCTTCTTGTCCTGCATACAGGTTTCTAAAGAGATAGATAAGGTGGTCTGACAGTCCCATTTCATTAAGAAGATTCCACAGTTTGTTATGATGCACACAGTCAAAGGCTTTCTTGTAGTCAATGAAGCAGAAGGAGATGTTCTTCTGGAACTCCCTTGCTTTCTCCATGAACCAAGGAAAGTTTGCAATTTGATCTCTGGTTTCTCTCTTAGAAACCCAACTTGTACATCTGGAAATTCTCAGTTCATGCACTGCTGAAGCCTAGCTTAAAGGATTTAAGCATTACCTTGCTAGCATGTGAAATGAGCACAATTAAATGGAGTCTGAGCATTCTTTGGCATTGCCCTTCTTTGGGACTGGAATGAAAACTGACCTTTTCCAGTCCTGTGGTCACTGCTGAGTTTTCCAAATTTGCTGATACACTGAGGGCAGTGCTTTCACAGCATCATCTTTTAGGGTTTTAAACAGCTCAGCTAATAAAATAGTAGTAGTAGTGTTAGTTGCTCAGTTGTGTCCAACTCTTTGTGACCCCATGAACTGTAGCCCGCCAAGCTCCTCTGTCCATGGGCTCCTCCAGGCAAGAATACTGGAGTGGATTACCATTCCCTCCTCCAGAGGATCTTCCCGACCCAGAGATCAAACCCTGGTCTCCTGCATGGCAGGCAGATTCTTCACCATCCGAGCTACAGAGGCCATAACTTTTCACGACATAATGCAGACTCAAGAACCTGAAGGTTTAAGGAAGTAGAAATGCTGGAGTGGATCTACCATAGCAATTTGCACACACAATCCCTCCACCACCACACCCCCAAGAGGGCCCAGCAGGTATCTCTTCACTGAAGCACCAACTTGTTTATTAAATGGGCAAGAGTTCATTAGTGTAGCCCTTTATCAGTCTTCCGGTCATAAAATTCACTGTGTGGCTACAATATAAGAACTCCCTATTTTCTTTCTCTAGCCCCTTATTTATTTCCTTCATGGTACTGACCATAAACTGCAATTATTTATCTTTTCTTGGTTTTATTATTTTCTTCCTATTTTTTCTTCCTGTGTCCTCCACTTTCATGTCATTCCACGAGCAGGACGGCATGTGTCTTGTTCACTGTTGTATCTTGACTGCCTAACATAGTGCCTGGTACACAGGCATTCAATAAAGATTTGCTGAAGGCATAAACACAGTCAGTCTGTCTTTGCCAACATTAAATTCTGGTCCTTCCTTCTTCTGGAATACATACGTTCAGGAAAATATGATCCCCTCACAGATGATTTACATCTGAGTTGAAAACTTATACAAACTTATAAATCTCCTCTGTGTATTTATTTTTTCAGCCTAGAACAGATGACCTGGTTTGCTGACATCACCTCTCCCAGTAAATTTATATTATGCCCAGAAAAATATTTTTCAAAATTTTCAAGAACTAAAAAAAATTTTTTTCCTCATAATAAAGGTCATTTCAGTGCCTTCACCATCTGTTTCTACATGAAAAATGTTTGAACAGGATCCTGTCTCTTTCCAGAATCACATTTCTGCCCACATTCATGTGTCACCTCATATCACAAGTTAACAAAATTCTCAAATGCCAGTAAAGTATATCTTCTGACTCATGGGGCAATTTTTGTACAGCCTGGAGCACTTGCTGTGAGTGTCATGAGGAAGCTTTCCTTGCTTTTGTATCAAATAGGGGGTGGAGTCATTTATAGTACAGCATTTCAAAATTCAGTGTTCCATTTAATCAAAAGCTTCTATTTTCATCCTATGAACATTTATTTCTAGCAACTACTAAGTGCTTTCACTAACAGTCAGTTTTACATACACTCCCCACAAACATACACACAATGTTTTTATCACTGTAAGAGTTATTACACACATTTAACTACAAGTAACTAAGTAAGAAATAGTACGAAGATCCAGGCAATATGTTAACATCACCTACTGCATTAAATAAATACCTGACTCCTTAGTGTCACAGGAGCACTCCTTAATTAGAATCCACACCTCAGCAAAACTGCAAGATACTGTATGTCTTGGACCTCCAAGGTTGCATTTACATAGTTGAAACTTTGAAAGTTAAAATTCTTAAATACCAAAGACATATTGGATATCTCACTTTTGCAAAGATCTGTGCCCTCAACAGGGCTTTAAAAAATTTTTTAATATACTTTATATTACAAAGATCTGTTTTTCACCTAAAGTGTCTCAATGTGTAATCTGTCCAACAGGACCAGCTATGGTCTGAGTAGAAATAATAACAAAATATACACCTCACAAGGTTGCTTGAAGGATCAAAGAGGATAATACATGTGAGAGAATAAATAAATAATAACATACTACATAAATGTTAGTAGTAGATAGCAATGTTAATAATAATATGGTATATACAAACTTACATAATATTACATGTCAAATATACCTTAATAAAGCTGGGAAAACAGAAAAATACAGTAGAAATCCTTTCTCTTCTGAAAGAACTATGGCAGTTTTTTAGCTGGATACTCAGAGAAGTCAGTTAAAGCAAGAATTCTAGAAAATGAGAAGCACACATTGTAACCATTTTGACTGACACCATGAGTAAGTATAATTCCTTCACCAATCCTCTGTGTAGGGGGCCAAGTCCTTATCTGAATTTGGATCTGCAGTCTGGAATCCAGTCTTTCTTACATATACAACACCCCCACGCCCACAACGCATAATCTATAATTGCAGTTTCAGTTCTTAATGCAGCAAAAACTTTCACACATATGAAACAGTCCAAACCGTTTTTTTCCCAATATTTTGCATTTTTCTTGTTTTCCCCTAAGGTGACAGCCAATTTCTAAAAGAACTTGCTTTTCTCACTTTTTTCAGAGCATTCAACGTGGTTGTGGTACTCTCCCTTTTACACTAATAATTCATCAGTGTACAGAATGCTTAATAACAAATGCACCTGGCATGAGCAAGTCTGAAAACAAATAAAACTGTTAACAGGTAAGCCATTAGACCCTTAGGAACAAAAGAACACAAGCATCATACTGGGAAGCCTACCAGCCATGAACAGCATATGAGGAAAATGAATTAACACATTTTACCAAGGAAATGCACAGCACTGGTTTAACCATCTGGTTGGTTAACGAGATGTCAGTTGAAAAGAGTTTTTGCCATAATTCAGGCCTCAAGCACAGCTGTCTAAAAAAAAGTCCAAAATAGTTTCTCTCTCACATGTGTATATGCTAGCCTTTTGCATTTTTCCTCAGTCATACATGACATACACTTATAGACAGTGAAGCTAGGGACTTGCTTCCCTGGTGGTCCGGTGGTTAAGGCTCTGCGCTTCCCTGCAGGGGTGCAGGCTCCACCCCCGGCTGGGGAACTAAGACCCCTGTGCCCCATGGCATGGCCAGTAAATAAAGACACTGACGTCAAAGAACAGCAACAACAAAAATGTCAGAATAATTAAGAGGAGCAACAGAGAAAGAATGCAGATGTTTAAGGAGAACATAAGCCGAGAATCCGACTCTTCACAAAAGAATCTAAATGAGTCAGTAAAATACATTTTAAGCAACTTATAATGGTATTACATTAATTTGAAAAAATTGATCCACCTTTGAAATACCTCATTAACAGAAAAAAAAAGCGAAAAAAGAAGCTTTCTGAACCATAAATAAATACATTAATGCTAGATATCTGCTTGAAAACGTTAAATTTAGGCTACCTGTACTCCTTTTGTGATTATAGGGGAAGGGTGATGTGAGGACTTACTTATCTCACTGGAAACCTGGTTCAGTTTGTCCTGTGATCTGCTGATAAGGACAATTTTCATTCCACGCTTTGCTAACTGAAACAATAAGATACCAAACAGCTGAATCACATCTCTGTTTCACTTTAAAATGTAAATTAGATATAGTCTCATTTTAAGAAAACTTGACCCATATGACAATTCAAGTTAAGAAACAAATACACCCCCGAGGATAATGAATGGGCAAACCAAAATGAAGACTTTACAAAAAGATTCCCCAAAGAATTATCTCTGTCAAGCTAGTGTGTAAAAGTTAATGGGTTTTAGAAAAAGGAAGACTTTTACTTTGTACCTGTCCATACATAATTTTTTTATTCATAAGTATCTATTACTTCTTTAATTTAAAAATTAGCTTTAAAAGTTTTTGTCTTAGACTGGGTACATGAAGACTATGGAACTGGCACAGGAAACTACAGTTAAAAATGTTGGGAATTCATAAAAATAGAATCAATTTTAAAGTTTTTATTTAAATACTATACTTTAAGGACTACAAAGGCAAACTAAGATAGTTAATTGGATGGCTTAATAAAGAATTTCCCGAGGAGTACCTTCTATGTACTTCCCCAGAGCTGTATAAGTCCTGCACAAAATGAGTAAGATTTATAGGAACGTGGTTTCTCTCCCCAGAGACCCATAAATACAGGGGCAGAAGAAAAAAACACTGATATACACAGAATTGTTAGTGAACTACGACAGACAGTATATAAATGAGAATAAATTATGTGCTCTGAACTATAAATGATTTAGTAAACTAATTTGCCAGTCCTAAATCCTAAAGTCAGCTTTTATTAAGTAAAAAGTGGTATAGCAAATGAGAAGATATGGAACACTTGTTATAAAAAATAATTAAGATTGATAATAACTTGCTGAATTAATTGCTTATAAAAACATTATAAAAAACCCACAAATATATACCGAGAGTCTTTTTTTTTTTTTTAATTAATGGGGAGAGGAAGAACAAGGAAAAGATCCTATCTATTAAAAAACGGCATCTAATATAATCATAAAAGGAAAGATACCATTTAAAAATCACCATTTTAAAACTACCCTGCTGCTACTGTTGCTGCTAAGTCGCTTCAGTCGTGTCCAACTCTGTGCGACCCCATAGACGGCAGCCCACCAGGCTCCCCCATCCCAGGGATTCTCCAGGCAAGAACACTGGAGTGGATTGCCATTTAATTTAGGCAAAAATCAGCAACAGATGCTGGGGTGGAAGACTGTTGAGAAATGAGGTATGCATGCAAAGAATCATCCCACAGATTCCTCACTAATTACAAAAGGGGAAAAGGTACTTTTATAACAGAAAATTATGGTAGAGAGCATCTTAAGTGCCTTATCTCAACATAATCAATAAAGGAACGAATGGACTTCTTGTGGCTCCTGATAAGATAAACTCAAAAGAATACACTATCACCTGTGTAACATTCCTGCTAAAAAATGTTTTTCACCTGTGCAGCATTTCTGCTAAAAAAATTTAACTTGAACTGCATCATGAGGAACCGAGCAACTGAACACACGTGCACACAATCACGGGGAAACAATCAGACAAATCCAAACTGAATAATCTACAGAACAACTGGCTGGATTTCCCCCAAAATGCCACGGTTATAGCAGAAAAAAGGCAAAAAAGCAGTGTCAGGGGGCCTGCGCGGAAGGGCGCTAGGGAGCGCCCTAGTCAAGGCAAGGACATAGTCAAGAAATAGGACATCCAGATGCAACGCATAATCTTTAAATGGTTCTGGAATACATAAAGCTCTATAAAAGACACTATTGGGATAATGGGGAAACTTGAATACAGAGTGTATATTGTACAGTAGTATGGTGTCAAGTGAAACTTCGTATCCCATGTGTGATCACTGGACGGTGGCCACTGAACATTCTAGTTTTCAGACGCTTCATGCTGAAATCTTTAAGGATGAGTTGCTACAATGCCTGTAAATCCCAAATGGTCCCACCAAACTATAATGATAAAGTATAACAGGGCAAAATGTTAACAACTGGTGAATCCTGATGAAAGGTATATGAGTGCTTGCTGTATTCTTCTTGAACCTTTTCGGTAGATTTTGTATTAAAAACAGAAGGCTGAGAAACCAAAGGATTTTTTTTTAATGTTTTTGAAAGGATAAATGAGAGAGTCAATGGCTCAGCCAGGATCTCTACCACAATCAGACAATATCTCAGGCTATCGGTGCCTCTGTGGAACCAGGACTGCATGTTTTAACAGCACGGCCAGTGCTTCTGGTCTGTACAGTTTTGTTCAAACTATTACGATGTCCTCCCCTTCAGTTACATTACAGACAACTGTAATCCTCTGAGGGTGTCTGTCAATATCTGTCAGTCACAGTCCTTCTTGTGAAAACGATACCAGGGGCTAGTCTGCAGATTTAATCACTCTCTAATAATTTATCTACATTTTGGAAAATAATCCAAAGCAATTAACTTTACAGCCTGAGAATGGTCCATAGTTACACTAAAATGTTCACAATTCCAACTTACCAGGACAAAACATTTTACACACATTATGCCCCAAAAGTTGTTTTAAAGTTGTGTTTAAGCATAGTATTGCTAACAAGGTAGAAACAAAGTGCCTCTATTATAATCTATAATGCTCTATTGGTGCTTTTAACTTCAAAATCAAAATTACTGTAAGACAGCATTCTATATTTGTTCTTATATTTTTATACGAAAAAGAAAAGTCTTGAAAATTGCTTACCTCTTCTGCATATGATTTCCCAATTCCATCAGTACTACCTGTGACAACTGAGAGAAGAAAAAAGTAACAGTTTAGCTTCAGAATCAGGATGTAGAAGCCATCATAGCTAAGATCCACCAATTAGACACCAGAGGGCCTGTGTGATACAGCTGCCTCTTGAACAACACGGCTTCGAACACCAAGGGTCCATGTGTATGCGGATTTTTTCCAATAAATACATAGTACAGTACTACATGATCCGAGGTTAGTTGAATCCACAGATACGAAACCTCAGAAGCAAAATCTCAAGATACTGAGAGCCAACTGTCAGGTTATACTTTGATTTTCAACTGCATGGAGGATCCGTGACCCTAACCGACGGTCCTGATGACGGGTCAACTATACTTTGATGTAAAAGATGGAGCAATTACCAGTGGTTCATTATTAGGAATGAATACCCAGCACAAAGCTAAAAATTAAAAAAAACCTGCACTTCCAAGGATGTAAAGCAGCTAGAACTCTCATACAACGCTGGAGGCACTATAAACTGACACAATCATTTTGGAAAAATGACTTTGCATTATGTCCAGAAATAAAGGTGCCTACCTATGACCTAACAATTCCCAAGAGGTAATCAAAGCATCCCGTCTATCAAAACAATGTCCATGGAAGCTTTATTGATGCACAGTTGTCCAAATATTAAACTACAAGAGAAATGAGTAAGTAAACTAAGGTATATTTACACAATAGAATACTAAACAGCAATTTTTAAATAAAAGAACTATTCATACATGCAAAAGATGAAGAGATCTCTCAGACATTATATTGAGCAAAAGAAGCCTGAAATAAAAGTGTACAAGCTGTTTTGATTCCATTTATCCAGTTCCAAAAAGGGAAAAACTAATCTATAACGATAGAAGTTAGAATAGTGGCTGCTGCTGCTGCTGCTGCTAAGTCGCTTTAGTCGTGTCCGACTCTGTGCGACCCCATAGACGGCAGCCCACCAGGCTCCCCCGTCCCTGGGATTCTCCAGGCAAGAACACTGGAGTGGGTTGCCATTTCCTTCTCCAGTGCATGAAAGTGAAAATTGAAAGTGAAGTCAGTCGCTCAGTTGTGTCCAACTCCCAGCCACCCCACGGACTGCGGCCCACCAGGCTCCTCCGTCCATGGGATTTTCCAGGCAAGAGTACTGGAGTGGGCTGCCATTGCCTTCTCCGAGAATAGTGGCTACTCCTAGGTAATGGGGTAGATGACAGGGAAAAGGCATAAAAGGAACCTCCAGGATGTAGGAAATATTCTATATGTTGATGTATATGTGTATGTGTATATGTAAAAATGCATGGAGCTGTACTATTAAGTACACATTATGCCTATCATACATTTAAAAACTTTTAAATATATTTATAGGTAGTAAAAATCAAATAGCTATTTCTTCTACAAGAAAACATATTTCTCTTTAAAGTTCTAAAACCTTATGTAGCATAAACATCTGAAAATGATAATGAGTCAGACCAAACCAAGGTATCTTACGTCTAAAATACTGGAATAGTGTTTAACGAATTCATAGCACGGTTGTGAGTAGCATCCTGAAATGGGCTTCCCGTTCAGAATATTCAGATATCTGGATCACAGACGTCTTCGGGAGATAGATTGATTTTTACAAGTAAATCAATGTATAAGTAAATGAAGATATGTAAAGATGGGTAAATATAAAGAACCAGTTATGTGAGTATGTAACAAACATGGATTATTATTATACATTACTAGAGCACTGAATGGAGAAGGACATGGCAACCCACTCCAGTATTCTTGCCTGGAGAATCCCAGGGACAGAGGAGCCTGGTGGACTGCCGTCCATGGGGTCACACAGAGTCGGACACGACTGAGTGACTAAGCACATGACTCAGACGGTAAAGAACCTGCCTGCAGTGCAGGAGACCTGGGTCATAATCCCTGGGTCAGGAAGATCCCCTGGAGAAGGGAATGGCTATCCACTCCAGTATTTTTGCCTGAAGAATTCCATGGACAGAGGAGCCTGGTGGTCTGCAGTCCACAGGGTCACAGAGAGTTGGACATGACTGAGCGACTAACACCCTCCCTACTTTTACTATTCAGAAATACGGCAACCATCTAAATTCTTCCCAGTCATATCTTTCATAATCAGAATATGAAATAATAAAACAGGTTATGAAATCATATCTATGTCTGTCTCCTTCTCNACAGAGAGTTGGACATGACTGAGCGACTAACACCCTCCCTACTTTTACTATTCAGAAATACGGCAACCATCTAAATTCTTCCCAGTCATATCTTTCATAATCAGAATATGAAATAATAAAACAGGTTATGAAATCATATCTATGTCTGTCTCCTTCTCTATCTCTCCCCCTCTATCTGCTCTCTGCTTAGCCGCTCAGTCATGTCCAACCCTTTGCGACTCCATGGACTGTAGCCCCCCAGGCTCCTCCGTCCATGGAATTCTCCGGGCAAGAATACTGGACTAGGTTGCCATTATCTATCTGCTCTACCGGCTTCTCTTTTGCTCCCTCTCCCTCCTTCTTCCTCCCCTCCCTGGCATCTGTTGAATATAGCAGATCATACATTTAACTTAACCAGCCTGTCACTAGCTGACTGCATCCTCCTGATGTCATTTAACATGTTCTTCTGTCCACTAATTGAAGAAGGAAATGGCAACCCACTCTAGTATTCCAAAGAATAGCAAGGAGAGATAAGAAAGCCTTCTTCAGTGATCAATGCAAAGAAATAGAGGAAAACNTAGCGGGGGAGGGGGGCTTCAGAAGGGGGGGAACACCCCAGATCTCAGGGAACCCCGCCCCCTGCCCTTCCCTCTCCCCTAGAAAAGGGGGGGCCGTCTCACCCCCGAGCCCCCTTGGAGACACCCCCCCTCCCAAAAGCCATGTCCATCCAGCCCTTCCCCCCAACCTAGCACAAAACGGGGTTCACAAGCCATGGTCGGGGTCCAGGGGGCAGAAATGGATTTTCTTGGCAATAAGCGGACTCTGGGACTCCGGCGCCCCCTACCCCCAAACTGAAGCGCTTCCGTGATTACCCCTGTCCTCCGCAGGGGGAGGGGAGCAGGCGGGATCCTGGGTCCCTCATAAGCACTTTGGTTTTACCGCCTGCAACCTCACTGTGCCCGCCCCGCTTCATGCCCCAGCCCAGGTCTAGCCGGGCCCACGGGCAGCACTTAGGGGCATCTCTGGCATTTGGGTGGGACCAAGTAGATGCCCCTATAGACCCATTCCCTCACCTCTTCTTTCCCAGTCCGGATTCCATTCTTTTCACCAGCACCCATCGCCCAAGGGGTACCAAGGGGGGCAAGGGGTGTCCAGTCCAAGCCCACCCCCGCCTCGCCTTCCGCAAAACTGTGAGCAAAAAGCAATAGAAGCCTCGCCCCCGCCCCGCCCCTTTCCGCAGGATTTGCAGTCTGTAGCCTCCCCCATCCCAGCATCTAGACCTCACGGCTGTCCCCTCCCCCCACACACCTCTACTGCACAATTCGGGCGGGGTCGTGACCTTCCCTCCCTCCATCCCCTGTGCTTTCCGTATCGTCAGCCCTCCCAGCATCGACCCGGGAGAGGGACGGGCCCCACTGGCCTTCCCCTCCAAATCAACTCTTTCTGCTTGACGATGTAGCAACCCCGGCCCCCCACCCACGTCTTCCCCTTTTTCCCAGTCCCTGACAATAAAATCTGGATTCGTTGCCCTCCGTCCCCCAGACTCAGCCTCTCAATCTTTGCCCGCTGTTTTGGGGAGCAATTCCATCAGAAGGGGTGTGTACGCGTATATGTATGATGGGGGGTGGGGGCGGGGAACGGCACACCGGAAAGAGAGACAGGAGGAGGAGGGGGACGGGAAAACCCGGCTGGGAGGAGGCAAGATTCGAGGCTTGCGCAAAGCGAGCAATACTCCCCATCCCACTCAGCCCCACTCCGGCCTAGCTCAAGTGTCAACTTGGCCCTGGGGAATCATTTCGAGTCCAGGTCTCGGATTGCAGCCACGGCTGTTCAGAATTCGTCGCAACTCCACCAGGCGGCGACAACGACATGGGAAAGAAAACCACGGGGCTAAGACGCTCCAGTTCAGTGTCAGTGTCTCGAGGTCCTATCCTAGGGAGACAGGTGTCAGACCCAGTCTCAGACAAAGGATCCAGACTTTTGTGCCTCTAGTGGGAAACCCACGCCAGCGACACTCAAAGCACGGGGAGATGGGAGGAGAGACTTGGGAATCTGAGCTCTAGGCTCTACTCGGCTCCATATAAATAGTGACCTTGCAGTTAGTCCTCAACTTCCCCATCTGCAAAATGAGCAAGTTTGGGTCTCTTAAAAGTTCGTTTAATTTCATGGATCAACGACTAAAGAGCTGGGACTGTGCTGTTTACAATGATACTAGAATGCCTTCTCATCTGGTTCCCTAAGTGGTCTGTAGGACAGGAAGGCGCACTTCACTAGNATGAGCAAGTTTGGGTCTCTTAAAAGTTCGTTTAATTTCATGGATCAACGACTAAAGAGCTGGGACTGTGCTGTTTACAATGATACTAGAATGCCTTCTCATCTGGTTCCCTAAGTGGTCTGTAGGACAGGAAGGCGCACTTCACTAGCTGCCTCTCACATGATGCTGGGGGGAGGGGGTCTCTCCATCTTCAGAATTCGGGTCAATCACACACTCCCAAGAGCAGCCAGTGATTCTGTGAACCCCTCCCTCAAGCCCAGCAGGGGAGCAAGAAGGTCAACAAAAAAGAACAGACCGGAATTCAGCCTCTATGTGGGCTCATCCTGAGTTTCATCTTCTTTGCTCACTTCCACCTTTATGAACTTCCCAGTCTTGCGGAAGAAAGGGGGAGGGAAAGTGGGATGAGGACTCTTAAAGAGGAAGATGAGGGAAATCGGGCCTCCTGAGTTAGTTACCAAGTTGGGGGTGGGAGTTTGCTACAGGTTCAGAAATAGAACCCAACGAGGAGTTTGAGGGGGGTTGTGTGTATGTGTATTTGTTTTGTTTTCAGGTTGATATAGCTCAAAAAAGAGCCTAGAGATCTAGAAATCTGAGGGGCAGAAGTGGCCAGATAGGAAAGTGGGTGGAGAAAAGTAGGGCTGGATCACATGTGGAGAAAGGGGGGGTGGGCTGCAAGAAATTTAGGTTAGAGGCACAAGGATATTAGCACATCCTGCAGGTACATCAAATATGGTATAAAACTGAATTCATTATTTACCCCCTTCCTAAGCCTGCCATACTTTCCACATTCCCTATCTCACTGATTAAGAGAACCACTCCCACCTGGAAAAGTGGGCGTCCTCCTAGTCTTCCCTCCTTCTAACCCCTTTTCCTATGAGTCATTAAATAAATCCTATCTGCTTCTCAATAACCTATGGATCCTGATCATTGTTCTCAGTTCCCACAGCCACTGTCCTAACCAGGACTGGCTACATCATTTGTGGTGTCCAGTGCAGTAAGTAGTAAGGAAATTTCAACAGAGAAGCCCATATTTCACTAGTTAAAGCCAAATGAGTAGGACCGGAGGCAAGGGAGGAAGTGGCTGAGTTGGGTAACTGGGGAGTTTCTTGTTCTTTCAGGCCAGTATAATAGGAGCAGAGCACCTCCTGTTTGAAGCCTGACTGCCCACCAGAAAGGCCTGCGCTTTGAGCGAGTTGAACTTCTTCCGCTGAAGAGAAATTTGAAGGCTGGGAGACTCAAGTGAGTACTCTTGTGGTGGATATACTTTTGTATTCTCTGTCTCATCTCCCAGGTGGTAAAAACAAACAAACAAACAATAAAAAAAACTGAGGCCAGTTATGTGTGTGTGTGGCAGAAGGGACTACAGACAGATAGGACTATTCCGAATACAGAGGAGAGGGGACTCCTGGGTGGTCTTAAAGGACAGGGGAGAGTATCTGGAGGGATATTGAAAAGGCCTGGAGGTGGGAGTAGACAGAAACTTCATAGATAAAATAGATAAACATTTGGGAAAATCTTTGAAAATGGGAAAAAAGAGGTTGGAGATCTTGGGATGAAAAAGCTTGGGAATGGCTCAGGAGCTCCTGGAACAGTTCAGGTGCCTAGAAGCGGAGAGTTATTCGAGAGATCTGAGTTCAAGGTCAGGTTGTGACTTCCTCTTCTCCCCACCCTTTTCAGCTTCCATCATGTGGAATGCTTCTGACGTCAACTTCTCCTGCTACCATGAGTCTGTGCTGGGCTATCGTTACGTCGCAGTTAGCTGGGGAATTGTGGTGGCAGTGACGGGCACTGTGGGCAACGTGCTCACCCTACTGGCCTTGGCCATCCAGCCCAAGCTCCGTACCCGCTTCAACCTGCTCATCGCCAACCTCACAGTGGCTGATCTGCTCTATTGCACTCTTCTCCAGCCCTTCTCGGTGGACACCTACCTCAACCTGCACTGGCGCACCGGTGCCACCTTCTGCCGCATCTTTGGGTTCCTCCTTTTTGCATCCAACTCTGTCTCCATCCTCACCCTCTGCCTCATCGCCCTGGGACGCTATCTCCTCATTGCCCACCCTAAGCTCTTTCCCCAAGTTTTCAGTGCCAAGGGCATAGTGCTGGCACTGGTGAGCACCTGGGTGGTGGCTGTGGCCAGCTTCGCTCCCCTCTGGCCAATCTATATCTTGGTGCCCGTAGTCTGCACCTGCAGCTTTGATCGCATCCGAGGCCAGCCCTACACCACCATCCTCCTGGGCATCTATTTTGTGCTTGGGCTCAGCAGTGTCGGCGTCTTCTATTGCCTCATCCACCGGCAGGTGAAGCGAGCAGCACAAGCACTGGATCAGTACAAGCTGCGCCAGGCAAGCATCCGCTCCAGCCACGTGGCTCGGGCACAGGAGGCCGCGCCTGGTCATTTCCAGGAGCTGGACAGTGGGCTGGCATCAGGAGGGCCTAGCGAGGGGATTTCATCTGAGCCAGTCAGTGCTGCCACCACCCAGACCCTAGAAGGAGACTCATCAGAAGTCAGGGACCAGAGCAACAGTAAGGCAGCTAAGCAGATGGCAGAGAAAAACCCTCCAGGAGTGGCTGCCAAGGCCAGGATGACTAAAGGAGCCCAGAGAGCTCAGGACTCTCCATCAGAGTTCGGGAAGGTGACCCGGATGTGTTTTGCTGTGTTCCTCTGCTTCACCCTGAGCTACATCCCTTTCTTGCTACTCAACATCCTGGATGCCAAGGTCCAGGCTCCCCGAGTTGTCCACATGTTGGCTGCCAACCTCACCTGGCTTAATGGCTGCATCAACCCTGTGCTGTACGCAGCCATGAACCGCCAGTTCCGCCAAGCCTATGGCTCCCTCCTGAAACGAGGGCCCCGGAGTTTCCATAGGTTCCATTAAAACTGTGTCCCCAGTCACCAGAATCTGGGATTGTCTCTTCCAGAACTAAGATGGCCAGCTGTTATAGGAATAGGTGAAAATGAGACCTGTGGGAATTTTCATGGACAACCACCCCCCAAACTCCCCAAAACCCGGCCTCTCCACCCTTCACCCAACATTTCAGCCCTAGGCTGCTCAAGATGCATTATTAATTATTAATAAATAAATTCTATCCTCTTCATGTTCAGGTGTGATCTGTGGGGAAGAAGAAAATAGGCCAGGGTTGGTTTGCAGCTGGAACCTAATAGTTGAGGGTTTGGGGGGACATAAGTCAGAGCAGGGGCAGGAAGCAGAGGACCTGGGACAGCCTTCAGCTGAGGGGTTTCCAGGTATAAATCATGTGAGTTGATTTAAGAGGATTAGCCTGCCTCTTTTTTCTAAAAAATCAATTACCATTAGCTTCCCAGGTGGTGCACAGTAAAGAACACACTTGCAAATACAGGAGACATAAGAGACACCGGTTCAATCCCTGGGTCAGGAAGATCCCCTGGAGGAGGGCATGGCAACCCACTCCAGTATTCTTGCCTGGAGAATCCCACGGACAGAGGAGCCTGGCAGGCTACAGTCCATAGGGTCGCACAGAGTTGGACACGACTGAAGAGACTGAGCATGCACACCCTTAGCGGATGCCAGACAACCAATTCTTTTTTTTAAATTTTTTAAATTTTGGTTGCCACTGATCTTAGTTGCAGCATGAAGGATCTCTCCTTTCAGTACTCGGACTCTCTAGCTGTGGCGAGCTCTGCAGCATGTAGGATCTTAGGTCCCTGAACAGGGATCAACCTTGTGTCCCCTGCATTATTACAAGGTGAATTCTTAACCACTGGACTGCCAGGGATGTCCTTATTAGCCTGCCTTTTTGTTTAACTGAAACTCCAATATTTTGGCCACCTGATACGAAGAGCTGACTCATTTGAAAAGACCCTGATGTTGGGAAAGACTGAAGGCAGGAGGAGAAGGGGACAATAGAGGATGAGATGGTTGGATGGCATCACCGACTCAATGGACATGGGTTTGGGTGGACTCCTGGAGTTGGTGATGGACAGGGAGGCATGGTATGCTGCTGTTCATGGGGTCACAAAGAGTTGGACATGACTGAGCAACTGAACTGATTTAACTTCCCAGAAATGGCCCCCACCTCTAGCTACTGCTGCCAGGATGACCCATCACAACAAAGAGTTTTTTTTTTCAACACAAAAACGTTTTGAAATCCAACTTTGATAGCCACTCCAGTTGAGTCCAGCCCCCTGACCCTTGCCCAGTCCAAAGAGAATGGACATGGGGGAGAACTCCTCTCTCTGTGGAAATGGAACTGAGCTTAACCAAGGCAGTGGCAGGCAGACATTCTAGCTGCCCTAGCAGTGTCAGGCTGCTTGGAGTTAATTCACCTGGGTCCTGGCCCCTCCTCTTCCCTCAGACTTGCTCTTGTCATCCTGGGTTACAAAAGTTACAAAAAGACTCTAGTTAAGAAGGCCCAGGGGCCATGCTAAGGGGAGGTCACACCACTCCCTTCCTCCAGTGTCACCGATATCCTGTCAACCGTGTGCACGTGCATGCACAGGCATGAATTCAAAGCACCTGTGGCCACCAGGTGACGCTGGTTCTCTGTGTTTCCTTTCTGGCTTCCCTGTGAGGACAGAAGGTATCAGCAAGACACGGAGTCCAGATATACTACCACCCTCCTGGCCAGTAAGGGCAGAGATCCAGGAATCCCCACCCCTCCTTTTTGCCCAAAGCTTAAGAAGAAAAATGAAGAAGTAGACACTTATTATTCATATTTACTGTCTACCTAGCTGGGGTGGGGGGAAAAGAGTAGGCACGGTGGACCGAATGTGAGAGTCATGTTGATGATGACACTGCTCTGGTTGCATATATTCCTTCCCTGCCCTTAAGTCCATGGTTTGAGAGAACAAAGTCCAGAGAGAAGAAGATGAGAGCAGAAAGAACCAAAGTCAGGGTGGACAAATTGATACCCTCACATTCAACACACCTCCAGGGCCCAAGAGTCCTGCTTCCTAATAAGTAGCATGTATTTTTGAGTGTCCTCCTTCCACAAAAATCACAGCAGCCTGTACGAAATCAAGTTCAGGTGACTGAGCTGGGGGTCTGGACAGGTGGGGTGAACAGCAAGACTAATAAAGATCATTGGCCTGGGAGTATAGATACCAGGGCTCCAGTCAAGGCTGTCTGATAATTTGTTCTATGAATTGGAGCAGGAACCTGAGTCATTTTGGACCTCAGGTTTTATCATCTGTACAAAGATGCAAGTGAGCGTGCATTCATACCATGGGTCTTATACTGTCCTAAATCCTGTAAATATATTATTTTGCGTAATCTTCACAACATTTACCATAAGGTATTTATTATAATGAGCTTCCCAGGTGGTGCCAGTAGTAAAGAATCCACCTGCCAATGCAGGAGATGTAAGAGACTTGAGTTGGATCCCTGGGTCGGGAAGATCCCCTGGAGGGGGAAATGGCACCCCACTCCAGTATTCTTGCCTGGAAAATCCCATGTACAGAAGAGCCTGGTGGCCTACAGTCCATGGGAGTCACAGAGTTCGACACGACTGAGCATATGAGCGTATCTATTATAATCTTGCTTCAAAAATAAATAATGCACAAATAGGACAAGCCATTTGTCTAAAGTCCAAGAGTTAGTAAGTGATATGATGATGATTTGAGAACAGAAAGTCTGACTTTAGTACCAGTCTACATGTCTAACCACAGTAAGACCGAAACTTTTCTATAACTAGAATCAAGTGATCAGATGACCCCTAAAAATCCTTCCTGCTCAGACCTTCTAAGATTCTCAAAGTTGAGAGTTCTCTGAAGGGGTTGTAAAAGGCTTCACTTTTCATATTCTTTGAAGGCAATTCCAAAGCTTTGGCAAGTAGAAATGAGCAGCAATAGGGATTGAAGTTAGACCTCAGGAGGGACTTCCCAATCCTCAGTCACTGGAAAAAATGACTCAAGAGGACACGGGAAACCCTAGAGTCTGAAACCAAAAGGGACACATCATAGCGAGAAAGCAACCCCCTCCTCTCTCACCCTCAACCGCCCCACACATATACCCCACCCCTAATCTCCATAGGCGCTGAGTGAGGGGAAAAGAGGAGGAAGATTATGCCTCAGGCCGTTCTCTCTTGCGTGTGTGCACGGCGCGCGTGTGTCCACGCACGAGGTCCCTCGTGGTGCGGAGCTCACGCGTATCTCGGGCAAGTGTGTGCATTTGTCTTGGGGAACTGTTTCACGGGGGCCCTCCTGAGGGTGTCAATGTCGGTCTATTTTCTTTATCTCTGTCAGTCTCCCGCCGGAGCCCCAGCTCTATCGCTGACTTTCTGACGCTATCTCTCAAGGCTTCTCTTTGTCTCTCTCCATCTGTCCGTCTCTCCTCTACGATGTCTTCAGCGCTTGTCCCTCGGTTATCGCCCTTTTTTCTCCGCAGCTCTTTCTCTCGCGCCTGCCCCCTCCCCCCCGCCCGCTCTCNACAGAGTAACTTGGATACTGTAGATGTGAAATAGTTTGAGTTACCTTTACTTAATGACCCAGTGACGAGCATCTGATGATACAGCTCAAATGCCTTATTAACACTCAGAGTTATACAAGGTCAGCTCTGCCCAGAATTTCTGCAGTGTACAATGCATGGAAATCCAGCCTGAGAGTTGACTGGGCTTGCCTACATTCTCCTTACATACTCATAACTATTTCTCTGCCAATAGTGATTGAGGAATGTCTTTCTGAAGCCTTGTGCTCTCAGGTTCCTTCAGTTTTTCTAAAGCCTCTGCCCTCTTCCTTAGCATTTGGTTTGCTTTGGTTTCAAGCCACAGAAACTCATTATGGCTAACTTAGAAAAGCTGAGTGTTGCGAGGATATTGAGTAGCTCGCAGACTCAAAGGAAGGCTAATGAGCCAGGCTCAGGGAACACAGGAACCAGGGCAGCTCCTGGGACTCCATAGCAGAAATCAAGTCTCACCCTCATTACTTGATGAAATGAATGACAACTAGTTTTTTCTTTTTTTCCATTCCTCACATTCATGTTCATCATTCAAAGCTCTGGTGGAGAGAGTCTGATTAGTCTGGTTTAGGTAGGGGCCCAGGGAATAAAGGACATCTTAACTGACAGCTCAATGGGACTGCCCACAGATAATTCCCCCCACCAAAATTCCAAAGACTATTGTCAGAAGAGGAGGAGAAAGTCATTGCTGCTTGTCAAAACCCAGAAAACATCCGCTTTACCCCACTTTTCCTTCCTAACCTTCATTTCCTACTTTTTCTAATTATCCACAATAGGAATGACCAATGTATCTTTCAGGGTTGTAGAAAACATATATAAAGATAAATATACCTCAACTGGAATTTTTCTCCCGAAAGAGTGATGGTTGGGGAAGTCTGGCCTTACCTCTTAGGGTTGAGTTAAAGGATACTTGTTGTTTAGTAGGTGAGTCATGTCTGACTCTTTTGTGACCCCATAGATTGTAGCCCACCAGGCTCCTCTGTCCATGGGATTTTCCAGGCAAGAATCCTGGAGTGGGTTGCCATTTCTTTCTCCAAAAGACTTCCTGACCCAGGGATCGAATCTGTCTCCTGCATTCGCAGGCAGATTCTTTACCACTGAGCCACCAGGGTACCCCTTTAAAAAGTAAAAAGATTAAGGAAGATAATACATGTTTAAATGCCTCTCACAGTGCCTGGCACCTAGTGAGGTTAATTACATGAATTGCCATTTTAACTCCCCTGCCTCTCGTCCATGTGCTGGAGCCAGCGCATACCAGCTCAGACCAGCTCACAAGAGTGGGTCGTGATGTTTTCATGAATTTTGTGAGCCAACTGCCATAACATTGGTAGCTTTTAGGTGACCTTGATGAGAATATTTACACCATGGAAACTGGAAATGCAGCCAATTTGACTCCCCCCAACCTCCAGGCAGTTGTTAAATGTTTCTTAGCACAGCACTACATCCGCTGTTTTCTTTCCTTCACCAGATGTGAGCAGAACCACAGTACAGTTCAACCAGCTTATAAACATTCACTTATACAAGGTCAGCTCTGCTCAGAATTTCTGCAGTGCATGGAAATCCAGCCTGCATGTTGACTGGGCTTGCCTAGGTTCTCCTTACATAATCGTCGCCACTTCCCTGCCAGTAGTGATTTAGAAATATCTTTCTAAAGCCCTGTGCACTTTGCCTCAGCTTCCTTTAATTTTTCTAAAGCATTTATCTTCCTTGCTTGGTGTTTGGTTTCCTTTGCTCTCGAACCACAGAAACTCATTATGGCTAACTTTAACAGAAAAGTTGAATATGTGTATCAGTTAGGATTAGGTTCAGCTGTGAGTGGCAAAAAATTAGAATAGTGGTTTGCTGCTGCTAANTTTTTCTAAAGCATTTATCTTCCTTGCTTGGTGTTTGGTTTCCTTTGCTCTCGAACCACAGAAACTCATTATGGCTAACTTTAACAGAAAAGTTGAATATGTGTATCAGTTAGGATTAGGTTCAGCTGTGAGTGGCAAAAAATTAGAATAGTGGTTTGCTGCTGCTAAATCACTTCAGTTGTGTCTGACTCTGTGTGACCCCATAGACGGCAGCCCACCAGGCTCCCCCATCCCTGGGATTCTCCCCATTTCCTTCTCCAATGTATGAAACTGAAAAGTGAAAGGGAAGTTGCTCAGTCATGTCCGACTCTTCGCGACCCCATGGACCGCAGCCCACCAGGCTTCTCTGTCCATGGGATTTTCCAGGCAAGAGTACTGGAGTGGGGTGCCATCGCCTTCTCCAAGAATAGTGGTTTACTAGCTATCAATTCATCTTCTCTGGCAGAAGCAAAGTCTACATTGAGACGCAGTTCAGGCTTGGCTAGAAGCTCTGTTTTGTTGTCTTATGTCTTGAATACATGGTTTTTTACTTCATGATCTAGGATGGCTACCCAAACTCCACATTCCAGTCGGTAGGACAGAAAAGGGCAAAGAGACACATCCCTTTCTGTAAACTCATTGACAGAAGCACAGAATTTCTGCTTCTATGAAGCAGGCTGAAGCAAAGTCATTTAACCATACCCAGCAGCAAGGGAGGCTGTGCGAGTCACTCAGTCGTGTCCAACACTTTGCCGACCCCACGGACTGTGTAGCCTGCCAGGCTCCTCTGTCCATGGAATTCTCCGGGCAAGAATACTGGAGTGGGTTGCCGTTTCCTTCTGCAAAGGGAGGCTGGGATATATCTTATTTACTCAAGGCAGCCCTGTGCCCAGCTGGAAACGGAGAGGAAGGGAACGGTGGATACTGGGGGACTGCTGGCTGGCCCTCCCACTGCTGGGCAGGGTTTTGGAAAGCACAGGAGAAAGGGGAGCGCGGCGCTAATGTGATGGGAATAAGTGTGCTTTGTGGAGTTTTGAAGGCGCCAGCTGGAATAGAAGATTAGAAATACTGGAAAATGAAGTTAAATAAGCAAGGTGAAAGCGAGATCTCAGTGCGAGTCCAGGAAAGCAGACAAAAGAATCTTTATCTAGTGCCATTAGAAACAGGACACAGTGAACTTTGGGGTAAGGGAGTTGCATGATCAAAGGCATTTGAGAGATTTTAATCTGGCATTTACGTGTGAGTCTGGTTGGTGGGGGTCGGGGCAGGGGAGGAAAAACAGGAAAGGGCAGGGAGGTTGGAGAGGAGACCAATTTCACAACCCAGGTGTAAGGTGATTATGTGCGGGCAGTGGGAATGAGGAGGAAGAAATACATCTGAGAGGCATTTGCTAGAAAATATGTTAGGATTGATGGCTAACCTGATAGAGAGTTTCAGGGTGGGGTGGCCAAGAAACAAGTAAGCAAGTGAACCTGGTTTGATAGATGTATTAGGCTGGGTCACCTAGAGGCAGAGCCTGGCAAGGAAATTTTCTCCAAAGGGCTGATAGGGGAAGGAGAAGAAGGGTGAGGGGAATGAAATGACAAAGGGAAGAATCCAAGCAAGGATGTGGGTTAAGCTGTAATCTGAGTCTACAGGGAGATTCTCTGGCACAAATTGCATCAGAGCCGCTGCCCCCTTGAGGGGAGGGGGCTGGTGGTCTGCAGCCGCACATCAGGTAGTCAGTGGTGGAGGTCGGTCCAAAGTGTGTAGTGAGGGCAGCGGCTTGTCTACCATTGGGTCCAGGTCAACTCTCCAGAAAAGGAGACAGTTGTGTGGGATTATCAGACAAGCCTGGTTCCTGGGGATGAGTAGACCAGCTGGTAAAGTGGATCTGGGTGAGGCCCAGACAGCAATCCATTACAGCGGGTCCACTTTGGATGTATTGGATTCAAGGGGGCAAAGAAATAAGGCATTGACAGGTGACTAGAGGGAAACTAGAAATACAAGATAGGAGTTCATGTTGATGAATAGGGCTTCGCAGGGGGCTCTGGTGGTAAAGAATCTGCCTGCCAAAGCAGGAGACAATCCCTGGATCAGGAAGATTCCCCTGGAGTAGGAAACAGCAACCCACTCCGGTATTCCTGCCTGGAGAATTCCATGGATAGAGGAGCCTGGTGGGCTACAGTCCGTGGGGCCACAAAGACTCAGACGTGACTGAGCACAGCACAGTTGATGAATAGGACTAGTTATGGAGATACTGGCTTGGGAGACTACACACAGGTGGTGGTTCATCAAGGAGTGAGCTCTTTGAGGGCCAAGGTTAGAGAGAGAGGAGCAAGCCTTTGGGAAGCAAATTGCTTACAGCCTAGTAGGAAGGTGGGAGGGAGAAGAGGAGCCAACGAGTAAAGCAAAGCAGAGAGGGGTGGAGACGCACGTCCATGTGGTGACTGACTGTGTATTTTGATGGGAAGTCAAGGAAAGAAGTTGAAGGAGAATGAGTATGGGGAAAAGGCTGAGTGTTTGGTCATTTGGGAGTTTGTTGGTGGCCTTTGAGGGAGCAATTTTACAGTAGGAAAGAATTGGAAACCACGTGGTCAAGGCTAGTAATGCTTTCCACATTTAACGCCATTCCATCTGACTAACTCAATTCCTCCAGGGCACTTTCTCCTTCAATTTCTATGCTGCTCAGAGGGCTGAGATTTGATCACTGATCCCACATACCACAACTAAAGGTCCTATATCCTTCAAGGAAGATCAAAGACCTCTCATGCCACAACTAAGTCCTGGCACAGCCAAATAAATAAATACTAAAAATTTTCTTTTCTACATTGCCCATTCAGGCTCTAAAATCACTGCAGATGGTCACTGTAGCCATGAAATTAAAAGACGCTTGCTTCTTGGAAGAAAATCTATGACCAACCTAAACAGCATATTTAAAAGCAGAGACACTACTTTGCTGACAATAGTCTGTCTAGTCAAAGTTATGGTTTTTCCAGTAGTCATGTATGGATGTGAGTTGGACTATAAGGAAAGCTGAGCACCAAAGAATTGATGCTTTTGAATTGTGGTATTGGAGAAGACTCTTGAGTCCCTTGGACTGCAAGGAGATCAAACCAGTCAATCCTAAAGGAAATCAATCTTGACTGTTCTTTGGAAGGACTGATGCCAAAGCTCCCATATTTGGCCACCTGATGCAAAGAACTGACTCATTAAAAAAGACTCTGATGCTGGGAAAGATTGAAGGCAAGAGGAGAAGGAGCCAACAGAGGATGAGATGGTTGGCTGGCATCACCAACTCAATGGACATGAATTTGAGCAAGCTTCTGGAGTTGGTGATGGACAGGGAAGCCTGGAGTGCTGCAGTCCATGGGGCTGCAAAGGGTTGGACACGACTGAGAAACTGAATTGAACTGAACATTCCTGCTAGTCCTAAATGATCTGATTATCTAACATGGCCTAGATTACCCCAAGATTTAGTGGGCATGACACTCTTTGTTACTGTCAACTATTAACTGGCACTTGCCAAGAGCATTTGCCAGCGACTGAACATCAACAAGGGCATTTGCCATCTGCCTGTGCTGCTGTGGCTGCTGACCTTTGACCCTCCCTGGAGAGAGTTCGAGGTAGAAAGTGAGGCACTCTGTGCTCCAGGGAAACTGGTGGAACAGGTCTTTGGATAGTTGTATTTTTCAGGAAATTATTTCATGATCCCAATCTTTGCAGCTCCTTCTGTCTAGAAGAGCACTAAATCCCTTCACGGTGACATCAGCTCTTTGTGACTAGCAGGATATCTTTTGTTAAATGAGTGCTTGATTACACTGAACTCCCCCTTCACCAAAATCTTATATATTGATTTCTCCCCACTGCCTCTTTGGAGCAGTCTCTAAGAGCTGTCTGAGGTGCTGTCTCCCAGGCTGTCATCCTCATTGTGACCCAGATAAAACTTAACTCACAACTCTCACATTGTGCTTTCCTAATGGTCAGTGGCAAAGAATCCGTCTGCTAATGCAGGAGACATGGATTCAATACCTGGATCAGGAAGATCCCCTAAAGGAGGGCAGGGCAACCCACTTCAGTATTCTTGCCTGGAGAATCTCATGGACAAAGGACCCTGGCAGGCTATGGTCCATGGGGTTGCAAAGAGTTAGACATGACTTAGTGACTAATCAGAGTCTCACGTTGTGTATCTTTTTAGTCAACATTACCTTTATGGGTTGTGTGGATCAGGAGTTTGGATGGAGTGCAGGGGGGATGTGCCTGGCTTATCTATGCTCCAGGATGCTTGCGGTTGAAGCTGGGGGACTGGATGCCTGGAGACTGGGGTCATTCATCTGCAAGATCCTTCTGTCAGCATCTAGCCAAGGATGCTGGCTATCACCTGGGGGCCTTAGTTCCTTTCCCGTGGTCTAGATCGGGCTTCCCTTGCATGGTATCTGGGTTACTGAGAAGGAGAACCAGGCATGGACAGTGTTCTTTTTATGACCTCACTTTATTATGATCCATATTGCTCTCCTCGTACTCCTGTGGTTACGGCAGTCACAGCCCCACCCAGATTCATGGGGAAGGAACATGAACTCACCTTGGAGTGTCAGTCCTGGGACCAGACGAGCAAGGGGGAGGGGCATATATCTTTGGAAAATGCAACCTTTCATCCTCTGTCAGAGTTCTCCATTTGCTTCTTATGGGTGGCTCCACTCGGTCAATGCTGCTGCTGCTGCTGCTGCTGTCACTTCAGTCGTGTCCGACTCTGTGTGATCCCGTAGACGGCAGCCTACCAGGCTCCACTGTCCCTGGGATTCTCCAGGCAAGAACACTGGAGTGGGTTGCCATTTCCTTCTCCAATGCATGAAAGTGAAAAATGAAAGTGAAGTCTCTCAGTCACGTCTGACTCTCAGTGACCCCATGGACTGCAGCCTACCAGGGACGGAGGAGCCTCCTCCTCACTCGGTCAATAGCTGTCAGAAATAATAGAAACTGGAGGAACTTCCTGAAGGCAGGGATCAGATCTGGCCTGTTACTATTGTCTTTTTTTATCTTTTATCCTGAACATTTTGCGGAATAGTAGCCTGCAGTTGATCTTGTGGAAGGAAGAACTCTTTTTAAGTCTGTTTTTCTCATTTCGCAGTTGAAGAAACTAATGGACTTAGAAGGGTAAGTGGTCTACCCCTCAGATGACTCAGCCAGCAAGAGCTCAGCTGCTGATGTGAACCCAGGTCTTCTGGGTTGAAGCTATTTTGTTAAGAACTTGACGCCTCCAAACAGCAGAAGTGTCCCTTTAGTGCCCCTGCCTGCTCCATCCTTACAGTAGCCCAGGGCCAATTACAGGGCTATGGACAGAGATTCCTCAGATGCTGACTGGCCAATCCTGCATTGATACACTGATTTAGCATGGTGATTTCATATCATCATTTAATGTGATAGTGAATCTCTTTTCTCATGAGAGCAGGTGAGGGCTAGGTCACAGACCTTCCTGCTGCACTGAGCTTCTGAGCTGGGTAGGCGGCCAGTTGGTCTTCCTCTCTAAATGGGCAGCATCCATGTCAGGAGTGTGGGGTGAACGGAGATGCCAAGAGCTGGGACAGTCAGATGGTGATTTGAGGCAACTTCATGGGAAGAGAAGGGTGATAGCCTGAACGGAAGTGGCTGAGGCAGTTCTGGTAGGTCCAGTTTGGAGGGGAGAGGGGAGCCAATTTCCGTCCCCTCCCCAACTCACATCCCAGCCCTCAGCTGCATCACAGGCTCGGGAGGAAATTCTGGCCAAGTATCAAGTGTGGGTGGAGGGAATGCTTATCTAGATCAGGAGTGGGTGGAACAGATCTTAGAACTTGTATCAGGCCCCAAGTTTCCAAATCCTGCCTGTGCCCTGCCACCCCCACCCTCTCACACCAATCTTTGACTTTATCTCTTTAGAAATGTCTCCAGACTAACAGTTTATTTCTGAGAGACTGCAGATCAGGAAGGATCTTTGGAAACCGCAGTTTCCCCTTCCGCTGTTGGGCAGAAAGCATGGGACAGCCTAAGCCATTGGTGCCTGGGAAGTGACAGAAGACCAGATCTACTCCATGTTGTAGGACTACTGGCCTTACCAGATCTCCACCGCCCCCCACCAGCCCTGAGGGGACCACTTAGGGTCCTTCTGTCTCAGGTTTCTCCCCATCCTGCTCCCCTCGGCTACAGTGCCCACTCTTCCTGCTCATGCCCCTTGAAGGGAGCTCACTGTGACTTTTCATATCACCTCCAACTCTGGGGCCACACCTTCGTGGACCTTGGTGGACCGGCTTCGACTGTATCATTTGTGAGTCACCCCTGCTCCCTTGTTCCAGCCCCATCAACGTGCTTGTTGCTCTCCCCCAGGCAGATTACTCACCGCTTAAGTCACTAGTCCTTCTGGAATGTGCCCCTTCTTCCATGACACCCATTCTCCCCACATCCTTTATTATTTTGTTTAAACTTACAATGTTCCCTTCCCAACCCCGCCCCTCTCCGATGATTAAAATAATGCGTGTTTGTTGTGGAAAATCTGTGAAATGCAAAATGTGTACATACAAAAGAAAATAAGCACCCCAAATTCCACAATCCCAATGTAGCTAATGTTCCCCTTCCAGGGGATTTCCTTCCAGTATTCTCACCAGCACTCCTTCCCCCTTCAGGCCTTCACGTACCTGTATTGCTCCTTTTTATTCCTCCTAAAGTCTCTCCCTCTCTCCTCCTCTCCTCTTCTTTCTTTCTTCACCTCCTAGTTCTGTGAGTCAGTCAACTCACCCTTACTATCATAAAGGTCATTCTCTCAATTAAGTCTCCCTATTACGCATTCACAATACCCAGTACTTTTCCTTGTAGCACTTACCACAGCTAGAAATAAACCATAATTTTTGTCCTCTTGTGTTTAACGTCTGTCTTGGCCACTTGACTTAAGGTCCGTGACTGGCTTTCTTGTTTATTCAGACGACCCTAGCATCTACCGCAGTGCCCTGGATACAAAGAAAAACACAACACCTGGCACCAAGACGCCTTCTTGAATTACTGTGTATCTGTCCTCTCAGCACTGTAAAATAGTCAGTTTCACAAATGCAGTGAATCAGTTACCATAGGCCTGATCTGACTCCAGGTACAGGATACCCAGTTCTTGCCCTCAAGGAACCCTTAGCCTTTTGAAGGAATGCTAAGTGACTGATTCTTTGTGACCCTGTTGACAGTAGCCCTCCAGGCTCTCTGTCCATGGGATTCTCCAGGCAAGATTGCTGGAGTGGCAAGATTGCCCTCCTTCTGGGGATCCACAGAGCAGTAAGTGGAACATTCTAGAACATCTCTAAGTACATGATGATTGGTGGTATTGAGTAATACATAGAGGAAGGGTCTCTAAACCTTGGTGGGAGGTGACACCATTGTTTTATTTTGTCCTTGGTAATGCATTTACCTTGTAGAATCTCTGCCTTCCTGCTTCTGTAAGTTGAGTTTCTCTTGGTTCCTCAAATATGTCCAGATCTCTTACATATCTAAGCCTTCTATCACCTTCCTTCCTTCCTTTGCCTGCTCCACTTCTATTGGGTCTTCGTAAGGGAAAATCGATCTAGCTTTGCAGTAAGCAGATGTGGTTTTGCCCCGTTTTGGCCCAAGTCCATCAAGGCATCACGGGATCTGACTTGGACCTCTTTGAGAATCACATACTCGTTTGAGAACTAAGAACTGAAGATGGTGGCATGTACAACTTCCTTTGTGAGTCACAGACCAGAACTCAATTCCTGCTTTATTGGTGAGCTTCCTCCTTCTGGGTCTATATTTTGCCCTTTCAGTTTCTTCCTAGGGAGACCCACTGGACTTACTTCTTGAGGAACACGGCTCTCCCTTGTAGATAAGCAATAAACTCAGCTTCCCCTCCCCCAGCTCTGATGTCTCTCTATTTTGGATTGTCATTTGCAAGTCTCAGTTAAACGTCATTCCCTAACGAAGGTCTTCCCTGATACCCCATCCTGGGTTTTGTCCTCTGGCTCTGTATTCCTATGGCGACTTATTTTCACCTTTTAGAAGAGTCACCGCCTCATTTCTATTTGTCTCATGTCTGTCCTTCGGAGCTTCATTGTGCGGGAAGCATCTCCACCAGGACGATTGCAGTGTCCAGGGAGCTAGTACAGGGCCTGACACCTCGTGGGGTGGGCAACAGCAAATACTAGCTTTTCCGAGTAGATGCTCCGTCAGTGTCCATTGGCCTGCCTTGTCCTCAGAGGGTTTCTCATATAGTATATGCGTTTGGTTTTCTAAAGTGGACTGAAATTTCTCAGAAGAATCCTGTCTTTTCTTTTAATCTCCTGCACTATGACCATTGTAGGTTTCTTCATCCAAGAAACATTTCATAAATGATTATTAGTTGATCTCCCCCACAATAACTTTCCCAACAGGCATCATATTTGAAGAAATGAGAAAATTTAAGTAGATATGTTACATATAGCAAGACCACTTATTTATTATAACAATAATCTATTGAGAATTAACAAGGAATAAAGGAATTCTTCTCTTCTTCTTCTGCATTGTCAGGATTTTGCGTCCTTGAAGTTGTGGGTTTCCTGACCCTTAAGGGGTTTGAATGTGTGTGTGTATTTCAGAAAGAAAGGGAAGAATCAGGCTGGGTGGGTAGGAAGCCCACACCAACGCAGGCCTTGGTTTTGGAAGGTGCTGGTCTGGTCTGAGAAGGGAGGCTAAAGAGGCTGTAAGCTATTTCTTGGATGATTCTTGGACCTCTGGGGACTGTTTCTCCTGAGCATGTGGAGAGCTGGGCCTTTTCAAGGGCAGCCTCTCTGATGGGATTGGCTGTCAGCTTCTGCAAGAACTGCACTGGGTGCTGTGCACTGGGTATTTTCAGAATTACAGCAACCACTTCCCACGCCCCAGGCAAGGCCAGATCCAGACGGTGGACAAACAGAAACTGTTGTGGTGCCCCTCGTCTCAATGTAATTAAAAATGAGAAGAACTGCATAAAACCAAAGACAGCTTTAAGGATGTACTATGTGATTTTTCCTAGATGCCTGACTTCTTTGATGCCTTCCTGTTCTCCATCTCCTCCTCTTCCTTTTTCTTCTTTGTCTTGAATATCAAATTATTTCCAAGTTGGTGTTTTTATTCCCCTCTCCTGACTTTGCTGATGGTGTGCTTGGCTGATGAGGAATTACCCAGGTCAGACTTGTGGCCTGTTTCTGACGGACTCCAGAGGCCTGGGTAAGGAATAAGATGATGCTGGCCACATGGTCAGAGGAGCAGAATCTCATCTGTGTCCTGAGAACTGCAGAAGCCTTCGTTTCCCTGTTTGATCTGTTAGGTAAGTAGAACAGGGAAAAGGAGTCCAAAATGGCGGTGGCCACAAGACAAGGAAGGGAAAAGCCCGCAAAAATGAAACAAAAGAAGGTCTGAAGACCAGAGTGAGGACCTCAGGGAAAACAAACAACACTCCTGGCTGGCCCAATTTACCTAGGACAGGGCCAGGGAGAGATAAACATGTAAATAGAGGGGCCAACGCCAAGCTCTCTCTCTCTCTCTCTCCACCCGCCCCCCCTCCCCCCCTTGCACACTGGGGCACACTTCTCCTCGTGTCTTTGGATTGGCATGCCCTCATGCCTTGAAGATGGATTTTCCTGCTATCTTCCAAATAAAATAGAGCTGTAACACTGAGCTGTAACACTGATTTGTCTAAGAGCTATAACATGGTCCATTCAAGACCTGAGAGCTATAACACAGTCTATCCGAGACCTGAGAGCTGTGACATGCCGAGGGGCTTTAATGTCCATCACTCCAAATCTTTGTTGTGACGAGACAAAGAATTGAGGAACATACACTCGCATGACAGATCCAAGGCAGGGAGTCTGAAGACTGTCAGACACTAAAATACCATCAATGATGGTCAGGGTTGAAGCCAGACTTGGTATGAGTCCACAAAGAAATAGGACATTGTATGAGCCCCAAGAGCCGTGGATCAATTCATTCATATCCATTACATTTATAAGGATATACCTGCTTGTGTGTATTAGTTGCTTGGTCGTGTCTGACTCTTTGCAACCCCGTGGACTGTAGCCCACCAGGCTCCTCTGTCCATGGAATTCTCCAGGCAAGAGTACTGGAGTGGGTTGCCATTCCCTTCTCCAGGGGATCTTCTTGACCCAGGGGTCAAACTGGGGTCTCCTGTGTTGAAGGCAGATTCTTTATCATCTGAGTCACCAGAGAACTCCCTCTATACACGCTTACATACATAGACATGTTTCTATACAGGTGGAGAAAGAACTAGTACTGGGGCTACATTTTTTTATTTTTTTAGACTGCGATTTCTTTTAAACATTGAACAAATGTTATTTTTACAGTAAAAATGTACTTCAAAAACGAAAATGGGGACTTCCCTGTCTAGTTCAGTGGTTAAGACTCCATGTTTCCACTCCAGGGGGTATGGGTTCTGTCCCTGTTTGGGAATTAAGATGCTGTGTGGCACGGTTAAAAAAAAAGAAAATTAAATCAGCAGCAACAATAAACTCCTCAGATCGCTAATATTTACAGATTTCAGACTATAGGACAGCTGGAGGCTCTGCTTTCCAGGAGGGCTGATCCTGTGAACCAGGCCTGGGCTGTGAAGGGGGGCTGGTGATGCCTTCCAGCTGCAGCCTGTCCAGTAGGCAGCCGGAGAGCAAGCTAAATATAGAGTAGTCTGCAAAGGGTGCCAAGATGAATCAGGGCTGGAGCCAGAACATTCCTTCACTGTGTCCGTGAGCACGTACCCCATCCCTAAGTTCCAGGCACTGAGGATGGAGGAGTGAAAAAGGAGATGGGGCTCCATGGGCCCCAGATTTGCAGTCAAATCACAACTCCCATCAAGATATAGAGCAGCTCCACTCGCCCCAAACTCCCCTCTGCTTCCCCTCTGTAGCCACATACTCCCCCCGCCCCCACACCACATCTCTTGCTATTCTGATCTAGTCTCCTCCCTTTAGTTTTGTCTTTTTTAAAATGTCACGTAAATGGAGTCATATAGCATGTAACCTTTTTGAGACCAGATTTTTTCACTCAGCATAATGCCTCTGAGATTCGTCCAAGTTGTTGCATGTATGAATAATTTGTTTTTGTTTCTGGATACTCTGCCATGGTATATGAAAAAGTCAAGTGAGGTGCTTACCCATGTTAGCCAGTTTTTGGCAATTACAAATAAAGTTGCTCTGAGTAGATAGGGTATAGTATGTTTTTCTCTTAAAAAAATTTTTTTTTTCTTCTTTAGTTTCCACGTAGTGTATAGGTTTTTATTTTTATTTTATTTTATTTCTCCTAGGTAAATCCCTAGTGGATTATTGACTTGTATGGTAAGTGTATTAACTTTAGGAGAAATTGCCAAACTATGTTCCAGAGTATGAGTTTGTGCTCCACCAGTAATGAATGAGAGTCCCTGTTGCTTTGCCTTCTTGCTAACACTTGGCAGTGCCGTCAGTATTTCCCTATTTTTGTCACTCTAACAGATCTGTAGTGGTATTTCATCCGGGTTTTAATTTCATTTCCCTAATGGCCAATAATTGAACAACTTTTTCTGTATTTATTTGCTTTCTTATCTTCTTTGTTGAAGTGTTTATTCAAGTCTTTTGCCTACTTTTAAAGTTGGGTTATCTGTTACTTGCTGTTGAGTTTTGAGAATTCCTTGTCCTTTGTTGAATATGTGACTGGCAAATATTTTCTCCTACTCAGTCCCTTTTCTTTTCATTCTATTAGCTGGATCTTTGGCATGGTAAATACTTTTATTTTAATGAATAATATTTTTTTCAGAATATTTCTTTTGTATTATTCATCTTTTTAAAGATGTAAATGACACATAGCAAAGTGTACAAACCATGAGTGTGCAGCTCGATAAATTTTTACATTTGTCTTCACCCATTTAACCACCATCTAGATCAANATATTCACTGGAAGGACTGATGCTGAAGCTGAAACTCCAATACTTTGGCTACCTGATATGAAGAACTGATTTGAAAAGACCCTGATGCTGGGAAAAATTGAAGACAGGAGGAGAAGGGGACAAAGAGGATGAAATGGTTGGATGGCAACACCGACTTGATGGATGTGAGTTTGAGTAAGGTTCAGGAGTTGGACAGGGTGATGGACAGGGAAGCCTGGCATGCTGCAGTCCATGGGATTGGAAAGAGTCAGTCTCGACTTAGCGACTGAACAGAAGTCAACTGATATTTGAATTCTGTCTTCTCATCTTAATTTATTAGCTGGGATATTTCCATAGGGAAACAACTCCTTATCAGTTGTTTGATTACAAATGATAGAGTTTGCACAGAAACACAAGATAAATGTTGCATTTTTTTCCTTTACTTACCAGTTTTCAAAATAAATTGGTTCTCTGATACCTCTCAAAGGTAACTCATGTGTTTTTATGATTGTGATTTTGCTTACAAGAAACAGTATTAACTCATGCACTTAAATATCTGTAGTGGAATCCACCTATAGGAAATTAAGTATCATATGGAAGTTTCTCCAACCCCATTACCAACTCTGTTTCACATTTCTGTAACTTTTCGTCTTCTGAGTATTCTGTAAGTAAGGGGACCCAAATTTTACACTGTATTCCTGTCACTGATGCACTAATGTTTCACACAAGAAGAATCAACATTTTCTAACTGTTTCCAATTCTCTCCTTTTCCTTTGCTCTGTGATAAACTTTTCTGCTCTCTTCCAGATCCCCAGAACCTCATCTCCATGCCTCTTCATAGCTTGTTCAGACTCCACCAACTAACTCCACTGTTCAGATCACTTCAAACGAATCCTTCCTCTCTTCCACGTCTTCACATGCACTTCTTTTGCAGCACTTACCACTCTCTGCTTTGAAATGCACATCCTCACACGTCTTAATTCTGCTGCTGGATTCTAGGCTCCTTGCTGTGTGAGGTGCACAAGGTGGGGGCTCAGTAGACACTTGCTGAATGCACCAGCGATGCTCACGGTTGGCTGCTCTTACAAACTACAAAACAAGACTGAGACGATTTCCCTGAGAACCTGCTTTCTCAAACTTCTTCATGATACACGTACACTACCTTATACTCTCCTAATCTGTCTGCCACTCAACCTGTCTATTCACAGAGCCTTCGGTACCCAGATTATTCTGTTAATGCTCAACAACTNAGTAAGGGGACCCAAATTTTACACTGTATTCCTGTCACTGATGCACTAATGTTTCACACAAGAAGAATCAACATTTTCTAACTGTTTCCAATTCTCTCCTTTTCCTTTGCTCTGTGATAAACTTTTCTGCTCTCTTCCAGATCCCCAGAACCTCATCTCCATGCCTCTTCATAGCTTGTTCAGACTCCACCAACTAACTCCACTGTTCAGATCACTTCAAACGAATCCTTCCTCTCTTCCACGTCTTCACATGCACTTCTTTTGCAGCACTTACCACTCTCTGCTTTGAAATGCACATCCTCACACGTCTTAATTCTGCTGCTGGATTCTAGGCTCCTTGCTGTGTGAGGTGCACAAGGTGGGGGCTCAGTAGACACTTGCTGAATGCACCAGCGATGCTCACGGTTGGCTGCTCTTACAAACTACAAAACAAGACTGAGACGATTTCCCTGAGAACCTGCTTTCTCAAACTTCTTCATGATACACGTACACTACCTTATACTCTCCTAATCTGTCTGCCACTCAACCTGTCTATTCACAGAGCCTTCGGTACCCAGATTATTCTGTTAATGCTCAACAACTGTGGAGCAAGCGAATCCTATATGTGATCACAGCGCTGAACCAATGGCCACATCAGACTTTCTCAGATTTGGTGTTTTTAAATCTCTTAATATGAAAAAGCTCAATAGATAAATGACAATAAATTTACCACAACTAAGGCACCTAGAATTTCTGGCTGTAATACACATATTTCAAAAGAATACAGATGCCTCTGGTGTGTGTGTGTATTTGTGTGTATGTGAAAACTGTGAACTTCAGGCTGACCTCAACCAGCATGCATTCAGGTAAATCACTTCAGTTGTGCCTAACTCTGTGACCCCATGGACTGTAGCCCACCAGGTTCCTCTGTCCATGGAATTCTCCAGGCAAGAATACTGGAATGGGTTGACATTCCCTTCTCCATGGGATCTTCCCGACCCAGGGGTCAAACCCATGTCTCTTAAGTCTCCTGCATTGGCAGGCAGGTTCTTTACCACTAGTACCACCTGGGAAGCCCTCAACCAGCATACCACACTTTAAAAATAGTCCTGCAAAGCCTAGAATATGCCAGGACTAGAGATTATAAAATTTGTCTGATGGATATCAAAACTTTATCAGACTCTCCAGTTTCTGGAGTTCGTAGTGGGCACTGGGCACCGTTAAGAGTACCAACCACATCCTCGCTTCCAGTACAGAGGTCTTCAGGCAATCCTCTCACCAGTAGTGTTATCGGCTCTCAGCGCACAAGAGAGCATCTCCCAGGACTGATTCTCATTCAAAGGGAGCTGCCTTGCACAAGGTTACAGCCCTCCCCTGGGTAATACATGCCTAATTACCAGTCCACACAAAGATCCAGCTCCCTTACTTCACAGGGATCTCTGATGGGCCATGGGCCCACGGGGCCATCCTAGTGGATCTAGTGTGACTCCAGCATCAGTTTGACTTCTCCCTCTGCCCTACCCTGCTTCCTTCGCTTACGCACTTTTAGGTACCATTCCTAAAAACATCCCCCTAAACACCTCCTCTACAAACACACATCACAAATGTCCAAATCTATTTCCTGATGAACTACTGAGAGCCTGCAAGTCAGGCTCCCATCTTTTTAAAGTCATTTTACTTAAATCTAAGANCATTATTATTAACTAACCTTCATATTTTTTCAGGCAATCTTGTTACTGAGTGTCCTTCTGTTCTAGGATGCCATCCAGAATTTTAAATTTAGTTATCACATCTCTTCATGTGACAGTTTAAGATGCAATTTTTTTTTAATCTTTTGTATCTTTAAAAATATAGTCTATATTCTAACTTCGCTTGTAGTAGTTCTGTCTCTTATACACATCTTAGAGCAAAAAAAAGGGGGGGGGGCGGATTTTTTTCTGTATCCTTCTGCACCTTCCTACTCTATCCCCATAAACAATTTTCACTGCTTTTAATTGCATCTCCTTGTCTTTACATGTTCTAAATCCTGTTATACTCTAGTTCCCTGATTCATTTATTTTCATATTACTTGACTCATCGGGTTGAAGAGAATCTTCACCCCCTTTAAATTTCCCCATCCTTCCAATGAAGTTATATCACAAGATTCTGCCAACTGTTAGTCATTACATTATTATAATACTGTAACTCAATTCTGATATTAACCCAGAGTGAGTGTAGATCCTACACGTTAAAGACAGCAAAACTGCCCATGAGGCAGGCACCAGCCACAAGTTCAGGCATCCCTAGGCCACCCACACTTGTGACTGGTTGGTTACAATGTTCAGGTTCTCACAATTTCTCAGGTTCAAGAATTCACTAGGATGACTCACAGAACTCAGGATAACTTAAGACAATTCATGATTACAGCTTTATAATGAAGGAAACAAATCAGGACCAACCAAGTGAACAGCCACAGAGGGCAAGGTGTAGGGGGGTCCCCAATGTGGAGCTTCCAGGACCTCTCTGAATAAGGGGAGGTCACTCCTCCAGCCCCACCGCAGAACATCAGCGTGTTCACTCACTAGGAACTGCAAGAAGACTTTTGCAAGAAGGGCTTAATGTTACTTAAATCATCATTTTACACAGCAGCATTGCCTCTGGGACTTTTACACAACACAGATGCTTTTTGGTAGATGAAGGAAACCAAGTCCTACTGCACAGACTTTTCGAAATACTGATATATTTTTAAAAGCAAGTAAAATAGCCGAGGTACTAGCTTGTGATCTAGTGCTAAGTCACTTCAGTCGTGTCCAACTCTTTGTGATCCTGTGGACTGTAGTCCACCAGTCCCTCTGTCCATGGCAGTCTCCAGGCAGCAACACTGGAGTGTGAGCCACTGTTTCCTTGTGGCTCACATTTCCTTCTCCAAGTCTGATCCAGTATGAATGGAGAATAAATCCACAGGAGTGGTTATTTTTTCTCAAGGAGAACAGAGCATCATGGGAATACGGAATTCTCATTGGGTTTCATTACAAAGGTGTGGTTGACTGAATCACTGGCCACAGGACTGAACTCAGACTCGAGCCTCCTCATCCCTCCATAGAGGTTGGAAGGTTCAGCTGGTATCCCATTCAAGGCGCCAATCTTCTAATCCCGAGGTTGGTGTTTCCAACAGGACAGCCCCCATCTTAAAGCTCTCCATACAGTCCCACCATGAGCGATCTCACTAGCATACATTATCAGAGCCCACCACGAATAACAAAGACATCCCTATCACTTAGGAAACTCCAAGGATTTAGATACTCCCTCCCAAAGAGCAGGAACAAAGTCTGTCAAATCCTTTATTAGTCAACAATTACTGTGGCTAGAAAAATACATCATCCACTAGTGAACCAAAAAGTTGGCTTAAAGCTCAACATTCAGAAAATGAAGATCATGGCATCTGGTCCCATCTCTTCATGGGAAATAGATGGGGAAACAGTGGAAACGGTGTCAGACTTTATTTTTGGGGGCTCCAAAATCACTGCAGATGGTGACTGCAGCCATGAAATTAAAAGATGCTTACTCCTTGAAAGAAAAGTTATGAGCAACCTAGATAGCATATTCAAAAGCAGAGATATTACTTTGCCGACTAAGGTCCGTCTAGTCAAGGCTATGGTTTTTCCTGTGGTCATGTATGGATGTGAGAGTTGGAGTGTGAAGAAAGCTGAGCACCGAAGAATGGATGCTTTTGAACTGTGGTGTTGGAGAAGACTCTTGAGAGTCCCTTGGACTGCAAGGAGATCCAACCAGTCCATTCTGAAGGAGATCAGCCCTGGGATTTCTTTGGAAGGACTGATGCTAAAGCTGAAGCTCCAGTACTTTGGCCACCTCATGCAAAGAGTTGACTCATTGGAAAAGACTCTGATGCTGGGAGGGATTGGGGGCAGGAGGAGAAGGGGATGACCGAGGATGAGATGGCTGGATGGCATCACTGACTCGATGGACGTGAGTCTGAGTGAACTCCGGGAGTTGGTGACGGACAGGGAGGCCTGGCGTGCTGCGATTCATGGGGTCGCAAAGAGTTGGACACGACTGAGCGACTGAACTGAACTGAGTGAACCAAACTGCACAGCAGAATTACATTTTCTTTCCTAATCAACGTTTTTCTTCTCCTGGAGTTAAAATGGCCTTTTTCTTGCATTTGCATAGGTTTCCTTTTAAACATCCCCCCAATCTCTGAAGGCCTCTCAGTATATTTTTCCACACAATCAACCCCATCAGTTTGTCTCACGCTTTTTTTTTTTGGTTTTCTTTCCCTTAAATTTCACCTTCACAGAGCACTCCAACTTTCATCCTATTCCAAGCTGGAATAGATGCTCTGTGGGCACAGCTATGGTTCTAGAACCTAATCTTAGGAATTCTCTCGGACTCTCTCTCCTGGGTTGAAGCTCTTGTTTTTTTAGATCTTGTTCTAGTCCCTCATTATGGAGCACATCTAAGTTGCCAAACAAGGAGGCATTTAGATACATTTTTGTAAACATTTTGAAAAGTCATTATTAAATTTTAAAGTAGCTTTTGTTGTTCAGTCACTCTTGTGCAACTCTTGGCGATCCCATGGACTGCAGCACACCAGGCTTCCCCTATCCTTCACCATCTCCTGGAGCTTGCTCGAAGTCATGTCCACTGAGGTGGTGATGCCATCCAACCATCTCGTCCTCTGTCATCCCCTCTCCTTCTGCCTTCTATTTTTCCCAGCATCAGGGTCTTTTCCAATGAGTCAGCTCTTTGCATCAGGTGGCTAAAGTATGACTTATCCAAAAACAAAAAAATGTGAAGACAATACAGAGTGTTCCTCAAACTCCAAACTAGTTCTTCTTATTACTAACATCTTACATTATTATGGAAAATTTGTCACAATTAATGGACCAATAATGACACATTATTATTAACTAACCTTCATATTTTTTCAGGCAATCTTGTTACTGAGTGTCCTTCTGTTCTAGGATGCCATCCAGAATTTTAAATTTAGTTATCACATCTCTTCATGTGACAGTTTAAGATGCAATTTTTTTTTAATCTTTTGTATCTTTAAAAATATAGTCTATATTCTAACTTCGCTTGTAGTAGTTTAACTAGTGTGAACAAAGGATGCTGCCTGCCATCAGTAAACAAAGGGTGCCGAGGTCATCAGGCCATCAGCTGCCCCCAGCTGTGCACCCTCAGGGAATTCAGGATGGAGAAAATCAGGATACTGGCCCGTTAGGGTGCATATCAAATAAATGACTTCAGTAAACCCAGACTCTAATATCTTCCCATACAGGAAAAAGCACTAAATTCATTAACTTGAGAAGTCTGCTTTTCCTTAATTAACAGCAATCTTTTGATTACTTGTTTTTTATCGCAAGAACTCATACATCCTGGCTCCTCCCTTACCTCTTTGGAGCAGTCACTCAGAGCTAAGAGGCTATTTCCTGGGCTTAAGCCCTCAGTATGGCTGCCAAATAAAACAAAATTCTCAAATTTTTGGTTGTGCCTTTTTTTTGAAGTCTACACTAGAATTTGAAACGGGAGATTGTTTTCAACAAAAATTAAAACAACCCCCCACTGCACCAGTATTGCTTAAAAAGAATGTTTCACCATTCTAGTTATAATTTGCAAATAACCTGCTCTTCTGTCACTGGGGCTTTTAGGATTGTTACTTCATTCATCTTTAGGACTCTTGAGAAACCTATATGCAGGTCAGGAAGCAACAGTTCAAACTGGACATGGAACAATGGACTGGTTCCAAATAGGAAAAGGACTATGTCAAGGCTGCATACTGTCACCCTGCTTATTTAACTTCTATGCAGAGTACATCATGAGAAACGCTGGGCTGGAAGAAACCCAAGCTGCAATCAAGATTGCCGGGAGAAATATCAATAACCTCAGATATGCAGATGACACCACCCTTATGGCAGAAAGTGAAGAGGAGCTAAAAAGCCTCTTGATGAAAGTAAATGAGGAGAGTGAAAAAGTTGGCTTAAAGCTCAACAAAAGGTCCGTCTAGTCAAAGCTATGGTTTTTCCAGTGGTCATGTATGGATGCAAGAGTTGGACTGTGAAGAAAGCTGAGTGCCAAAGAATTGATGCTTTTGAACTGTGGTGTTGGAGAAGACTCTTGAGAGTCCCTTGGACTGCAAGGAGATCCAACCAGTCCATTCTAAAGGAGATCAGCCCTGGGATTTCTTTGGAAGGACTGATGCTAAAGCTGAAGCTCCAGTACTTTGGCTACCTCATGCGAAGAGTTGACTCATCGGAAAAGACTCTGATGCTGGGAGGGATTTGGGGGCAAGAGGGAAAAGGGACGACAGGATGAGATGGCTGAATGGCATCACTGACTCGATGGATGTGAGTCTGAGTGAACTCTGCGAGATGGTGATGGACAGGGAGGCCTGGTGTGCTGCCATTCATGGGGTCGCAAAGAGTCGGACACGACTGAGCAACTGAACTGAACTGAACTGATGGTAACAGAACTTGAAGTGGGTGCTTCTCCATTCATTGGTGCTAGGCACTGATGGGACTCCAAATTCATGGGCTTCAATTTGGGCAATTTTCTTATGTATTAAATAGTAATTATTTGATAATTTCTTCCTCACATTGTCCTCTATAATTTCCTTTAACCAGTGTTTGGACATAACAGTCTCTTTATTAATTTTACTTTTCTTATTTATTTTCCTGGAAATCTCAACTTTTATCTTCCAAATTTTGTAATTACTTTTAAAATTAGGTTGTCAATTTTTTAATACTGAAGAGCTCTTCTCTATTCTGATTGCTCTCTTTTTAAAGCAGCAGGTCGTTCCTACTATACATTCATTATCTTATCTCTGAGGACATTAATTAGACTTTGTTTATATATTTATACCTTCTTCTACTCTTTTATTCTGTTTCCTCTAAGTTATTTTTGATTGTTTTGGTTTGTCTCATCTTGGAGACATGGCAATGAGGGTGCATGGGTGGGATGACTATATTGGGGCCCTCACTACAGGGTAATCATTGGGCAAACCAGCTCTTTGTTTAGGGGATCCACAAGTCAGTATTATTACTGAGTCCAAGCTTGCTCTGCTTGCGACATGACAGGCCAAAAAGTCTACAGATGAGGTGTTGAGGGAAGGAATATGGCTTTATTCAGAAAGTCAGCAGACCGAGAAGATGGCAGACTAATGTCTCAAAATAACCATCTTGTGGGATCTGGAGGCCAGATTCTTTTACTGAACAGAGAATGGAAGGAGGTAAGGAAGAAAAGCAAAAAGGCTATTAATCTTGCAAATACCTCCTGGAGTGGCCAGTGGTCGGAGGTGGGGGGCGGGGCAGTGGGAGGGTGTCAATTTCTTGTTTTTGCAGTCATTCACAGAGTGGGGCTTCCCTGGTGGTTCAGAGGTTATTGCAATGCAGGAGACCTGGGTTCAATCCCTGGGTCCGGAAGATTCCGCTGGAGAAGGAAATGGCAACCCACTCCAGTATTCTTCCCTGGAGAATCCCATGGACAGAGGAGCCTGGTGGGCTACAGTCCATGGGTCACAAAGAGTCAGACAAGACTGAGGGACTTCACTCACTTTCACTTCACAGATGGGCTGGGTCAGATTGTCTCTCTGTGAGCTGAACAAAGACACTTCTGTTTAAGTCAAGCAGAGGAACAGGGTTACCTGAGGCAGGCCATTATGTATGATTATAATAACAAAAGCAACAAAAAGCAAAGGTCAAAGTCAAAAAAACTGACCCAACATGGAGTCAAAAAGGACTCTTCCAAATACAGATAACGCACCTGTGTTTTCTCCAGGACTCTCTGGCACCTACCTCTTCGTTCCCCAAATTCCAGTCTTCTGGCTGCCGAGTGGCTGGGCAGCTGTCAGTCTGTAGACTCACCGCTTAACCTCGGTTCTCAGTCTGGGGTCTCACCTCTGCTCTCCTCTGTGCCCAGTTTTTTGGACTCACGAGCACTTCTGGTTCAGTGCCCTTCCTCATCCTTGTCTTTTGAACTCTTGTGCTTTTCTGGGGTCCACAGCAAACCTGCTTGCTTCTCAGTGGTGGACAATCTGCGAGCTCTCAGACACCTGCTCTGTGAAGTAAGCTGTCACTCTTCCGACTTTACTCTCTGTGACTGGGAATCAAGGATTTCAGAAGTTCCCTCATTTCATCCAAATGGTGCTTTCTGTTTCTTATTCTCCTAATTATTGGGAGAAGATATTCTCCTAAATAATTTCCTACACATTCCAAGAGATAAAAGGCTAGAAAATACTGTTACTTGCCTATTTTGAAACTGGAAGTTCCCCAAGGTCCCTCTTAAACATATTAAAGTAGACTAAGTTGAGAATAAGATACTAAATACACTTCTCAAAAAGATTTGGCTTTATGCTCCCAACAAGAACATTTTTTCCCTATCAGCTCCTATTAACTATCAAATTTAAATCAAACTAACAGTTTTTAGAAACTATTATGTGTATGACTACAGAGACTACAATGATGCATAAGACCCACTGTGGATATTAGGTATTCTGTAAAGCACCCAGTTCATGGTTAGGGCTTTAAGTATTAAGCAGAAACGAATATGACTTTAAATTGCATAAGTGTTAAAAATTCAGCCTCTGATCTTTTTAGATAGATAAAAAATATCATTTTCCCATATTCAGAGAATTCTCAGAACCAAATACAGCACTATACAGTTACACAAACGTCAGACACTGCCTCACAAGTACATTTTTTTTCCTGCCAAAATAGAAAAGTATAAAAATTATTTTTATGGGCACAAAGAAACAAAAAATAAAACTGGAAACTGAGAGCCTCTCTTTAGTCATCTCTATAAGCACCACTGGAGATCTATAATAATCAGTCATGTACAATGGCCAGGCAACGGGGGATCAGGTATAATTTCCCCATCAAAGGAAATGACAGATTCTTTAGTTCTCTAAGTCATGACAGGTAACATGCTTGAAATAATGTACAAACATGACCAAGTCATCTGTCAAACGCAAGTCAATCGCAAAAGTTTTACTTTATGCCAAAAAAAAAGATTAAATTTGTCTACTTAAGGCAGGGAGGAGGGGGACAAGGATTGTCCTGTCTTTTCTTTTAAAGATACATTCTTTGCTTTAAAGCTAAAGAAATATTGCAACAGTAGTAGCAGAGATAGCAGCTCATGCTTGGATAGAAAAAAAAAATTCTTAACCCAAGCTGAATATATATTTTTTTAATTTTATAAAACAATAGTGTGAATCTCACTAGATGCTCCATATTGTCTGGGTAGTCAAATCTTCATCATTCACTTTAGGAAGCTAAATAAAGCACATCTTAAATCGAAAGTCTTTTGGTAACTGTTCTGTGACATTGGGGAAATACAGGAAAGAGGTTACTATTTTTTACTCTTCTTACTGTCAGTATTTTTTAACCATGTGCGTGTATTGCCTTTCCAAAAAAAGAAGTCTTTTCCTACCAGGAATAGAAAGATGGTGTAAACTGATCCAACAAATTCTCCATCTATTCTAGTTTCCGAAGTATCAGTATAGCGTTGCTTACATCAATATTTCCTAAGGTCACTTAATACTTTCTTAAAACTGATTTTTTTAAAAATTAAATTTAATAGAAAATGGAATTACTGTTTACTTAATTATGTGATTTGGTAAAAGACCACGAGTTTCAATTAATATAAATAGAATATTAGTATAAAATATGTATATAGAAAACTATTAAAATTTTCAAGTATTCATCAATGCAGTACCTAAGATCATCTCTTGTTTGGTCTTCTGGGAAACACCCATTTAAGCACTATCACCCTGATATTTCTACCACTTTGCAATGAAATGAAAAAAAGACCAGCTTCCAAATCACCTACATTAGAAGTACTGCTTGCTTTTTGTGCTTTCTTAAAACAAAAAAATTAAATACAGCCACACCAAAAGAAAATGAAATATGCAAAAACAGCCCTGGGGACCCATCCTTCTTACATTATATACACATAGGGGCCAGAGCCTGCTAACTGTCTTCCTCAGTACCCATCCTTCCTTTCCTTCTTGGTAGCAATCATGGCCTGGAATACAACCTCCCCAGTAACTAGGTGCAGCCACGTGACTAAATTCAGGAAATAAAATGCAAGTAGTGCCTGAAGAGTCCCACGGATGGAGAAGCCTGGTGGGCTGCAGTCCATGGGGTCGTTAAAGAGTCGGCACGACTGAGCGACTTCACTTTCACCTTTCACTTTCATTCACTGGAGAAGGCAATGGCACCCCACTCCAGTATTCTTGCCTGGAGAATCGTAGAGACAGAGGAGCCTGGTGGGCTGCCGTCTATGGGGTCGCACAGAGTCGGACACGACTAAAGCGACTTAGCAGCAGCAGCAGCAGTGTTGTGAGGGACTTTGAGAAAGGCTGCATTAAAGGAGTGACTCAGCAGGGAAAGGCTCCTTTCTGCCCTTTATCCAGCCAATTCAAAAGTGGCGGCTACAGCTGGCTTAAAACTCAGCATTCAAAAAACTAAGATCATGGCATCTGGTCCCATCACTTCATGGCAAAGAGATGGGGAAGAAGTGGAAGCAATGACAGACTTTATTTTCTTGGGCTCCAAAATTACTGCGTATGGCGACTGCAGCCATGAAATTAAAAGACACATGCCCCTTGGAAGAAAAGCTATGACAAACATAGACAGCATATTAAAAAGCAGAGACATCACTTTGCTGACAAAAGTCCATATAATCAAAGCTACGGTTTTTCCAGTGGTCATGTACAGATGTGAGAATTGGACCATAAAGAAGGCTGAGCACTAAACAANAAAGCTATGACAAACATAGACAGCATATTAAAAAGCAGAGACATCACTTTGCTGACAAAAGTCCATATAATCAAAGCTACGGTTTTTCCAGTGGTCATGTACAGATGTGAGAATTGGACCATAAAGAAGGCTGAGCACTAAACAATTGATGCTTCTGAACTATAGTGCTGGAGAAGACTCTTTAGAGTCCCATGGACTCAAACACCATTTTTATGATCTCATTCTTCCATCAAGAAATGACAATGTTTGCCTACAGCCAATTATATAAAACCTGGAACACAAATCTATTCACGTTTCCCCATTGCCACCACCTGGGCTACGAGAATTCACTTCCCACAGAAACTACTGCAACAGACTTCTAACTCACTCACCTGCTCCCTTTCTTACTCTTCTCCAAATTCCTCTCCACACCGCAACCAAAGTGACTGGTCCACTGGGCAAACGTGACATCACTTCCCTGCCAAAACCCTGTCAGTGGTCTCCCACTGCCCTTAATTCTTTACAAGGTCTTCCATGAGTTGACCTTACCTCCCACCACTGTCCCCCTACCACCCACTGCCCTGGTCATGCTGAAAATTTTCTAATTCCTACAAAGTCGACATGCACTCTTCTCACAAATGCGGTTTCCACTACTCCCAAAATTACTTCCACCAGTTTCTCTCTCCCATTCTTAAGGGTTTCACTTGAACGCTTCCTCTCCTTTAGACCTTCCTTGACCTCTTGACCAGCAGGATCTCGTAGCTCCCTGGCCCCTTGGTACTCTGTACTTCCCCTACTTGACATTCATCATATAGACTTCCATAAAGGTCTGGGTCACCACAGTCTAAAGGCTAGCATCGTGTCTGGCAAAAAGTAGATGATGTTTCACAAGATGAATGAAACGTGATAAAAGGAGATTACGCCATGATAAAAGGAGATTACGAATGAAGGACTATCTTCTTGTGACACTCCCCACTGCTTCACCTACTCTTTTTTTTCAGAAATGATGCCCAATCATCCACTGCACGCAATCCCCAGCACTCTTTAGCCCCTCTCATTATCAAGGATCAGTGGTCTAAAATAAAATTTAAGAAATGTCACATTCAGAAGTTTAACTTAGTTTATGATGAATCTATAGACACACATTTTCAAAGGATTCTGAGGGGGTCCTTGAAAAGCTGATTTTCAGTGCTAGAGAGAATTACTTCACTCAAAATGTGCCAGGGTGGATGTGAACTGAACAGATCTAAAGCAAGATTAAGGGAGGGGGGAGGGATGATGAATCACTTGGGCTTAGTAAAGCATGCCAAATTACCAAAGTTGTGACAGATCTCTGTTCTTGTCATTACGACTGGCTTCTTCAATTAACACTTGGTGTTCTCAGATTCCACACTGCTATGAATAAGTAGGCAGTTTTCAACAATACACAGAATGAGGCTACAGGTATCGCCCACCCATAATCCAACGGCTTCAGGTATCACCCACAACCCTATGGACTGTGAGAGTCTTTAGGATGGCCAGGGGCAGAAGGAAAATGGTGGGGGCAGTCTGGGGGAAGGAGATTTTTAAGGGCTTATGTTTTCATATATAAATATAACATCCAAAACCAAATTTGCAAGCCTTTGAGAAGATGGAAACTGACAACTATAAAGAATATCCCAACTTGGCACCCAGAAGTGTCTTGCTTGTTACAGATTATATAAAATACTGGCAACTGACCAGGGCTCAGCCTCCAGATTTTAGAGTCAACAAAAATGCTTCAGTTTGTGTAGGTTAAAAATACTCTACTCTTTTTGTCCTCAACTTGCCAGGAACAGATATTTTTAGTAAGAATCCAATCAACCTTACCAATATCAAACATCAAAAATAGACTAGAGGAACACTGGAAGCAAACGTGCTATTTTTAGCTGCTTCTATTCCCTGCCACTACCCACCCAATTCTGACTGCAGGGCCCATGCCTAAGAGCTTAGTTATTCTAGGCAGATTCCTTCTCCTGACCCTTACCCACCCTCTCCGACTACCACCTGAATGCAGAGAACACCAGATTGATTAAAGATTAATACTGCCGCAAACCATGACAGCTGCGGTTCCACTGAGTGCTTTTGGGGGGTGGGGAGAATAGAAAATGACAGAGAGCTTACATCAGTATTCCTCTTGGGGATCTATTACATGGGAAGAAAACTGCTATTTCAATTCCCTTTTGTTGCTAAAAATAGCAGTCTCAATTGATTCAGGCAAACAGAGAACTGGCTTAGCCAGGGCTGAATTTAGAAACCACTGAAGTCCCTAAGAGCAAATGCAAACGTAGTCTAACACATGCCAGCTCATATTTAACAAAGAACAAAGAGGACAGGCGTGCAGCCTGCAAGTTAAGAAAGCAGCAGCAACTTCCTGCATTTTTCATTACAGAGAAACAGTGAAAGTGATGCAAACTAAGAAAGGACAATTATAACTTGTTCTCATCATATTTTAACAAAAAAAGAATCTTATAGGAAAAAAATATCAGATTATACATCAACCGTGATACTGTGGGCACTTCCCCTAACCTCATGGTTTGGGGAAACAGACATCTCTTCTCAAGCACAGTCTATTACTATGGAAGGAAAAGGCCCAGTTTACAAACATGCTACCCCAGGTCTATACAGGCCCCTCTCCCACTAAGCCCTGTTGGATTCCCTACTGAACAGGCCTCTCTCCTACCTGTCCCTTCTCTTCTCTTGACCCAACCAAATACTGCAGACAGTTATAATTTGCCACTCAAAAAACGAACAAATAAACCAAAACAGAACAAAAGACTCCAAGCACCCAGAGGTTCAGAATAGAGAAAAGAAACTGCAAAAAGCAGAATCCACTTAAGTCAGTTAATCCCCTGGGCTGACTTCCAGGCAAGGCCGTCTGATACATTCTGGCAGCACCAAAACCCCAAAATATCTTCTGCCTGATTCTTTCACTTTACTTGGTTAACTGAAACCCTTCGCAGATAATGATTTATTTCAGTTACTGCCACATCTTCAAAAATGCAAACTCGTAGAAGAATTAAAAGAACATCAATTTGTGTGCTTCAGCATGATTTTGTGGATTCAAACTGTTTCCTGGCTTCCTTTGGGAATTCCCAAATCGTGAGGGTGACAGGGAAGGGGCTTCCCGAGTTGAGAGCAGGAATTGTGACTGGAGACAAAGTGGTGACCACTTGGGAATCACAGGCCTAGTAAGACACCACCAAGGGACGCCTGTGGGCTTCTGCCATTTAAGCACAAAGGGCACAAGTGAGCGGGTTAAGAGCATGGGTGCTAAAACCAGAGCTGCTGCTCCTGCTGAGTCGCTCAGTCGTGTCCGACTCTGTGCGACCCCACAGACGGCAGCCCACCAGGCTCCCCGTCCCTGGGATGCTCCAGGTGAGGGCACTGGAGTGGGGTGCCACTGCCTTCTCCAATGCATGAAAGTGAAAAGTGAAAGTGAAGTCGCTCAGTCATGTCCGACTCTTCATGACCCCATGGACGGCAGCCCACCAGGCTCCTCCATCCCCGGGATTCTCAGGCGAGAGCACTGGAGTGGCTGCCATCACGTTCTCCGAAATCAGGGCAGCAAGGTTTAAGTTGGCCATCTGTCAGAAGCTACCAATGTGTGTGTGTGTTCAGTCGCTCAGTCGCGTCAGGACTCTTTTCGATCCTATGGACTGTAGCTTACAGGCTCCTTTGCCCACGGGATTTTACCTGCAGGAAAACTGGAAGAGGGTGCCATTTCCTCCTCCAGGGGGTTTTCCAGACCCAGGGATTGAACCCGCATCTCCCATGTCTCCTGCATTGCAGGCAGATTCTTTACTGCTGAGCCACTGGGGAAGCCCAAAGCTATCAACAGTTATCCTCAGTTATCCTCTCAGTTTCTCTATAAAGTGAAGACAACATTATCTGTTCCAGAACATGAACCCTCTACACAACAGAACACTGACTTACACACGTGGAACTAATTAAAACAGTCACATGACACACACAAATAGTCCAAGAACTTCTACCTCATTAATCTGGTGATGCAGAATCCAACTTTATTTTTCATTATTCCTAACCAGCCCCTTAACCCTAGGCAGTTTGTCTGGTGTTACCCAAACATAACATGCCAGGGGATGGACCACATGTCATCCCCCAGTCACTTCTCATGTTGAGACGGACATTTCTCTTTACTCCCCACCCCCATGAGCCACCACCCAATAATCTGAACTTCTAAGCTTTACAGACCACAACAATCATTAAGTCTGGCTGACTATGGAGCCTCTGGGATGTCAAAGCCCTGATAATCTATTATTTGAGCCTAAATACTGTTCACAAGTTCAAAATAACTGAAAGCAAAGAAACAGAACTGAAGTTCTCTGACTTTTTATTTGCTTCTAATACTAATGATTAATTAGATCATAAAATAAGCCAAGGAAGGCAATTCCTTGACAGTCCAGCAGTTAGGATTCCACTCTTTCACTGCTGAGGGTCAGGGTTCAATCCCTAGTCAAGGAACTAAGACCTCACATTCTGCACAAAAATAAGGCAAGAAAAAGAATGAGTTGACGGCAAAGTTACAAGATTCTTATCTCTATTACATTATGTAATCCTGGCTCCATTTCCTTCTTCATGTGGAGTAGGTAACATTCAAATGACAACAACTGTCCAATCTATGTAAGTATTTTATATTCAACATCCGTAACATTCCCTCTACGCCTATGTAAGAAATGTACGTCTTGTAAATGCCTGCAATGCTTGGAGTTACTCCAACAAGTCCAAACTGGAACAGTCCTTAACCTCAAAATAAGAATTATTAGTCTTGACATATCTTATGATTATACACATTTAGTAATATCTAAAATCAAACATTTTCTTAGTTTATAAGCAATACACTTATAGGACAATAGTGTCTACTACATGAATGTTCATTAAATAGGTAACTCAGGCCAGATAAAAGTGAAAGTTATACTGAAATCTACTGGGTAATTCCAATACTAACTTCTTNTCTTATGATTATACACATTTAGTAATATCTAAAATCAAACATTTTCTTAGTTTATAAGCAATACACTTATAGGACAATAGTGTCTACTACATGAATGTTCATTAAATAGGTAACTCAGGCCAGATAAAAGTGAAAGTTATACTGAAATCTACTGGGTAATTCCAATACTAACTTCTTTGAATGGTCTGCATTTTTACAACCTAAGATACGTGTGTGTGTGTGTGTGTGTGTGTGTGTGTGTGTGTGTAGGGTCTAGTGTAGATTATTTGATTATTTCAACCTAACTCATCCAAATTAACTTTTTTGGGGGGAGGTGGGGGTGACCCCTTGGCACTCTGGATCTTAGTTCCCAAGTTCAGTTGTGTCCGATCCTTTGTGACCCCACGGACTGCAGGACACCAGGCTTCCCTGTCCATCACCAACTGCCAGAGCTTGCTCAGGAGCTTGCTCAAACTCATATCCATCAAGTCGGTGATGCCATCCAACCATCTCATGCTCTGTTGTCCCCTTCTCCTCCTGCCTTCAATCTTTCCCAGCACTGGGGTCTTTTCAAATGAGTTAGTTCTTTGCATCAGGGGGCCAAAGTATTGGAGTTTCAGCTTCAGCATCAGTCCTTCCAATAAATATTCAGGACTGATTTCCTTTAGGATTGAATGGTTTGCTCTCCCTGCAGCCCAAGGGACTCTCAAGAGTCTTCTCCAACACCACAGTTGAAAAGCATCAGTTCTTCAGCACTCAGCTTTCTTTACAGTCCAACTTTCACATCCATACATGACCACTGGAAAAACCATAGCTTTGACTAGATGGACCTTTGTCGGCAACCAGCCAGGGATCAAATCTGTGCCCCCTGCACTGAAGGCATGGAGTCTTAACCACTGGATTGCCAGGAAAATCCCCAGTTTAAGCTTTCAACCATATTCTTCATATGAGAAATGGGTAAATTCCTTCAAAAGGAAGCAACTGCAAATTTTAGTCACCTTGATAAATTAAGTCCCTCCCAAATAAGAAGCTATGCTGCTTTCAAACTGGGTGTATCACAGTAACTGCAATAAACTCATATTCTGAGCCAGAGTCTCCTAGTGAATAATTTCTGCTTCTTCGAGGATTAAATAATTCCCTAGGTCTAAGTGTTCATGTTTCAGCCAAAGAGGCCTCACCACGTCCCTAGAGACTTTACACCTAGGAGAAGCCAAGTTCATACTGACTCAGGCCTGGTTAAGAACTTCAAAACACTGTCCAGCAACTACATTTCAATAAAAAATAAAAATAAAAAAGAACTTAAAAACCACTACCCCAAAAGATAGTCTGGTAAACAGTTTATGATATATCTTGAAGACTGGCAAGCATCAACATCAAACTTGAGGAAGGAAGTGAAGAATGCTAATTTATTCTCTCCAACGGTGTGTTTTTTTTTTTCCCTTATCTCTGTAGAGACAAAACCATGCAAGCACACTTTCCTCCCACCAGAGATCTAACTGAATTCTCTTTCTAATGTCTAGGAAAACCCAAAACTGCCAAGGAAATTATGCTAAGCAACTTAACAACTATCACACTTCTCAAAATGAACACTCAATGAGATACATTTTCAATCTCATCTTTTCAAGAGCTTCATGTAATCCAACTCCATTTTTCTCAGTTACAGAGATCACAGTCTATATAAAATAGGGGTGTGTTGACAGCAGTAAGGAAACCTTGGTTCTAGTCCTAGTTCTGTTAGTTCTGTGAATCTAGACCACTAGTTAAGATTTCTGAGCCCAGTTTCAGCATCTTTTTAAGTGGTGGTGGTGTTGTTCACTCACTCAGTCGTGTCCAACTCTTTGCGACCCCATGGACTGCAGCATGCCAGGCCTCCCTGTCCCTCACCACTTCCTGGAGCCTGCCCAAACTCATGTCTATTGAGTCGGTGATGCCATCCAACCATCTTGTACTCTGTTGTCCCCTTCTCCTCCTGCCTTCAATCTTTCCCAGGATCAGGGTCTTTTCCAATGAGTCAGCTCTTCACATCAGGTGGCCAAAATACTGGAGCTTTAGCATCAGTCATTTCAATGAATATTCAGGACTGATTTTCTTTAGGATGGACTGGTTTGATCTCCTTGCAGTCCAAGGGACTCTCAAGAGTCTTCTCCAACACCACAACTCAAAAGCATCAATTCTTTGGCACTCAGCCTTCTTTACGGTCCAACTCTCCCATCCATACATGACTACTGGAAAAACCACAGCTTTGACTATATTGACCTTTGTTGGCAAAGTAATGTCTGTTTTTTAATATGCTGTTTAGGTTTGTCATAGTTTTTCTTCCAAGGAGCAAGCGTCCTTTTTAACTGCAGTCACATATTATATGAATAGCCAGGACTCCATGGTTCCACGACTATGATGAATATGAAGTTATGGTCATGACTTCTTTCTCACCTTTAACTATTGAAACAAACATACATCCACAAGTTTTAGAAACAGGAGACATCGAGTCAGAGTTATGATTTACAATAATAAAATAGAACCTGTAGCTAGCTCATCTTTAGGAAGTCAAGAAAGAAAGAACATGAGTAACTGAAACAAAAACTTTTTCTAACTTTTAATTTTTCTTCCAGAAACAGTTAACAAGAAAGGCAGAAAACTTGAGGCCTGTTTTATAACTTTATTTCACCTGTGAACCACTGGGGTTCCAGAAGTGGTAAAGACCAGTGAAATGATTTTCTGCTTGTCCTGTGAAGTCTGCTTTATTCAAGTTCATAGATAAGCCGTAGTCTCAGATGAAATTAGGTAGCATTATGGAATCAAAGGAAACATACTCTCCTCCCTTCCAGAAGCTACCTCCTACAAACAGAACTTCTAACAAAAGCCTTATCTAACACGCAATCTCATGTATTTTTCAGCAGTCTCATTTGTTTACTTATATCCCTTTTTATTCTGCAGAGGACCCGCGGAAACTCAGTGATCTCTAGTGAAAGTTTCCACAACTTGTTCAAATATAAATTATTTAACAAAGTCTCATTGTTTGAACTGAGCTGGAAAAGAGAAAGAATGAGGTCTCTGGTGCCTAATGTTAAAAGTTGTGTTGTTTACGCACTTATCTACCTTACAGGTAAGCTGGAAGGATGAATATCACCTGCTACTTAATGATTTGAAAATCCGTTCAGTTCCTCACAGGATTAGGATTCCTCACTGTTCAACTCAAAGATTTCAGTATTCTACTAGATTCTAAGAGATGCGCAGTAGCCCCTGGTTTTCTTAATTGGTCATTGATCCTTAAGAACCAAGGGCATCTGAGGCAATTCTTTAAATGTCACGCCTTTCCATGCCATCTGCTGGCCTCTAACTTAATGCTCAATTGCCTTCCCTTTTTAGTTTTTCAGAATGGACATGACCTTTAAGACGCTGGTATGCTGTAGCACTGTTTTCAATAGCAAAATCAAAACCATTCAACAATAAAGGACCACTAAATAAATCACTTCCCAAGGGGCTCAGCAGTAAACAATCCTTCTGCCAAGCAGGAGATGCGGGTTTGATTCCTGGGTTGGGAAGATCCCCTTGGAGAAGGAAATGGCAACCCACTCCAGTATTCTTGCCTGGGAAATCCCACAGACAGAGGAGCCTAGTGGGCTACAGTCTGTAGGGTGGCAAGAGTAGGATGTGACCTACTGACAACAGAAACAACAAATAAATTACACAGAATATATAACTAAAAAATATATATAGGGCATATAGCATAGTTACTATATATAGTATATAATTATGGCATATATAATAACAGTATATCTATATATAAGCCTACTATATATAATATCTATATGATATATGATAATATACCAATATAATGGAAATACAATGCCACTATCAAAAATTATAGCACCAAAGAACAGCTTTTGGCAGCAAAAGGTGTCTATGATATATTTCTAAGTGAAATGGAGAAAAAAAACATGAGGAGCAAAATTGACTATATTTGTTTTAACGTTTATGTCTCCTGAAGACCCTTAGATGGAATTTCTAATGACTACTATCTAATGATGAGCCAGAAGAACCTTATCAAAATCCTAACATGTCAATTCCCAATAGTATGAATGACAAGTACAATCACTATCTTTTGTATAAAAAAAACAATATACATACATATGTGAATGTTCGTATGTATGTTGGAAAAAGTCTTGAAAGTCTAAAAGGTCATACATAGCCCAAGAAGTTGATGGTAGTTGTCTCTGCATAGAGGGCTGTAATTTTTATTTTCTTCTTTTTACTTAGCTGCATTTTCTAATTTTTCTATAATAATTAGATGTATTTTTTATATAATGCTTTTATAAAGTTGAAAATTAAAATAAAATTACATTCTATAGGTGCTAACTTACACAGAATTACACTAAGGAAGTCACTATACTCTACTATGTGTTTATTGCCACAGTGAGATGGTCTGTTTGATCCAGTTAGCGTTTAAAACCTAGGCTAGAAAAACACGTAACAAACTTTCTAGAAATGAAACAAAATAAATAACTGAACCTATCCCACTACTTCTGGAGAAGAGGACAGCCATGCCCACTGTACATGCCCTGCTTCAGTTTCTCTCTTCCAACTTGAGACCCAGAGAGCGGGGCAAACAGAGAAACAGGACTGATCAAAGGCCAGAAAGGATAAGAGCGTATTGAGAGGAGAATTTTGCCAGTTTTCTAATGTTTACTATAATACCAAAAACTTGGAGAAAGAGAGTTGTAAAATTCAGCATCAAGAGATGATGGTTTATTCTATGAGGGAAGTTCCCATACTTTGGCCACCTGATGTGAAGAGCTGACTCACTGGAAAAGATCCTGATACGGGGAAAGAGTGAAGGCTAAAGGAGAAAGGGGTGACAGAAGACGAGCTAGTTAGATGGCATCAGATTCAATGGACATGAATTTGAGCAAACTCCGGGAGACAGTGAAGGACAGGGAAGCCTGGCGTGCTGCAGCCCGTGGGGTTGCAAAGAGTCGGACACGACTTGACAACTGGACAACAACAATTTATATCAACAAAATACTTTATAATCAGGAGTCACTTTCCTAGCCGTGCTCAAGATTCGAATAGACTCAAAGTTCCCACAGAATTGCCTCTAAACAGGATCTTCCCTGGAACCTTCTACTCAGATTTCAAAGACAATAGAGCCAAAATAAAAACTAAATAAAGACAGAGCCACTTCCGGTGAGTTAGCTGATACCATTTAACATAAGAATAATGAAGGCAACATCTCTACTGAAAATAATCCAGGAGCTGCTGCAGTATTTCGCACTGAATTTGCTGCCTCTTGGCCTTTGATGGGCCACAGTCTTCTCTTCATATGCCACCTGATTACACAACCATCACCTTTGCTGAGAATAAGCAAGACGCTGTGTCATAACCTAGTCCTCCATACAGCGTATGTGTGAGCTTACCTTTAGGTAGTAACTGTGCTCTCACACTTATAAACTGTACAAAGACAATCAGTTCTTTGAATCATTATGTGAAGCAAACTCTCCAGTTAACCTAATAGAAGCCTTAAGAATCTTTTCGGAATGCAAACATCCCCCCTCCCGCTTTAGCTAATTTCTGTAAATTTATATTCTCTTACACCAGGTTCCCTTAAGAATGGACCACACCTGTATTCTGACAGATTGGCAAACTTCTAATCTGGGACAGCATGTGTACAAGAAACCAGATGGAAATGTCATAACATTTGTTGGAAAAGAGCTATTCAGACACTATCTAAACGTGCCTCATCTTGGAAACTCAGTCTGTTAGACGGCCAATGCTGAAGCTAGGAAAATCATTTTTCATTTAATTTAAGAGAGAACCAAGTGAAAACAAAACAAAACATGCCTGCCACTGCAGGAGATGTTGGAGATGAAGGTTCAATCCCTGGGTCAGAAAGAGCCCCTGGAGGAGGAAATGGCAACCCACCCCAATATCCTTGCCTTGGATAGAGGAGCCTGGCGGGCTATAGTCCACAGGGTCACAGAATCGGGCACGCCTGGGCAAGCAGCACACACACGCTCGAGGAGCAAAGGATCCTAATGGTACCTGATGAGGAGGGTATACGCTCGAGGCTTAGTCATGAGACGACTGTCTGTGCAGCATGAACGAATTCTGGACCAAATCACACCTAACGGTGAAACCAAGCTGCAGAGATCAGGGGTGCCAGCGTTCGCACAAGCCGTCTCAGGCCCACCTCATGTCTCGGATTTCTCCTTCCTTCCTTTGCTGAGGATTTAGGACTCCACCGAAGTATTTCTGCCCCATTAGCAATACACTCAGCTACTCAATCCTCTGGACCAGAGAGTGAGATGCTGTCTCCCTGGTTGCCTCTTGTTTTTAAAAACAAATAACCCTGGTTGATGCTACACAACAATCTCACTATAAAATGGCAACAGTAATAGTACTTAACCAAGAGATTAGGATATGAATATGGGTATCAAATCCTTACAACAGTTTCTTGCACATAATCAGCATTGTACTTGCTCACTATATGTGTCAGCCATTATATTTTATTATTATTACTGTTGAGAACAGTGTTTGATATAAATCTAAACTTTTATAAAACTGAGACATGAGACCTACCCCTGGTCTAGTGGCTAAGACACCATGTGCCCAGTGCAGGGGGCCCAGGTTCAGTCCCTGGTCAGGGAAGTAGATCCTGCAGGCCACAACTAAATACTGCATGTGCCACAAAGAAGACCCAGTGCAGTCAAATAAATAAATAAATCTTTTTTAAATAGGAGAGATATGAGCATACTTTGCTTTTTAAAAAATGAACTAACTATATGAGTTGCCCCTTGCTTCTCTTGATTGCAGGGATTCTCCTGCTGTGGTTGTATCTGCTACTCAACCATCTAGAATTTTAAAAAAGGGTCTCCTAACAAACTAAATGATAATGTGTTGTACATATTTAGAGATAATGATGGACTTGTTTTCAACAGAAACCAATAGGCTTTCTGCCACACAGAGTAAGCCCTAGGCCCTTAGGCAGCTGCTGCTCAGGCAAAATAATGCCAGTCCCTAGTTGGGTAAGACAGACAAACACACACACACTGCATACAAATACACACGTAAAAGAACACTTCTGGAGAATGCAGCCAAAAGCTGAATGGGCCCACGAAGAGAACCTCCAAGGCACGCGCACCTTTTTTGCTTGCCTACAAGCTCAGTGATCTACAATAGTTTGCCCGTAATAGGTAATAAGCAGAAATGCGTAAGCAGCTGCAGAGAGATGAATGAACTGTGTGATGCTGAAAATCTGTGAATTGAAGTATCTAATACATGAATTAAAATTAAAAAAAAAAAAAAATTCTCCTCCTCCAAATGGTTATATGAACAAAGCAAAGGGAAAAGGAAAGAGTTGGAGGGAAAAATGAGACAAAGAACAAAATCTGGTCTGTGTGACACATTTATAAAACTGAGGGCCTGTCAGCAAGACACTGATGAATATTTCTGCAGGATAAAAATGGCAACCCAGTGTCTAAAAATAACCTCTTGTGCTGCAGCCCTGTCTGGTTCAGCTACACCACTGGAATACAAACACCCTCACTCACTAGCACATTTCGACTCAGGGTTTCACAAAGAAGGCAAAACTGAACGTTTGGTTAGCAAGAGAACATATTTTATGCAGTTTTCAATCAGTTATGCTCTCTATAACGTATCCATTTGAATTTAAGTTTTAATGATTCTCATTTACTAAAAAAAGGTAAAATCAATGGCAACAGCCATAAACTATTAACTCATCTTATACAAGAGATTATTTCCTCCCAGCTCAATGATAGTCAAACACAGTGGCATCATGACCATCTCGTGATAATAGCCTAAAATCTCAATTTGAAAATAAAATCATGAATTATTTCTAAGGCCACTGATTTAAATGGCAGATCTAGTCAAAATGCTATCTTCAAATGACTCTGGAGATGGGGTGAAAAACCTATTATCTCATTTTGTATCGGAATTCTACAACAAAAAGCTGTTAGCTCAATAGAAAAGTGAAGTTACTGTCCTTCACAAGCAGCACTTTAATTCATCAAAGTCATTCAACTTCCTGATTCCTGCCTTATGACGTCAGGATTCTGGTCTCAGCTAAACGCTGCTTTCAGTGCGAAGAGTTACACACCTCTAGAAGGTTCTTCCAGGATACTACTATCATGCCACTATTTTTAACAGTAAAAATTAATGAGCTCTCCGTAACGATAACAAAGAAATGACAAATGACACATGATCCTTATAGCCACACCCAGTTGGGATAAATGGGGGGAGGGGGTGGAAATGGATATCTTTCTCAGAGGCCAATCACAACATAATAACGACAAACAAGGCCTGACTCTTGAAGGTATTTGATTGTGCTACTCACTTCACAGTAAACGACTAAAATACCTATATCCTCCAATACACATCCATATGCTTCATTATAAACTCGCATCTCAATCTGATAATGACAGTTTCTTAATTAATAAAGGAAAAAAACACAAACGGCCACGAGATAAAAACAATTTCATCGCTAGTGTTTTATCATCAATCTCTTCTTCACAGTAGGTATCTCAAGCTTAATAACTCTTGATTCCCACTTCAGGCTTGCTCCTCTTTTCAGATTCCTCATGGGACCACCCGTTCAGCTGCTCAAGCCAAAAGCCCAGAAGTCCTCTTTGATTCTCCTTCCTACATCCTGTATCCAATCCACCCACAAGACCTGTCTGTTCTCTCTCTCACATACGTGCCACGCACGAGAATTTCTATCCCCCTAAAGCAGGGATCTCCAACCTTTTTGACACCGGGGGCTATTCATGTGGAAGACAACTGTTCCATGGATGGCGGGCAGAAGGATGGTTTGGGGACGATTCGAGCACGTTACATTTATCGTACACTTTATTTCTATTGGGCCTCCCAGGTAGTGCTAGTGATAAAGAACCCACCTGCCAATGCGGAGATGCAAGAGATGTGGATTTGATCGCTGGATCAGCAAGATGCTCTGGAGAAGGAAATGGCAACCCGCTCCAGTTATTCTTGCCTGGAGAATCCCATGGACAGGGCAGCCTGGTGGGCGGCAGTCCACGGGGCTGCAAAGTCAGACACCACTGAGCACTGCTTCTTATTTCTCTTATGATGACATCAGCTCCACCTCAGATCATTGGCTCTTAGATTCCAGAGGTTGGGGACTCCTGCCCTAAAGCAGGCACCACCATTCGCATCTCCCTTGGATGACTGCAAGGCTCCTCAGAGCCCATCCAGCTTCCATCCCTGGCCACTACAGTCTATTCACCACACAGCGGCCGGAGTCACCCTTATGAAATCACAGGGCATGTGATCACACCTAACGGCATCACAGGACATCAACCCCCCTCTTGAATTCCTCCATGATGTCCCAATGCTCAGTGAATAAAATCCAAAGTCCTTTCCAGGGCCTGTGGGATCTTTCATGGCCTCACCCATGCCGACCCCCTTACACTCCACACCCAGTCACACAGCTCAGCCAAAGGCCTTCCCTTTTCTCTAGCTCACGAAGCCCAGTCCCACCTGTGGGTCGTCTTACTTGCTTTTCCCTCTGTCTGGTACACTCTTACTTGTCACTAGATTTGCTTCTTGTCATCACTAATACCACTCAATATCATGCCTTCAGAGAAGCCTTCCTCTCCACCCTACCTAAAAAATCCCCACCACTACACCACGTGCATACCAGTAACTTTTTATCCTCTTTATTCTAAAAAACCTACAGCATAAATCAATCATCTATGGCAGCAAAGAATGCAAACTCAGATTCCAAAGGAGCCAGACAGGCACCGTAAGTGAGTAAAGCTGGTAACTACCAGCTAATGTTAGAAATGCAGCATTAGCAGGGCTTCCCAGGGGACTCAGATGGTAAAAAATTTGTACGCTCGAGAGAGCCAGGTTCAATCTCCGGGTTGGGGCGATCCTTAGAGAAGGGAAAATGTGGAGATGCAGACTGAGTACAGTCGCTTACTCTTATTCAAGAGAAGTCAGACATAAAACCTCCTAGATGAAATTTTTCAGAGAGAAATAAACTAAATAAGGACCTATTTCATTTCCAAGCAGAATTTAGAGACGACAGAGAGGGCACAGGATTGGCCAAAGATTCTCAAACTAAGAAATGGTCTTAGGGTAAATATCAGGTGAAGGGTTTGCCCCTAAAGGTTTTTGAGATCTTGGAAATATTTAACGTATTATCTAATAGATTCTTCTCACCTACACAAAGCGACTTGTAAGAATCATAGGACCTCCCTTGTCTTATAGATGGAAACCAAAGACAAGATGGTCTTAGAAAAAAATATTATGGATGTAGTTTTGGGGATTTACAGTCAACCACCAATAAAACTCACAGAAAACCCTCAACGCTTTTAAGAAAACTGTAATGCTAAAAGTACTACCATCTTGAACTAAAAGAGAGAGAGAGAAAAAAAACAACAGTTAAAAATGAAAAAAGGTGTCTAGGGGTCCCAAGTTTATACAGATGGGAAACAGGTGGACAGAGCTACTCAGCTGCGAATATAACCCATTTCTTCTGAATAAGAAAAGCAGCAAGAGGGGAAAATCAAAACCCCAAAGGTAGAGCTAACAGCCTCAGAAAACAGTGTATTAGGGGACAACTCCCAGGCAGCAGAAATGGGCACAGATCACGGAATGTTTCCAAAACATGGACTAAGAAAACTGGCAATGGAATGCCCCGCTGGATTTCAGAACGGCTATGACAGCTGTGTTCTTCTCATCCTTCTTTTTCTTTTTTAATTTTAGATTGGAGTATGGTTGATTAGCAACACTGGGCAAGTCTCAGGTGTACAGCAGAGTGTCCAGCTATACCTGTACAAATGTTCATTCCTTTTCAGATTCTTTTCTCCTACCGGCTATCACAGAACATCGAGGAGAGTTCCCTGGGCATTCTTCCTTTTTCTAAATGGCAGTAGCTATCACAGTTTTCCTGTTCCTGGCCCACCAGTGTATGTTGGGCGTGGGTGGATATGGAGTTCACAGACTCTAAGAAGAAGATGCACCAGAGCAGAGATGCCTGAGAAACTTCACTCGCATCTGTAAAGCAAAGCGCAGTCACTCAGTCGTGTCCGGCTCTTTGCAACCCCACGGACTGTAGCCTACTACACTCCTCTGTCCATGGGATTTTCCAGGCAAGAGTACTGGAGTGGGTTGCCATTTCCTTCTCCAGAGGATCTTCCTGACCCAGGGATCGAACCCAGGTCTCCCTCACTGTAGGCAGACGCTTTACCATCTGAGCCACCAGGGAAGTTTATTTAAATAACAAGATCCTAAACTTGAAGAAATGGGATAAAACTTCTCCAAAACCTCTGGGAGAGGGGTAAATATATTTTGCGTGTAGAAGAAATGTAAACTGATCTTATGCTCAGAAGGCTGACCACAGAAGATCATTTTCAGGATGGCTGCAACAATACCTCCCATCTTGGGCCACTTTGCTAGGAGAATCTGCCATTCGTCCACTGAAAGGTGGAATCTCTTCCTCTCTACTGGATTCTGGCTGGGTCCTATGACTTGTTCTGACCACCACAATGTGGCAAAAGTGACACTGCAGGATTCCAGCTCAAAGCTTTAAGATACCTTGCAACTTCTGTTTTCCCCTTCTTGGAACAGTAATCTCACTGCCATGGAAGTGCTCTATCCAGTCTAGAGAATGAGGAGCGACCGTCTAGAGAGGCCACACAGAGGAGAACTGGCCCCTCAATGACTATCAAGGCCCCAGACATGGAGGTGATTCCATCTTGAACATTCTAGCCCCAGCAGAGTCGCCCCAGCCATTACCATGTGGAATAAAGTTTCATCCACTGGGCCCTGCCCAAATTCCTGATCCACCAATCATTAGCAATAACATACTTGGCTGTTTTTTAAACACTGAGGTTTAGGACAGTGAGCTATATGCAACGTGGATTCCCCGGTAGCTCAGTGGTTAAAAGAATCTGCCTGCAATGCAGTAAGCCCCGGTTATATACAATAGGTAACTGAAGCACTGCGGAGAAAAAAAAGATCAATCTGAATATTAAAAATCTCTCAATTTTCAATCTGAATATTTTCAATTTTTAAAAAACACCTTTTAATACTTTTAAACATTCACAGGGACTTGTAGGATAATAACCTAGGATTCATTTCTTCATCAAATATTTACTGAGCACCTAATATGAGCCAGGCACTGTTCTAGGCCCTGGGAAGAAACAGCAGTGAATTAAAGCCCCGGGGAGACAGCAGAAGCAAAGATGTAAAAGTGGGGACAACTGAGGGGAAACAAGGACAGATCTTGACGGACCTGTTTTAATAAATAAAACGACGTCTAGTTAGCACATCAGAAAAGTAACTTAGTGTTTGCCCAATAACTAAGTCTCGTTTTACCTTTCTCCTTGGAATTGTTACTAGCATGCTTTATCACTGTACCAGGAGCTATTCTTAGCCCAGCCCTTCTTCAGGCTGAACAAGAAGAAAAACAAGGACAAGAAGATGTAATATCACTAGTAAATTTTGTACACCTCAGTTTTCAGGTATCTTCAATGTACTAAATATATTCCCTGATTATAACAAAGATTCTCCCTCCCACCTCTGCTCCTGCCCTTCCCCACATACTTCACCTGGAAGACTCCCATCGCCCGTATCGGTCACTGCTTCTCTGGCTCTTCCATTGCATCCTTTGCATACAGACAGCAGAGCATCAAACATGTCACCTTATAATTTCCTATTTACTTAATTTTTCCCATTAGACTGCTCATTCCTCCAGGGAAGGACGATTATTCTATTTCTAACCTAGAAATCTACATATCATCATAAATGAACAATAAATGTCTACTGAAGGAGTCTTAAATCTCTGATTAAATCATGGCTCTCTCACCTGAAAAATGGGGCTAATAATCCAAGACTGAAATTCAACATTCAAAAAACTAAGATCATGGCATCCAGCCCCATCAGTTCATAGCAAGTAGATGGGGAAACAATGGAAACAGCGATAGACTTTATTTTTTGGGAGGCCTCAAAATCACCGCAGATGGTGACTGCAGCCATGAAATTAAAAGAAGCTTGCTCCTTGAAAAAAAAGCTATGACAAACCTAGACAGCATATTAAAAAGCAGAGACATTATTTTGCTGACAAAGGTCAAAGGTATGGTTTTTCCAGTAGTCATCTATGGATGCGAGAGTTGGACCATCAAGAAAGCTGAGCGCCAAGGAATTACTTTTGAACTGTGGTGTTGGAGAAGACTCTTGAGAGTCCCTTGGACTGTAAGGAGATCAAACCAGTCAATCCTAAAGGAAATCAGTCCTGAATATTCACTGGAAGGACTGATGCTGAAGCTGAAGCTCCAATATTTGGGCCATTTCATGTGAAGAACTGACTCATTAGAAAAGACCCTGATGCTGGGAAGGATTGAGGGCAGGAGAAGGGGATGACCGAGGATGAGATGGTTGGATGGCATCACTGACTCGATGGACATGGGTTTGGGTGGGCTCCAGGAGTTGGTGATGGACAGGGAGGCCTGGCATGCTGTGGTTCATGGGGTCGCAAAGAGTCAGACACGACTGAGTGACTGAACTGAACTGAACTGAACTAGATTAAAAGTCAAAGGAAACTTCATTTTAATAAAAATCAATATAAATTTTTAGAAAGTGTTTGGTGCTCCTCAGCACCCTCTAGAGTCAGTTATTACAGTTCAAAGTGAACCAGATCTTAAAATGGTAATTTATTATTTAAAAGGGATAAAATAAACTTAAGTTTTAATAAAGAACTTAAACCACAGTCATATCATGTCAAATCACAGTCATATCAAAATTTTCCCTCCAAATTTTCAAAATTCCCCTCTAAAAATCCACATATACTTTAAAAAAAAAAAGGCTCAGTTTGGCAGAGTCACTTTAAGATATTTATATTGTTTCACAAAAGGATAGTTCAAGTTAAAGACACCATGCCTTATGAAGTTTACTATGAAAAGATCCTTGCTCAAAGACCTGCATTTTAAGATTTTTAAGTCAGGTATCTTTATTTCTAGTTGTCCTCTGTATGCCTAAATTTTAAGGATTACTCTTGTGCAAAAAAAAGCTTACATAATATATACTCCATTGAAATAAGATAAAGGAAGCATGTATTTCTTGAATATGTTGAAAATACTAAACGAAAATTCACTATAAAGACAACTGGCCCGGGTTTTTTAAGAAAAAGAAAATCCATGTTTACAGTTTCTCAGGTATCACCCACTAACTGACTTTCGCGAAATATATCTTAAAACTTCCACTAACACAAAAACTACCATCAAATCTCTTTTTATGTTTCCCCATCAAGTGAGTGATCCAGTTCTCTGACGCTAGAACTGCAGAGACATGGAGGAAGCCTGCGGCCACCATCTGTCCATCAGGCAGGAGAATTCAGCACCCCCTAGGGCTGAAGATCCCCTAGCCCAGAGTGAAATGTGCACCAGCCCACGTTCCGAGCATGCGCCTCTCCAATGCTCTCAGGGGCTCAGGCACGTGCAGTTACCACGCCCGCTGCTGAAGCCTGCTGTACACCAAAAGACCAGGCTCAGGCCAGCAGTCAGAGCACAAGGCAGCAGCCCCTTTTATTCAGAAAAAAAGGGAGTAGTGGTCCATTCCCAACTTTCTGAATGCCTTAAACATACGTACATGCAGCAACAAGATGTTTATTGTTTCAGTTCAGTTCAGTCGCTCAGTCGTGTCTAACTCTTTGCGACCCCATGAATCGCAGCACGCCAGGCCTCCCTGTCCATCACCAACTCCCGGAGTTCACTCAGACTCACGTCCATCGAGTCTGTGATGCCATCCAGCCATCTCATCTTCTGTCATCCCCTTCTCTTCTTGCCCCCAACCCCTCCCAGCAACAGGGTCTTTTCCAATGAGTCAACTCTTCGCATGAGGTGGCCAAAGTATTGGAGTTTCAGCTTTAGCATCAGTCCTTCCAAAGATTGTTTATATCCAGTAAATTAATTCTAGGTTTTCTTTTGTCTTCTTTAAAAATTAAGGAAAAAAAAAAGTCATTGTTTGAGTTCATTCTAGGAAGAAATCTCCAGTTATTACCTCCTCTCAATTTTTGCTAAACTTGCCTGATGGTTCATAAACTGAATATGGCATCACAACACACACAACAGGCAGCAAAGCCTGGCATCAACGACTTTTTTTTTTAAGCAATGAAGTCAAAGCACAAAGAATAAATTCCTTTTTGAATGTTCAACAAACTCATGAAGAGGACTCACGCGTCGTATTCTTGCTTATGGGGGTGACAACAAGCTCTTCCTTTTATGCAGGAAAGAGTTACGCAGCTTGGCTCTGACTGGATGTGTTTCATCAACTCTCTGCTGCTTGTTACCTGGGATATTTCACTGCCCTGTGTTTTCTCCACTGGAGGGCACAGTTAGCTAAAAGAAAATTTGGTGAAACCTAATTTGGTCTGTTCTACAGTTCCAGAAAAAAAAAAAAAAAGTATGGGTGAGAAATGAGGTTAAAGCTGCTCTCAGAAAGGATGTTTCAGTAATATTTCTGAATTTTACTTATCTCTGTTCTCCTTGAAAGCCATTATAAAAGATAATCACTGATTGGCTAACAGCTAAAAGAAAAAATTATATTCCAAAACACCTTATCTATAATGTATAAATAAAAGATGAAGTGAAAGAAAAGAATGATTTTTAGAAATGGTGAAAATGACCCACTTCAGGTACAGAGTAATCCAAGGAGTAAGTGCAAACAGATATTCTCCTCTTCAATAAGCATATATATGACTACTACAGTCCCTTGGGCTCCCCAGGTTCAGTGGTTTAAAAAAAAAAAAATCCACCTGCTAATGCAAGAGACGCCAGCTTGATCCCTGGGTTAGGAAGATGACCTGGAGAAGGAAATGGCAACCCACTCCAGTATTCTTGCCTGGGAAATCCCACAGATAGAGGAGCCTGGTGGGCTACATTCCACGGCATTGCAAAAGAGTTGGGTACGACTCAGTGACTAAACAATGGTCCAAACAAGGCATCACCATGAGATTGTAGCAATGAATCACTCAGTTCTTTTGCAATAACATAAATCATATGCTCAGCAAAAAACAGGTTTTTCTTTTCCTACTTTTTGCATTATCATTTTAGAGATAAACCCACAAGGGATGCTATTCAGCAATTCATTTATAGCTGCCTTTTCTTTACAGACCTAATCAATCATAAGGGTGTAGCTTCAATATGCTTAAGAAAAAGATCAGTAAAGAAACACATAAATACTGCACTTCTAAATAAACTTAATAAACGTACAGCTTTCAGAGGAGCTAATAAAACAACAGTCCTTTGTTGTTTTAAAAATGCCTTTTGAATAAAACTGTTGCTAGGCTTCAACTTATCAGTAAGTTTTGTAAGTTTTTATTGTGTTGAAAGTAAAGTGATGGAAGACCATGGGTATTACCTAGGGAATCACATTTTATTAGGTCAAATGACAAAGCATTATCACCAAGTTTTTTGTTATAGATTGACTCAATTTTTTAAAGTAGCAAATTGGGCAAAATAACTTGGGTGGGATTAAGTCTTCAAAAGATCATCTAAATACCATGTGTATTTAAACAAATTATTCATGTTATTTCAAGTGTTTCACCAAAGAAATCTAGAAGTTCCAGTTAGGGTCTTCTACACCATTCAGTGGCAGCCAGACCAATCCTCCTCAGTTCTACGAGAAGAAGGAATTCCATCTGCCTGACAACACAATTGGTCACTCCAAATCCTTTCCCCCTTTTATTTGAATCCTAGTTATCCATATGAAGAATATTCTAGGCAGAGGGATAAGTCAGTCCTATGCTTCTGCTGTAGATGCACAAGAAGAGCCAGGACGCCAGCAAGGCGGGAGTGGAGACAGGCAATTCCATTCAGGTCTGAGTTCAAATGTCACCTCATGAGAAAGCCTTGCCTAACCACTCTATATCAAATTGCAAACATCTGCTGGATCATCGTAAAAGCAAGAGAGCCCCAGAAAAACATCTACTTCTGCTTTCTTGACTACATACACCAAAGCCTTTGACAGTGTGGATCACAACAGGATCACAACAAACTGTGGAAAATTTTCTGAGAGAGATGGGAATACCAGACCACCTGACCTGCCTCTTGAGAAACCTATATGCAGGTCAGGAAGCAACAGTTAGAACTGGACATGGATCAACAGACTGGTTCCAGATCAGGAAAGGAGTACGTCAAGGCTGTATATTGTCACCCTGCTTATTCAACTTAAATGCAGAGCACATCATGTGAAATGCTGGGCTGGATGAAGTACAAGCTGGAATCAAGATTGCCAGGAGAAACATCAATAACTTCAGATACGCAGATGACACCACCCTTATGGCAAAAAGCGAAGAAAAACTAAAAAGCCTCTTAATGAAAGTGAAAGAGGAGAGTGAAAAAGTTGGCTTAAAGCTCAGCATTCAGAAAACGAAGATCATGGCATCCAGTCCCATCACTTCATGGCAAACAGATGGGGAAACAATGGAAACAGTGACAGACTTTATTTTGGGGGACTCCAAAATCACTGCAGGTGGCGACTGCAGCCATGAAATTAAAAGACGCTTGCTCCTTGGAAGAAAAGCTATGACAAAGCTAGATAGCATATTAAAAAAGCAGAGACATTACTTTGCGGACAAAGGTCCATCTAGTTCAAGCTATGGTTTTTCCAATAGTTATGTATGGATGCGAAAGTCGGACTAGAAAGAAAGCTGAGCACTAAAGAATTGATGCTTTTGAGCTGTGGTGTTGGAGAAGACTCCTGACAGTCCCTTGGACTGCAAGATCAAACCAGTCGATCCTAAAGGAAATCAGTCCTGAATATTCATTGGAAGAACTGATGCTGAAGCTGAAACTCCAATACTTTGGCCACCTGATGTGAAGAACTGACTCACTGGAAAAGATCCTGATGCTGGCAGGAGGAGAAGGGGACAACAGAGGATGAGATGGTTGGATGGCATCACCAACTTGATGGATGTGAGTCTGGGTAAACTCGAGGAGTTGGTGATGGACAGGGAGGCCTGGCGTGCTGCAGTCCATGGGGTCACAAAGAGTCAGACACGACTGAGCAACTGAACTACCCTATATAAACTAGCAGGCACAACACACTTCCTCTCCTTGCTCCTCTGGTATTCTCCATCATCTACCCTGCTTTATTTTTCTTCTTAGTCTGTCTCATCACAAGACTTACCAAATATCTATTTTTTGTTTACTGTCCATTCTTCCCTATTAAAATGCAAGTTCCATGAAAGGCAAGACTTGTTCACTGCTAACCCCCCCAGCACATTGCGAGGTACCTGGCATGCTGAAGATGATAAAATATTTGTTGAATCAATTAAACGAAAGAATAATTAAGGGAGTATGGAAACCGCTGGACAACAGATGACACAATATCCGTGATAATTGTTATGCCTGATATGGCGTGCCAGTACCAAGTAAGGAGCAGATACAGTGGTAATATAAAAATGTAAGAAGAAAGAAAAAGAAGCATAAAGACTATGAAATTAAAACCAGTAATACTAGCTGTCCTAGTCTTCTAATACTTGCCTTTGATCCATTATCAAAAAATCAGAATCTTTTACTAATCAGCAATAAAATCTTACCTTAAAAAATAAAAGAAAATAGTCATCTTTTGCAAAACCAATGAATGTTTCACCTCTTAAAGAGGAAGGCAGGGAAAGCACACACACACACACCTTCATTCACAGGGCAAGATTTGAGTACCTTATTGAATCTCTCTTCTCAGAAGGGACATACCACACAAAGAAGCACACCTTCCTTGAGCCCCAGAGGCGGTGCAGGGCCAACCTGAGTCTTGGTGGGCCTGTGAGGTTTAATTATTGTACAGTCCTTTTAGACTCGGTTTCTGCACTACTGCTATTCAAGATGAACTCAAACAATACCTTCTTTTTAAAATAGTATTTAGATTCACACAGCAGGTTCTCCTGCTTCTTAAACTCAGCATCAGGAAGGCCATATCCCCACCTGGGATATAAAGCAGAATCCATATTCCTAAGCTCCTCGTATCTTTGCTCCAGCTTTTCAGTGACTCAGATGGCGTATTTACCCATTTGGACTATACATTTTTATTTTAATTTTTTTTTTTTAGCCACAAGTGGCATGCAAGATCTTAATTTCTGGACCAGGGATCAAACCTACATCCCCCACAGTAGAAGGGCTAAGTCTTAACCACTAGACTGCCAGGAATATTCCCTAGACTTTCATTTAAATAACATTGAATCTCTTGACTGCTGTCCCAAATCAGGAATATCTGAAATGGATGTCATGGTGGTGGTTTAGTCGCTAAATCGTGTCTGACTCTTGCAACCCCATGGATTGTACGTTGCCTGCCAGGCTCCTTTGTCCATGGGATTCTCCAGACAAGACCGCTGGAGCGGGTTGCCATTTCCTTCTCTAAGGGATCGTCCCAAAACAGGAATCAAACCCAGGCCTCCTGTATTGCAGGCAGATTCTTTACCAACCAAGCTACAGGGGAAGCTCAATATGGGAAAATGGCAAAGCTAAAAATACACCACCAGGATGATGAATACTACTAACTTCTTATCGGCTTCTTATAATGCAGTCAGAGAGAAATAAGCACTAAAGATGTGCTTCCCCGGTGGCTTAGTCAGTAGAGAATCCACCTGCGATGCAGGAGAACTGGGTTCGATCCCTGGGTTGGGAAGATCCCCTGGAAGAGGGCATGGCAACCCACCCCAGTATGATTGCCTGAAGGAGCCCCAGGGACAGAGGAGCTACAATCCATGGGTTCGCAAAGAGGTGGGCACGACTGAGTGCCTAAGCACAGCACAAGCCCTAAGGACAGGAGAGACCCACACAGACATATACCCAACTCACCTTCACTTCCCCACCCCGTCTTGATCTTTTTCCAATTTAGTTGAACCACATTGGGTCAAAGTCCTCAGATCACTGCTGCTGCTGCTGCTAAGTCGCCTCAGTCTCTGTGCGACCCCAGANCTTTCATTTAAATAACATTGAATCTCTTGACTGCTGTCCCAAATCAGGAATATCTGAAATGGATGTCATGGTGGTGGTTTAGTCGCTAAATCGTGTCTGACTCTTGCAACCCCATGGATTGTACGTTGCCTGCCAGGCTCCTTTGTCCATGGGATTCTCCAGACAAGACCGCTGGAGCGGGTTGCCATTTCCTTCTCTAAGGGATCGTCCCAAAACAGGAATCAAACCCAGGCCTCCTGTATTGCAGGCAGATTCTTTACCAACCAAGCTACAGGGGAAGCTCAATATGGGAAAATGGCAAAGCTAAAAATACACCACCAGGATGATGAATACTACTAACTTCTTATCGGCTTCTTATAATGCAGTCAGAGAGAAATAAGCACTAAAGATGTGCTTCCCCGGTGGCTTAGTCAGTAGAGAATCCACCTGCGATGCAGGAGAACTGGGTTCGATCCCTGGGTTGGGAAGATCCCCTGGAAGAGGGCATGGCAACCCACCCCAGTATGATTGCCTGAAGGAGCCCCAGGGACAGAGGAGCTACAATCCATGGGTTCGCAAAGAGGTGGGCACGACTGAGTGCCTAAGCACAGCACAAGCCCTAAGGACAGGAGAGACCCACACAGACATATACCCAACTCACCTTCACTTCCCCACCCCGTCTTGATCTTTTTCCAATTTAGTTGAACCACATTGGGTCAAAGTCCTCAGATCACTGCTGCTGCTGCTGCTAAGTCGCCTCAGTCTCTGTGCGACCCCAGAGATGGCAGCCCACGAGGCTCCTCCGTCCCTGGGATTCTCCAGGCAAGAACACTGGAGTGGGTTGCCATTTCCTTCTCCAATGAATGAAAGTGAAAAGTGAAAGTGAAGTCGCTCAGTCATGTCTGATTCTTAGCAACCCCATGGACTGCAGACCAACAGTCTCCTCCGTCCATGGGATTTTCCAGGCAAGAGTACTGGAAGAGTTCTTGCCTGATTCTCCAGGCAAGAACACTGGAGTGGGTTGCCATTTCCTTCTCCAATGTATGAAGGTGAAAAGTGAAAGTGAAGTCATTCAGTCTCACTAGGTACTCCCTAAAATTAAACAGTTACTTAGACCAAATGGTGGTTCAGACAATAAAAAACCTGCCCACAATGCAGGAGAGGCACGTTCGATCCATAAGTCAGGAAGATTCCCCTAGAGGAGGGGATGGCAACCCATTCCAGTATTCTTACCTGGAGAATTCCATGGGTATCTTACTCCCTTCTCCAGGGGATCTTCCTGACTGAGGGATCAAAGCCAGGTCCCCTGCATACTGGCAGATTCCTTACCATCTGAGCCACCAGGGAAGCCCTGTCCAAGTCTACAGGACCTTAAATCAATCATACAATTTTTACTCCACAATAGAAAATCTCCCTCCTTTTCTACCAAATCTGTAGGTTAGGACGCTTTCAGCTGCAAGTAACAGAAACAGTTTTAAGAAAAATGGGATGTTTCCTCTCAAAATAACAGGAAGTGTCAGGCACTCCAGAATGGATGAATTCAGCAGCTCGGGGACAGAATCAAAGACCCAGAAGCTTTCCTTCTTTCTGCTCAAAGACCTCAGTGTGCTGGCTCTTTCCTCGGTTTGTCCCCTCTGGTCCCAAGGTTGGCTACGGCCATCACACCCTCAGAGAAAAACACCCTGCTTTCTACCTCTTCTGAAAGGGGAGGAAAGCCTTCTCGAAGCCCTCCCCCCGGACATCCCCCACATCTCAGTGGCCAGAACTGTGCTCATGCCCGTTCCTAACCCAACTTGTGGCAAGGAAAGAGGAGGCATCAAGATGAGCGTAAACGACTCAAGACTGGGCCCCTGGGGCTGAGGAGAGGCCCAGCCTCCTCTGAAGTGTACAGCTGTCTGATACCTACATAAATTTGGCATTCTGTCAACAAGCAACCAACCACATCTGCCGCAACTCCCTCACATGCTCTTCTCCCCTGTACTGACCTTGGGGAAACCGTGTCCAGTTTAGCAGGTCAGAATTCAATTACGGAGAGGAAGAGATTAAGTCATAGCTTAATGCAACCACAAGCCTATGAGGTTTAGTCAGTCATCCGTATTTACAAAAAGTGTAAAAACACTTAACATAGGCCAATTCATCAACCCCCCTGAGAGGCAGCAAAACCCTCAACCACAATGAAAGAGTCTAACATAAATCAGCTTCTGCCTCCCATCTACTGTATTTATTATTTCCAGGAAATAGCTCCTCCTCCTTGGGCTTTATTTGTTGTTTTGTTTATAGAAAATGAGGGCCTTCCCTGGCAGTCCAGTGGTTAAGACTCTGACTTCCAATGCAGGTGGTGCGGGTTTGATCCCTGGTCGGGGAGCTGAGATCCCACATGTCTCAGGGTTAAAACAATAAAACAGAAACAATACCGTGACAAATTCAATAAAGACCCCCCCCAAAAAAAGACCTTAAAAACTTAAAAAAAAAAAAAAGAAAGAAACCAAGGGGAAATGTTGTGATGGAAATTAGAGCTAAGCTGGTGATGCCCTGTCCAAATCCACTCTGGCCACACCATTCCAGAACACATTCCAAGTGCACCTCTTTGCCCAATCGCTTTATCTGGAAGCTGAAGCCAGCAAGTGCACAGTGGACCTAAGTGCTATCAGATTAATGCTCCTCCCAACAGCCCTCAACCAGTGACTAACGGCCACAGGTGTATAAACATCTGAGCTTCTAGACCCTGCAGGTGAAGTAACTCTGAAACTTGAGTTTTACGCTAGCTCCAGGTGATCACAGAGCCTCGACAATACCCCCTGTACTGGCTGTGTTCCCTTCCCTGCCTCGCTCCCTACTGGTGTTTCTTGGGATCACCTTCCAAAAAACTGATTGCACTTGATTCCGTCTCTAAGTATTTGCCTCTGGGAGAACCCAGGGACAGGAATGCAAAAGGAGAGAAAAGTTAGTGTTTCCATTTGAAGAAATATTAAGAAGCTTCCCCACAAAAAAGAATTCACAATTTCTTAAAAAAGTAATATATTTCGAAGCAAATATTTTTAGAAGATTTGGATGTTCATATATAGTCCTAATCTTTTTAGGACTATAGTTTTTTTATAGTCTTTATTGTGTTTTAAAACTATGAAAGTGAAAGTGAAGTCGCTCAGGTGTGTCCGACTCTTTGGGACCCCTTGGACTGTAGCCTATCAGGCTCCCATCCATGGGATTTTCTAGGCAAGAGTACTGGAGTGGATTGCCATTTCCTTCTCCAGGGGACCTTCCCGACCCAGGAATCAAACCCAGGTCTCCTGCATGGCAGGCAGCTTTACCGTCTGAGGCACCAGGGAAGCCCAATATATATTTTTAAAATTGTAATCGTTTTTATAGTTTTAAAAATTAGATTCAAAGTACACCTGAAAACTGTTTCCTCATATCAAAGATAATATTTTCACTATAGAGATCTAGAAAGTACTATTATGTCATTAATGTCATAACTGATGAGAATCTAGCTTAAATGAAGATTGCAATAGAAAACTTTTAACTAAAGAAAAAGTTCTCTCTGAATATCTTTAAACCTGGAGACAAAAACAATGGGATATTGGATGAGAAATGACAGGAACTTATAATTACCTCTTACAGTAACACTTAGAATACAGAAATGGAACTTTAAGCAGTTATGTCAGACTTGAGAGTCTTCCAACTACATCAGAGTTGAAATGACACTTCAATACCAATAATTTAAACATATCCTTAACCCTTGATACCTAACTACAGCTTTTGCATAAGTTAAAAATAAAAGTTGAAGTTTATTTATTTAAAATTAACACACTAGTGGTTAAATCAGTTAAATTCAGAAACCCAGCTTACATCAACAGAATTGTTTTTAAAAGTTTTAGGTACTTTCTAAAATTGGTATATATTAGATAATCAAAGCAATAGAGACTTAGGTGTTGATCATGACAAAGGTGTAACAGATCCCAAAATAGATCCCTGAGCAATTTGAACCTCACATAAGGGATCTGATCAACTCGCGGGGCAAGTCTGTCTCTAGGTTTCTAACTGAACACAGAAGGAGAAAGCCCAATGCCCTGTTTGTACATAATGCTCTGTACTTTGTGCTGTGCTTCCAGACACACTCACTCAGCATCTCTGAAGACAGACAAAGTGGGTATTTTTAGACATATCTGATAGGAGAAATAAACAGACTGACGATTCCACAGCTAATAAGTGTCAAAGGTGGGAAGGCAGGCTAGGAACTCAGGTCTTCTGACAGTCTGCTTCCTGTCTTTTCTGCCTGAAAAGGGCAGAAAAATGGGCAGCGGGCCAGTCCTAAAAGACCTTGAGACCCTGGGAGGGTGTGGTTTATCCTGGCAAACATTTACCAACCCAAGCCACAAGGTGCCACAAGGGATACACTCAAATGGCTCAAAAATAATGTTTTCTTTTTCTTAAAATATTACATGCTGAGGCTCCAAATTTCCCTTTTTTAAATAATGGTTTCTAAAATTTATTTATTTGGCTGTGTCAGGCCTTGGCTGCAGCACATGGGATGTAGTTCCCTAATCAGGGACTGAATCTGGGCCCCCTGCATTGGGAACACGGAGTCTTAGCCATTGCACCACCACAGAAGTCTGTCTAAATTTTCTGTAAAATACACGATGTATTAATGGCATATAATTTCTGACAACTATAAATGACTGCTGAGCCAAAGGACTGTGGTACATTAGCCAGGCTCAGTCCAGTGCTAATCTATAGGAAGACTGCTGGACAGCCACACTATTTTCCTCCCAACTCTGCTCCTTTCCTTTGTATTCCCAAGGTCAGCACCACCATCTGCCCGGACACCTCACAGTCCTTGATTCTGCCGCCACCTTCATCCCCACAGCCCATCTATGGTGAGGGCCCAGAACTTGTATCCATGTCTCTCTTGTCTGACTCCCTCGCTCAGTCCCTGCCCTCATGACCTTGACCCAAACCACCATCATTCAGCGCCTGGCTGACCACCACCACCACAGGGTCTCCTGCTGGGCTCCTGATCTCCTGGGTGGCTTCCTACACATCCAATCTCCAACCTGCCACAGTAAACTGTCCAAAATACACCCCTGATTATGAGGTCTACTGCTGGAAATCGTTCAGTGACTCCCCACTGCCCTCAGGATAAACAAAACCCTCACAGGCTCTCAAGGTCCTTTAGGACTGGCCTGCTGCCCCTTTCTCTAAGTCTTATCTCTTGCCTCTCCTCTCCCAAGGACCGTCTGCCCAAAGTTTCTGAAAGCTGTCACTTTCCTCAGAGTCATCACCCAAAGTGTTCTCTCAGCTGGAAAACTCTCCCGTTCTCCCACTCCCCTTATCCACCGATTCCTCATTCATCAACGCAGTCTGCAGAGAGGTCACAGGAGTTCCAACCCGGGGGGCTCCTCCACACCACCTATGTGTCTTCAGAAAAATGACTTGACCTCTCTATTGTTTCCACTGGATCATAGAAAAAGTAAAGAAATTCCAAAAAAAAGAAATATATGTATATAATTCTTCTTCATTGACTATGCTAAAGCCTCAACTGTGAGAATCACAACAAACTGGAGAATTCTTAAAGAGATGGGAATACCAGACCATTTACCTGTCTCCTGAGAAACCTGTATATAGGTCAACAAGTAACAGGCAGAACCAGACTGGTTCAAAATTGCAAAAGGAGTATTTTGAAACTGTATATGGTCACCCAGCTAATTTCACTTATATGCAGAGTACATTATGTGAAATGCCAAGCTGGATCACAAGCTGAAATCAAGACTGCCAGGAAAAATAACAATAACCTCAGATATGCAGATAATGCCACTCTAATGGCAGAAAAGAAACTGAAGAGCCTCTTGAAGGTGAAAGCGGAGAGTGAAGAAACTGACTTAAAACTCGATATTCAAAAAATTAAGATCATGGCATCCAATCCCATCACTTCACGGCAGGAAATAGATGGGGGAAAAGTGGAAGCAGTGACAGATTTTATTTTCTTGGGCTCTAATATCACTGCAGACAGTGACTGCAGCCACAAAACATAAAAGACGGTTGCTCCTTGGAAGGACAGCTCTGACAAACCTAGACAGCATATTTAAAAGCACAGACATCACTTTGCTGACAAAGGTCCATATAGTCAAAGGCATGGTTTTTCCAGTACCAGCGTAAGAGCTGGACCATAAAGAAGGCTGAGCACCAAAGAATTGATGCCTTTGAACTGTGGTGCTGGAGAAAATTCTTGCGAGTCCCTTTGACAGCAAGAAGATCAAACCAGTCAATGCTAAAGGAAATCAACCCTGAATAATCATTGGAAGGATTGATGCTGAAGCTCCAATATTTTGGCCATCTGATGAGAAGGGCCAACAAAAGACCCTGATGCTGGGAAAGACTGAAGCAGGAGGAGAATAGAGCAAAAGACAATGAGATGGTTGGATGTCATCATTGACTCAATGGACATGAGTTGGAGTAAAGTCCGGGATAGAGTGCCTGGCATACTACAGTCCATGGGACTGCAAAGAGTCAGACATGATTTAGCAGCTGAACAACAACAACTCTATTATCTTAGCTTTCTTTCAGTAAAATGGGGGTACCGATGAGACCTACCTGATTGGAGTAACTGAATTAACTGAGGCACTTAGAAGACCATCTGGTACACGGTAGGTTTTTTCATTTTGTCTTATTCCCATTATTAACCAACACCATCATCATCATCTTTCCTTCCACATGCTGGATTAAATGCTACTTCTTCCAGAAAACCCTTCAACCTCTGAAGAGGCACCCCCATAGCTGGCTCCCAGTAAACTTTCTGGAGCTGCTTTTACAATGATCTGTGTGCTCTCCTAGAACAAAGAAGGTACGGGCCAACACTTTCTTACTCTCTACTAATCCCCAGCTCCAGGGCTGTGTGCTGAGCATAGAGCCAGCAGCATACCGCATGTTTCTCTGCTGAATGAACAAATTGATTCTACTGTTTAATCACTACAAAGGTCATCCAGATGGCCCACTAAAATCGGAATTTCTTCAAGTCAAATCTAAGCCCATTTTGCTTCTTCATCATTTGGAGGACTTTAATTTTTTTTTTTTTTTTTTTTTAAGAAAATGAATATCCTCTCCTGTCTATTGGCCCAATCAGTATCACTTACATTAATTTCACAATAAAGACAATTTTGTAAAAATCCACCTTTAAAGAAAGAAAGACTTTAAACGTTCTTGTCTATAAATGCAATAAACTAAAAAATGGGACCACCAAAAAAAATTTCAAACAGAAAATAAGAACATACTGTTCTCTCAGTTTTTTATAGTGAAGAAGCTTTCAGAGTCTTCAGCTGTTCTTCCTATGGTCTTACCCAAAAGCAAAGTAAAATTTCCATTATTTGCGTCTACCAAAACCCATTCTTATTGACCCCCTACCCTCACCTGATCTACAATTAGGAAAGACTGGGTATGCTGCACTCAATATGCCAGCAAATTTGGAAAACTCAGCAGTGGCCACAGGACTGGAAAAGGTCAGTTNACCTTTCGAAGTCTAAGTGGGGTGGTGTGATTTCCCGCGAGATGCTGCCTCGGAAAAATGCCTCATCTCACCTGGAGAGGAAAATATCCTAGTTTTTCTTGAACTGTGGCAGTCCCTCTCGAGTTACAAAGGGGACATCTGGGATCACCTCATTTGACTTCCAAAAAGTCCAGTCTCCATGTACGTTGTCAGCGGCCTCTAGACGTTGCTCTCAAGTCGGTGCTGGGTCCTAAGTTTTCGTCAGAAGCTGAGGCCGGAACCTCAGGTGTCCTCTGCAGTGCTGACACGGATCTTGTCGTTCCTCTGGAGTCCCCAGAGGGAAGTCAGGCCTCGTCTCCAGTGGAGACATGCACTTCTGCTTTCCTCCCGAGCACTCGAATCAGAGTCAGAATTCCCGTGTGAATGACATAAAAATATGTGGCTTTCCCTCGAAGTGACCAGGACTGTCACAAGTGCCACCGAGATGTGAGTCGATACTCGGGTTGACAGTCGAGGGAATGGAGGGAAATCAGATTCATCTGAAGTGGCCTGACACATTAGTGGTTTTTAGGAATGGTGGCACCACCCAGGGAACATTTGTGGGTCTTTAGGAATGGTGGCACCACCCAGGAAACATTTATGGCTCTTTAGGAATGGTGCACCACCCAGGGAGTGCCTCTAGCCTTTCCTGTGGAGAGCGCCTGCTCCTGAGATGTGACTGGAACGCCTTGAATCCTTTTACCTTTCTCGAAGAAACAGGGAAAGGAAATTTAATTTCTGACTGTGGAGGAGACAGCAAGGCTTATCTTCAGTTTTGGTGGTACACTCAATATTCCTCTTGAGTGACGACACGTTTTGCAGAACTTCTTAAGGAGTAGCAAGGATGTGAAGGAACCTTTAGAAGTCTAAGTGGGGTTGTGTGATTTCTTTCGAGATGCGTCCTCTGAAAAAGGTCTCATCTCGCCTGGAGGGGAGAATCTCCTAGTTTTTCTCGAGTTGCGGCAGTCCCTGTCGAGTTACGATGGGGACCTCTGGGAACCCCTCGTTTGACCTCCACAAAGTCCAGTCTCCATGTGAGTTGTCAGGGGCCTCTGGCATTGCTCTAAAGTNAGGATGAGATGGCTGGATGGCATCACCGACTCGATGGATGTGAGTCTGAGTGAACTCCGGGAGATGGTGCTGGACAGAGAGGCCTTGTGTGCTGCGATTCATGGGGTTGCAAAGAGTTGGACACGACTGAGCGACTGAACTGAACTGACGCTGCCTGTAGTTCTCACTGCTCAGCAACATACAGGAGTTTCAAGTTTTGTTTGCTTTTTTCCTAATCTATTTTGAATGCACAAACACAGAAGTAGCCTAAAATAGAATCTCTATTTAACTGTCAAAATTACATGTAAATATTTAGTACAGAAATCACTGGAAGTTTTAACACTATTATAAACCAAGCCCTGGTACTAAGAATAGCTATCTGGCTAAAACGCCTGCATGTATAACCCACTGCCTTCTTCCAAGACTAGCCCGATCCCAGCCCAGTGCTTCCCAAAACACATGAGCTTAAGAATCAACTTAATTTGTTAAAAAAAAAAAAAAAAAAAAAAAAAACATTTCCCCAAGTCTTTCCTTAGAGATTTTCATTGAGTGGGTCTGGAGTGAAGCCCTAGGCTCTATTTTTAACAAGCACATCCAACTGATTCTTATGTCCCATGGACACTGTCATGACGAAAATACGGTAGAAATAGACCTTTCACTTTCAGGTAACATTTGAGGACGTCTCGGACATATATGCTCTCGGACAGGTACTGCAAACTGTCTTAAAATCACTCTCATCAGGAACTCTGGCAGGAGCCTGGTGTTAGAAAACGTGGATTCAGTTTCTTCCGTCATTTACTAGCTGAGTAACACTCCTTACAGTCACCGCAGCTCCCTCTGGTCTTGGTATATGACTTGGTTATGGAAATCAGCTGAGAAAACTTGCAGAAGCAATTTGTAAATTGAGATGTCATCATTATGGTAAAATTTCATTAATCCAGCCTCCTCTAATTGAGAATGTGTGAACACCATTGTCTAACCTGCTGTGGGTTTTTTTTTTTTTTTTTTCCTCCTTATCTATAAGGAGATCATCCCCTCCTTTCTCAAGACAGGCAATGATAGGTGTCGGAACACATAGATAAGCAGCTGCTCCCTGTTCCGCAGCAAAATTATTAGACTGAAAGTGCAAGATTAGGGGAGCTTGTTTACTTTATTAGCTCCGTCGATGTGACAAGATGGGAGTTTCAGTGATCATTAAAGCAAGCTTGGCAACATTTCCACTGGAAGTGAGTTTGGTAGTGAGCAATTACCACCAGGCATTACAGTAAAATCAATCTGGAGAATTAGGGGTGTTTGTTTTTTTTTTTTTAACATACCAGGACGGTTAAGGGAACTTTAAAAACTAGAATTTAAATTTCTACTGTATGTACCCTTTCCTGGCCATCTTGAGAAGCATGTCCTAAAACCTATATAGTATTTCCTTGGCAATTTAGTGGCATCAACGTCATCTGTAGTTAAGGCCAGAGGCGCAGCCAAGGCTATAGATAAGACATACTGGATCGATCCACTTGGCCTGAAGCACCATATATAACGAGGAAGTCCCCCAGTCTTAATGTCCATGTAGGCATATACCAAGCACAGGAAATAATGGTATCCTCGGGGCTACAGAGACATGGTGCTTCTTCAGAATTCAGGCTCTTGTACAGAGAAGGCTTCATGCCCCACACAGCGGTGGAAATGTGTGAAGGAGTCCAGTTTTGCCAACACCCTTGCTGTTGCCGCCTCTGCTGGTCCTCCTTACTAGTTTTCCTCTCTTAATCTATCCCTCACAAATCTATTCAGAGTTTGCTGTTCATCACTCCTACCATGAGTCTTCTTTAGATACTTTTGTTTTTTGGCTGCTGGGCATGTCAGATCTTAGTTTCCCGACCAAGAATCAAACCCGTGACCCCTGCAGTGGAGTCTTATACCACTGGAACCTAGGAAGCCCCACTCCTACCACTGCTTTTAATCAACCCACAATTTTCTGCTCTTTGGCACTGATCTTCTTGCCTAGATATTCTCTATCCTGTTCCCTGATACCCATAAAAACACACAAAAGGTTGCATCATCGTCTCACCTCTTCCAGCTTCTTTCCCTTCCTTCCGGTTCTGTCATTCTCTCATTAGTCTCTCCTGACTTTTCACTTTTCTCAAGTTTCTCAGAAAATGGCCAATGAAACTTCTACAGACGATCAACCAACTGCAGTATTCATTTCTTTCCATGAAGGGAAAAAATGCATATACTCCATGCTCTGTGGTTAACTTTCTAGCAGCTATTAAATATATACACTGACCACTCAATGCCTTTACTACCAAAGACACAGTCCAAGAAATTCAGTCCAACGTCCCCCAAAAGATTTGTAGAAGGTGTGGGTTCATCTTATCAGGCCTTTGAAATAACAAAACTACATTCTGGTCAAGACATCCTAGAATTCAATTTTTTCACTAATTCTTCTCAGCTTTACGAATTAGCAAACTTTACTGAAACCTTCATTGGGAAAGACTCTCTTATGAAAGGAAAGTCTACTTGTAACAAATTTTAAAGACATGAGGGGTCTTTCCTGGTGGTTCAATGATTGGGACTTGAAGGCCTGGGTTCAATCCCTGGTCAGGGAACTAAGATCCCACAAGCCACATGGTGCAGACAAAAGGAGGTTAATAAAAAAAAAAATCTTGGGTTTAAATAATAAATATATTACCAAATTTTTATTAATACTGAAATGTTTATTAAATCTGGAAGAGTGGTTTTATAACACATGTATGAAAAAGGATTAGTTTATTACCTATGCTACACAGGATGGGCTTCCTTGGTGGCTCAGTGGTAAAGAATCTGCCTGCCAATGCAGGAGACGCAAGTTGGATCCCTGAACCGAAAAGATCTCCTGCAGAAGGAAATGGCAACCCATTCCAGTACTCTTGCCTGAAAAATGTCACGGACAGAGGAGCCTGGCAAGCTACAGACCATGGGGTCCCAACAGTCCAACATGATCTATCAACTGAGAGCCACCCACACACACACACACACACACACACACACACACACACACACAAAGACATCTTTCTGCTCTCACTGCATTTCACACTTTCAAAACTGTTATCCCAGCTCCGCTGCAGTAATTCAATAACCCATCTTTGTCTAGTCAGCCTTGGTCTAATTTCAACCAGCTTTTAAGGCATCACTTCAGGTTTTAAAACAAAGAGAAAAAAAGGTGTACAAATTATTTTGCACAATATAACCCACAAAATGGAAAACATCCCGCCCTCGCAAAATACAATTCAAAGAAAGTATATTCATTCACTACATACAATTTATTGTACTCTCTTGACAGGTTTATAGTTAAGAACAAAGTCATGCGTGCATGCACAGGTGCACACACACACACACACACACACACACACACACACAACGAAAAAGGTTAAGTGTGGAAAAGCCCACAAAAAAGGATAAAACAAGAGCTACCAGAATTCCAAAAGTACATGATGGCTTCCATCCAGGCAGCTGCACAGAAACGTTCGGAATCTGGACTCTGAAAAGTAGGTAGAAGTTCACGAGCAGGAGGAGTAAGGAAGAGTGAGCAACAGAAGAAAGATCACTCCAGGCAGAGAACAACATTCAACAACCGCTGAAACCGCCGAATGTCTCTGGACGAACAAAAGGACACAGAAGCAGACAGAAGCAGGTGAGTGCAGGCATGTCTGGGACCCGGAAAGTCATTCTGGGCGGTCTAACTCCAGGGTCTCTGCTATGAGAACACCTTCCTGAGGTTATAGTCTGTATTTTGTTTTTAGACTAAATAATTTCACTTTTAGAGGTGGGGAGACCACTAATAGCTCTTAGATTTACAACTAAAAAGAGAATGTAGAAAGAGAAGAGAATCCTCCACTAAAAGACATACATTATCCCTCAAAAATACTGGAGCACCTTAATATTTTAGTTCATTCAATAAGTAAGCATTAGTGTTTATGTGCAGACTCTGTTCTAGGTGCTGGAGATAACAAAAGTGAACAAAAAAGATCTTTATCTTCATGGTGCTGCCACTCTAACAGGAGCAGACAAACAAGAAACATCAGAAATGAACGACACCTCCAGAACGGGAGATGGTGATAAACGCTATGGCATCAGGCCCAAGCAGGGCAGGCTAACAGGGTCAGAACAGACGTGGAGGAGATTGGATCGTTGGTTTAAAGGTAGAAGGGAAGGTTTCATCTAGAAGGTGATATCTGAGTAAAGACTAGAAGGAAGGAAGAAGGCTTAGCCAAATGGACATCTGGGGAAGAGCATTCAAGAAGAGGAGATAACCAAAGGTCAAGGCGGCAAGGCCAAGCATGCTTAAGGAATGGAGTTCAAGGAGAAAGACAGTGCAGCTAGAAAGGAGGGAGGGAGAGAGACAAAACATGGGGAGAGAGGAGAGGTGAAAGAAGGCCAGAGGCAGGTGGTCAAAAGCCTTGTCAACCACAGGAAGGATTTTGCGTTTTCTTTTTTTCTTTCTTTTTTTTTTTTTTTTGTCAGCATATAGAGTCATTTATTTTTAAATTAGCAAGGATTTTGCATTTTCATCTGAAGATATTGGAGGGATCTGGGCAAAGGATCACATGATCTGACTAGAGCTTTTCAGGTTCCCTGGCTGCTCTTTAAGATACAATTATAGGGGAAGCAAGACGGAATCAGTGACAGGAGGCTGTTATTATATCAAGACAAGAGACTTTGGTAGCTTACACCAGAGTGACAGAAGAAACTGGATTCTGGGTATTTTGAAGTTAAAGTCAACAAGGTCTCCTTACAGACTGTACATGGGTGCCAGAAGAAGAGTCAAAGATGACCTAAGGTTTTTACAAATGTCACTGAAAAGTTGCATAGGACCAGATTTTTCTAAGTTGATCATAGCTTAGGTTCACTAATGGGAATCATATTTTGGTAAACCAAGATTGTGGTAAATCTTTGCATAAAGCAAGCAATTCTCCTGCAATCACTTTGTAACTGATCTATTCACAGCTTCAGATGTCCAACAGTCTATTTGCTGAGTGACCTACATTATTTTGTGGTTTCAACAGTTGCCTTTTATCAAATAAGAACAATGTGTACAAATAAAGATGCCCTAAATATGTGTTCCTTGATACCCATAAAAACACACAAAAGGTTACATGAGACCCTCATTATCATCTTATTGTCATAATAATCCTGAAAAGTTATTGGCCCTATTTAATAGATGAAGGAAGTTGTGCTCAGAGGTTAGCAATCTTTGCCCAAGGTCAAACAGCTTAGCAAGAAGCAAGGCTCACATTGCACTGGCCCCAAAGCCAAACTTTCCCTTAGCGCTATTGTTACCCACTGTCACACTCTTAAGAGGCAGTAATGGTTCAAAAAAAATTTTTTTTAAAGACTTCCCTCTTTTCTTGCCTTTCCTCTCTTTCCACAATGACGACATCATGTAACTGGAAATAACTTCACTTAACACCGATAAGGATAACTTTTCAGAAACTAGACAGTCTCCCTGGAACTGCCAGTTAAACTGGGTAAACGCGTTGTTTCACCAGACAAAATCAATAACAAAACAAAGCATTCCCTCTGAGACTGACATGAGGCAGGTTCTCAACTATCACACCTCAGTTCTATGGAGTGACCTCAAGAAAGCAATGACCTGGTTTCCAGGTTCATTCAACACCCTTATCAGCTGGTCCCTGATTAAAAGTAGCACTTCCCACACCACGGTGATCAGATATCCCCCAGGAAGACATAGTCTTTGAAAGAGGATAAGCAGAAAGTGCACAGAAATGGCCTAAGTGTAAAGGATGATTTTGCCTTTTAAAGGCAATTTTAATGGAGATTACTTGAATAATTTGCACTGATCTATCTCTGTGGCAATACAACAGCTTCGGAAAGATCACAGAAGCAAAAATTTCTGTTTAAATGTTGCAACTCAGGGATGTCCCTGGTGGTTCAGTGGCTAAGACTCCACGCTTCCAATGCAGGGGACCCAGGTTCGATCCCTGGTTAGGGAACTAGATCCCACGTGCAGCAACTGAGAGTGTGCATGCTGCAACTAAAGACCCTGTGCGCCACAACTAAGACCTGGTACAGCCAAATAAATAAAAAATAAAACTGCAACTCAACATTACCCTTCTGCTTAAAATCCCCACAATTGTTTTCCATGTTCTTAAACTGCCCTGCTCACTGGCCCCTTCACCTCGCTCCACTCCCACCTTAAATCAAGCCTACGCTTCTTTGGCTCCAGGCACTCAGGTCTTATTTTAAGGGGACCCTGCTCTTTCTCAGCTCAGGAGCCTAGCAGCTGCTGACCCCCTGCTCTGTCTGCTACTCTTCACTTCCCTTCAGATCTCAGGTCAGACATCACTCTGATCTTCCTGCACAAGGTGCCACAGAACCAAGTGCTTCTGCTTTTCTACCACTTTACAGGGCAGTTTGTTCTTCTTTCCTGCTGGCCATCCCCCTGGTCCCTGGCCAAAACTCAAGAGGATTTGGGCAGTGGATGGACAAATGAATAGTGTTGAATCACACTCTCCCCCACTCTCTCTGCCTTAATCACCATCTACTCCAGAAGGCAGAGATACAAATTGCTATAATATTTCAGTATTTTTATTTTCATGATAGATGAGCAGGAAAGAAACGGAACGAAGGATCTATGCTACAGACTGAATACCTATGTTAGGGACAAAACATATATGTTGAAATCCTAACCCCTGAATGTGATGGTATTGGGGGTGTGGGTCTTTGGGAGGTGATTAGGTCATGAGGGTGGAGCCCTAACAAATGCTATCTGTGCCTTTACAAGACATCCCAGAGACTTCCCCCTGGCCCCTTCTGTCACGGAAAGATACAGCAAGAAGACAGCTATCTATAAACCAGGAAGCAGTTTACTCACCAGATCAGAATCTGCCAGCACCTTGATCTGACTTCCCAGACTTCAGAACTGAGTGAAATGTTTGTTGTTTAAGCCACTGAGTATACAGTATTTTGGTATAGCAGCCCAAAGAAACACTATTAAATTTCTTTTAACTCATCCTTTACCTACAAGTGAGTTTAAAGACAATGGAACTGACTTATTCAAATCCACTTACCCATATATTCTATTCACTAAATTTTTCAATAATTTTTTTCTGAAACCAAAAGAAATAAACTTCCTCAACCAACAAAAATAAACAGAAAATAGGTTTTGAAGCTCAACACTCTCAATTGCAGGAGTAAAGGTAATCTCAGTTTTCTGAAGATGGAGTCAACCAGCTATTAATTTTTTCTTACTAAGCCTTATCTTGTCAATTAGCTAAAGTGATAGGTACATAATGCTATTAAGGTTAACAGTATTACTAGTTCAGTTCAGTTGCTCAGTCGTGTCCAACTCTTTGTGACCCCATGAACCACAGCACGCCAGGCTTCCTGTCCATCACCAACTCCCAGAGTTTACCCAAACTCATCATTGAGTCGGTGATGCCCTCCAACCATCTCATCCTCTGTTGGTCCCTTCTCCTCCTGCCCTCAATCCTTCCCAGCACCAAGGTCTTTTCAAATGAGTCAGCGCTTTGCATAAAGTGGCCAAAGTATTGGAGTTTCAGCTTCAACATCAGTCCCTCCAATGAACACTCAGGACTGATCTCCTTTAGGATGGACTGTTTTGATCTCCTTGAAGTCCAAGGGACTCTCAAGAGTCTTCTCCAACACCACAGTTCAAAACCATCAATTCTTCTGCACTCAGCTTTCTTTATAGTCCAGCTCTCACATCCATACATGACTATTGGACTAGTAACAATAAGTTATCAAGCATTTATATACAAGGGCACTGCACCATCTGCTTTACATAGAGCAAGTATTCTCATTTACCCTTTACAACAATACTATGAAACAGGCACCAGTATTATCCCCATTTTGCAGATGAGGAAAGTGAGATTCACAGATATCTACTACTTTACTCAATGCTATACTCTAGTAAGTACACAGGAGGAGCTAGACTCCAAGTCTAGGTTTGAGTCCCTGAGGTCTCACATTTGACCCTTTAGAGGAAACTTAATATTGCACAGAAAGGAAGAACAAGGGTGGGGGTGGGAAACACGAAGCAGGAGACAATGGAGACCGGAGTACGGCTGGAGGAAACAGCTCAGAGTTCAGAGGCTGAATTTCTAATTTCAGGAAACCATCCTCTCTGGTTTTTCCTCCAAATAAGACTAGGGCATGCTTTTAGGCCCCATCCTTCAGCTGCACCTGCCACCTCTTACATAGCTCGAGCCTGAGTGCTTTAAGGTTGCCCCTGAGCTTCCCGGATGGCTCAGCAGGTAAAGAATCTGCCTGCAATGTAAGAGACACAGGAGATGCATTTTCAATCCCTGGGTCGGGAAGATTCTCTGGAGAAGGAAATGGCAACTCACTCTAGTATGCTTGCCGGAAAAATCCCATGGACAGAGGAGTCTGGCAGGCTACAGTCCATGGGGTCGCACAGAGGCGGACACGACTCCCATCTGGAGACTATGTTCATTTAGGCCTACAGACTTCCTTTTCAGAGCTGAAATGTAAAATGAATAAATATTTTTAAGAACTTTTATGACTAAGTTCATCTGTTTCTCTGCCTTCTACCACCTGCCCTGCTCTAAAAAACAAACAAACAAACAAAAATACCCAGCACTACTTTCATTTTCACTCTGGTCAAACTGCCAGGTTTATCACTCTGGCATTCTCAAATGGGTTTAGTGACTCTCTGGAGGTTCAGCTTGGTAAGTGTAACAAACTCCCTGTTGACATTCAGGAAACTGATAGGCCTGATCACCTTTGTTAGCCATCTTCTTTTCGTAACTTGCTACAGAGATCTTCAAACAACTTGAAACTCTCCTTTCACAGGACTCTTTGTTCTTGGAAGGAATACAGAACATATCACATGACAATGGCAGGCAGGAGAGACTTACCTACTAAACTGGCTAAACTCACCCGCTAGAGACCTAGCGAAATCAGGGCAGTTTACTTGCGTGGGACTGTGACTGGAGAGAATGAAGGAAGGGATGACCCAGCTCTTGATTAGGAGATGAAGGAGAGAAGTTAGAGGATGGGCCAGGTAACAGGCGGTCTTCAAAACCCACTAGACTAAGGAATCTATGGTCTGGAGTATTTTTATGGACTGCAAAGTCCAACTGTATTTCAGGGATTTTCCAAGCTTTTAAGTTTAGAAGAACTGGTATCTGATCAATGTGCCAATTACTGTGGGAAAAAAAAAAAAGGAGGACCCATAGTCCCTGCCTCTCAGATTCTAAAATCTAAAGGGGNATCAGATCTAGGCCCTTAAGTCTATTTCTCACTTCCAGTGTATAATCATAAGGAATTTGATTTAGGTCATACCTGAATGGTCTAGTGGTTTTCTCTACTTTCTTCAATTTAAGTCTGAATTTGGTAATAAGGAGTTCATGATCTGAGCCACAGTCAGCTCCCGGTCTTGGTTTTGCTGACTGTATAGAGCTTTTCCATCTTTGATTAATTAGATATAATCTTGTACTGGATTATATATTATTTCTCCACTCCCTCTTACAGGATTAATTACTGTTCTTCATAAATTGTCAGTTGCCCAACAGAGTGTGAGTTAAGCTGGCATCATATTTTATTATAATTGAATCTGATAACTTTGGTTGGAGATGCCTGTCCAATTCAACTGAAATCTCACCACTCTCTCCTACCTCACCTTCCTCCTCTTTCTCTCTTGTCAAAACCTTTACCTACAGAAGAGCCCCAGATTTAATACCCAATCATCATTGCTCACCAACAAAGGGCCCTCCTCATACTCAACTGCATCCTTTTTAGGACAGGGTAGAAGGAGGAGAGGAGAGTTATATAACCTAAAAATACACATCTTGCTGCATTTATATATGTGTATATTTATGCATATATAACTCACAGTACAATTTATGATTATTGGGAATACAGTACTATGAATCTGTAGGACATAGAACAGTACCTGGAACTTAGAGATACTTAATTATCTAACAGATAAGTAGAGGTAAAGATTCACTCATTCAACTAACACTATTCTGGGAATTCCCTGGCAGTCCAGTATTTAAGATTGACCGGTTTGNTTGGGAATACAGTACTATGAATCTGTAGGACATAGAACAGTACCTGGAACTTAGAGATACTTAATTATCTAACAGATAAGTAGAGGTAAAGATTCACTCATTCAACTAACACTATTCTGGGAATTCCCTGGCAGTCCAGTATTTAAGATTGACCGGTTTGATCTCCTTGCAGTCCAAGGGACTCTCAAGAGTCTTTTCCAGCACCACAGTTCAAAAGCATCAATTCTTCAGCGCTCAGTATTCTTTGTGGTACAACTCTCACATCTGTACATGACTACTGGAAAAACCATAGCTTTGACTATATGGACCTTTATAGGTGAAGTGATATCTCTGCTTTTTAATATGGTAACTAGGTTTGTCATAATTTACACAGATATACCCAACTGAATGCAGAGTTCTAGAGAATTGCAAGAAGAGATAAGTAGGTCTTCTCAAATGAACAATGCAAAGAAATAAAGGGAAACAATAGAATGGGGAGGTCTAGAGATCTCTTGGAGCTTCCCTAGTGACCCAGCAGTGAAGAATCTGCCTGCAATGCAGGAGTAACAGGGGACTCGGGTTTGATCGCTGGGTTGGGAAGATCCTTGGAGGAGGAAATGGCAACCCACTCCAGTATTCTCTCCTGGAGAATCCCATGGACAGAGAAACCTAGCAGGCTATATATTATAGTCCATGGGGTTGCAAAGAGTTGGACACGACTGAGTCGACTTAGCACACATGCATGCAGAGATCTCAAGAAAATTGGAGATATCAAGGATTTCATACAAGGAGATTTCATGCAAGGATGGGCACAGTGAAGGACAGAAACAAGAAGGACCTAACAGAAGCAGAAGAAATTAAGATGAGGCAGGAATACACAAAAGAACTGTACAAAAAGGTCTTAATGACCCAAAAAACCATGATTCTGTGGTCACTCACCTAGAGCCAGACATCTTATAGTGTAAACTCCAGTGGGCCTTAGGAAGCATTACTGAGAACAAAGCAGGTGGAGGTGATAGAATTCTAGTAGTGCTGTATAAAATTATAAAAGATGATGCTATTAAAGTGCTGCACTTAATATGTCAGCAAATTTGGAAAACTCAGCAGTGGCCACAGGACTGGAAAAGGTCAGTCTTCATTCCAATCCCAAAGAAGAGCAATGTCAAAGAAAGTTCAAACTCCCATACAACTGCACTTATTTCACATGCTAGTAAGATTATGCTATAAATCCTTCAATCTTGGCTTTAGCAGTACTTGAACTGAGAAATTCCAGATGAACAAGATGGGTTTAGAAAAGGCAGAGGAACCAGAGATCAAATTGCCAACATTCTTTAGATCATAGAGAAAGCAAGGGAATTCCAGAAAAAAAACATCTGCTTCACTGACCACACTAAAGCCTTTGACTGTGTGGATCACAACTATCAGTGGAAAATTCTTAAACAGGTGGGAATACCAGACCACCTTACCCGTCTCCTGAGAAACTTGTACACAGGACAAGAAGCAACAGTTAGAACTGGACATGGAACAATACCTGGTTCAAAACTGGGAAAGGAGTATGTCAAGGCTATATACTGTCACCCAGCTAATTTAACTTATGCAAAGTATATATATATATATATTCAGAGTACATCATTCGAAATGCCAGGCTGTATAAATCACAAGCTGGAAGACTGCCAGGAGAAGTATCTGTAACCTAGATATGCAGGTAACACCACTCTTAAGGCAGAAAGCGAAGAGGAAGTAAAGAGACTGCTGATGAGGGTCAAGGAGGAGAGTGACGGAGCTGGCTTAAAATTCAACATTTAACAAGTAAGGTCATGGCATTTGGTCCCATCACTTCATGGAAACTCGAAGGGGAAAGAGTGGAAGCAGTGACAGATTTTATTTTATTTATTTTATTCGGGCTCCAAAATCACTGCGGACAGTGACTGCAGCCATGAATTTAAAAGACGCTTGTTCCCTTGCTCTTGCTGCCCTCTAAATGATGTGATGCCCTTGGGCTCAGCTCCCAGCTCTCTTTACTTCTCTACATTTAATGTAGTCCCTTGCTTTTTTAGGGAGGGAGAGGGTTATTTGTTTGTTTGATCTTGGATAAGCCTCATAGCTTGGGGCACAACCCGAACCTGGGCCACAGTGGTGAAAGCACTGAATACTAACCACTAAGCCACCAGGGAACTTCCATGGTCCCTTGTTTATAAATATCAACTGTAAGCAGACAACTTCCAAATGTCTCTGGACATTTATTAATATAAGTGCATATATATGTTTTTTTTCTTGGACTCCAGATACATACATACATATATATATATATATATATATATATATATCTTGGCTGCCTTGATGGCTCAGATGGTAAAGAATCTGCCTACAATACAGGAAACCTGGGTTTCATCCCTGGGTCAGCAAGATTCCCTGGAGAATTGCCTGGAGAACTCCATGGAGGGCTACAGTCCACGGGGTTGCAGAGTCAGACACAACTGAGCGAACAACACTTTCACCTGCATACATATAACTACACACACACATATAATCTCCACCAGCCTACTCAACATCTCCACTCAGATATACAATAAAAACAGACAACTCAAACTTGCCATGTTCAAGAATTCTACCCAAACACCTTCCTTCCCCTGTTAAAGGCACCACTATACAACCTCTTTCAAAAGCCCCAAATCTTGGAGCCAACCTTGTTTTCCCTTTCTGCTGCATTCCCATATCCAATTCTTCAGCAAGTCTTTTTCATTCCACCTCCAAAATATAACTTGACAGACTACTTCCCCCACTTCTTCTACTATTGACCTAATCCAAATGACAAACATTCCTTAGCTAGAATATGGCAATACCCTCCTAACGTGTCTCCCTGAAGCCTGTCTTGGGGTTCGTTCTCCATGAAGCAACTAGAATTTCTTTTAAGTAAATTAGATAGGATTCTTTTGCCTACATCCCTTCACGAACTTTATATCACATTAAGAGCAAAACCCTCCAACATCCACCCCAACCTCCCCAGCAGTATCAACCAGGCTCTCCTATGTCCACTTGATTTCAGCCATACCTTTTGCAGTTTCCCAAATAAGTCAAGTTCATTCCAGTCTCAAAGCAGTTCTACTTCCTATTCCCTTCCCCTGGAACCTTTTACCTCCTGTTTCCCCAAACTCAGTTCTTTACATTATTTAGACTTTTGCTTACCATATAGGGTTGGTTTTCACTGACTGTCCTACATAAATAAACCACATAGCCTTGTGTCTTTGCCCTGTCACTGTTTATCCCATAACCCTAATTTGTTTACCTTTAAACTCTTAATGTCTTCAGATTCATTGATTATTTGCTCTTTGTCCATCTTCCCAGTAGAATGTAAGTTCCTGAGGCAGTGACCTTTTCCTGTTCAACATCCTATCTTCACCTCAGATGTGGATCTAAGAGTACCTGACACTTAGCAGGTATTCAATAAATATCTGCTGAATGAATGAATGACTGTGAAGGAAGGAAAATATCTAGCAGGAGAAATAGACACTAAGCAAACTTCCAACTGATTATATGGTAAAAATTGTAAGAAGTACAAGTTAATTTGGCAAAGAGTGGAGTGGCGCCGGGGTCCAGCCCCCGCAGGATCCAGGGAAACCCGAAGGAGAAATGGCATTGGCGACTGATTTAGAGAGAGAGAGGTAAGGAAAGAATGTTGTAGATAAGAAAATAGAGGAGAGAAGAAAAGAGGCTGATGTTCCTTGCTTTATACAGAAAATCAATAAAGTCTCAAGCCAAGAGACTTGCACTGTCTACGTGAGGTCACAGGTGCCCTCCCGGTCTCCCGAGGGAATGAAGACGCAGGACGCCTTCCTGTTCAGGTCTTAGAAACCCAGGCAAATAAGCAGTAGACACGGCGGACTTCTGTACTCCAGATGAGAACTAGCCAGAAAGGGGGAGTAAGAGGAGAAAATGATTGACACAGGGAGATCAAGCTGCTTCGATGAGTGAGATCCCAAAGCTTTACTTTTCAAAAGGTACTTATGTACTTTTTTTTGTACATAGAGGGTAATGAAAGACTCAAGGTCATACAGAATCAGCCCAACATTCCAGCAATTTTGCCCTTATTGAAACCAGGATTTTTCTGCATACCTTTCCCACAAATGATGTTGTGTACAGTATCTTTTGGCCTTGGAGGCCTGTTAACATTTTATGACCCTCTTTTGATAAAGGTTGTTCAACCAGAAAACTTATTTTCTCTCAAAGTGTTTTTTCTTTATATTTCTAATCTATGTCAGCTGCAGAGTTATGTTTTTCACAGAGCAAAGGTGCAGTGAGTTGCAAGAAAGAACAAATTAGCTCAAAAGTCTGATATGGTTAAATTCAAGGTTACACTTGTTTTTCTTACATTCTCACTATGTTAACTAATGCATTCCCAGGTGCACAGTGGATAAGAGATATGGGAACTTAGCAACAAGCATTGGCCCAATAATGGAATCTTACATCAGCACTACTCTAATAACTTTTAACTCTTTGAAAGGCTCTATGTTTTAGGCTTTTTGTGCCTCTCACAGTTGGGAGGCTGTAAATAATCATATACGTAGCTGCAAGAGTCTGGATATACTTGCCAAGCAAGCTAGAATGCCAACAGAAGGGGTTTGATTTGAAATATTCCTCTCATGTCCAGAAGGCCCATCACCTATAGCCCCAAGCTGACTTTCTCCAGAGAAAGGTGGTCAGGGTCTGCTCCCCATCAATGTCAGAGGAGTCGGTGAAAGTCATGAAATAGTAAAACAGACAGATTCTGGTTTGGGGGTAGAGGCTCGAGAAAGCCTAGGGAGTCCTTTGAGTTCTGAAGCCTTGCTTAACAGTTCTCTTCCACATGAGTTTGTCATGGGTGGGCTCTCCCGTGGTAGCTGCCGGCAGAGTGGAGTAGAGAAGAGGAAAGAGCAACAAATACCTGTTAGTGGTTTTGCTGTGGTTTGGAAGAACACACATATATCGCTCTAGCACCTCCCATAACACCTGACATAAAATTAAACTCAGTTAAAATAATTTTGATTTTGGAATTTTGGATATTTTTAACAAATAAGGACAGATACTATAGAGACATACCTTCCATTGCTGTTAGAAAACATATTAAGTATGTTACTTTAACTCCAGGAGTATCGAAAAGTGAAACCACCTCATTTTGGTATCCACTCGTTCTCTGTAAAATCTGGGCATGACCCACACAGTTAACAGGACTAATTTTTATTAACAATGCACACATTTATTCTGATCACCTCAACTTCCTCTCAGTTCAGTTCAGTCACTCAGTCGTGTCCGACTCTTTGCAACCCCACGAATCGCAGCACGCCAGGCCTCCCTGTCCAGCACCAACTCCCGGAGTTCACTCAGACTCACGCCCATCAAGTCAGTGCTGCCTTCCAGCCATCTCATCCTCTGTCGTCCCCTTCTCCTCCTNTGCCTTTTCATACTGTTCATGGGGTTCTCAAGGCAAGAATACCGAAGTGGCTTGCCATTCCCTTCTCCAATGGACCACATTCTGTCAGACCTCATATATACAGGAACCTGTGGTGGTCTACTCCTGTTCAGCAGTACACTGTGCTCAAATTTAATGTAGACCACTGTTCCCCAAGCATATGAAATAATTAAAAGCTCTCTAAAGAGGGAGCAATACTATAAAACTTTGGGCTTCAGTGTGTGGGATATCCGGAACAAGGTTCCACTTCTACCTCTTACTAGCTGAATGATCTTGGGTGGATTTAACTACTAAGCATTAGAATTCTACATCTGTAAAATGGGGAAATACTGCTTAAGCAGTGAATGGTGCAAAGATACTAAGTGTTCAGTGAGGCTGGCACTACTCTTATCCTTATTTTAGAGATGAGGAAAGGGAGGCTTAAAACACTAAAGTAACTTTTCTAATGGGCATATATATAGAAACTAAGTATAGAACTGAAATTTCTATTAAAAACCTGTAGTTGAGAGAACCATAATCCAAAAGGATACATGCACCCCAGTGTTCACTGCTAGAGGAGGAAATAGCAACCCACTCCAATATTCTTGCCTGAAAAATTCCATGGACAAGAGGAGCCTGGCAGGCTAGAGCCCATGGAGTCACAAAGAGTTAGACACGACTGAGCATGCACACACCCGATATTCATTGTAGCATTATTTACAGTAGCAAAGACATGAAAGCAACCTAAATGTTGTGGTACAAACATACAGGGGAATATTACTCAGCCATAAAAAAATGAAATGCCATTTGCAGTGATACGGATGGACCTAGACATTATCATCATTGAGCTTCCCTGGCGGCTCAGATGGTAAAGCATCTGCCTGCAATACAGGAGACCTGGGTTCGATCCGTGGGTTGGGAAGATCTCCTGGAGAAGGAAATGGCGACCCACACCAGTATTCCTGCCTGGAGAATCCCAGGGACGGAGGAGCCTGGTAGGCTACAGTCCATGGGGTCGCAAAGAGTCGGACACGATGTCCACATATGAGTGACATGATATTTGTCTTTCTCTGACTTCACTCAGTATGATAATGTCTGAAGTGAAGTCGCTCAGTCGTGTCTGACTCTTTGTGACCCCATGGACTCTAGCCGACCAGGCTCTTCTGTCCACGGGAGTCTCCAGGCAGGAATACTGGAGTGGGTCGCCATTTCCTTCTCCTTTCATATGTGGAATCTAATTTTAAAAATAAAGTTACAAATGAACTTATTTACAAAGTAGAAATAGAATCATAGATACGGAGAACAAATTTGTGGTTACCGAAGGAGAAACATGGAGGGCGGTGGAGGGACTAAATCAGCAACTTGGGATGAGCACACATTAGTATGTATAAGACAGACAACCAACAAGGACCTACTATACCGCACAGGAAACTCTACTCAACATTCTGTAATAACTGATAGGGGAAAAGAATCTAAGAAAGAATTAATATCTCTATTAACATATGTGCAACTGAATTGCTTTGCTCTACACCTGAAACACAACACTGTAAATCAATTACTCTCCAATTAAATTAAAGTACTTAAAATATGCTTAATGAAGAACAGTCTCTAGAAATATTTGGTTGTTACACAGATAACATAGTCAGACACAACCACATTGGATTTCAGTCTCATTTATTTAAAATAGAGCTCAGAATAATTTTTAACATGGAAAAAATATGACTCAACCAAACTGTATCTCTTAATACACCAATATTCACATTTAATTTTAGATTCATTTTCAATATTCATGAAAACAGAGTTTCAGGTCAGATTCTCATGGTGAAATCAGGACTAGTTCAACACAATGAGCTAAAGTTCTATAATTAGAGAATTACACAGAAGCCAGGAATTTTTAAGAATACAACAGAGCTGAAGCCTTCATTTGTCTGTACAATAAAACTTACATACTTGGAACAGTTCAGTCTTCTACCTCATCTTCATTTACTTGTGGTTCCAAATATTGCGCTTAATTTCTCCTTTAAGTTCAATTGAGAAGGTGTTCAGTTCTAGGCTAAAAAAGAAACAGTGCCATGATTAGAAAGCCTTTGGGAGGTTTCCAAAAAAGTAAAACTTTACTATAACAAACAGTATTGCCATAAGATATGAGCATTAACACGTCCGTGCTTCAATTCTGCATTATCACATTCAAAGCGACTTCACATCATCCATTCAAACACCACACTGGCACTCTCCTGTCTCAGCATGAGTTTCCACTACTCATTCAGCTCTCAAGAAGTTCAGCCCTTCGAGGGGGTTGAACATTTCATGAGACCTTCTATAAACAAACAACAACAACAACAAAAAACCTAAACCAGTCATTTTGAAACAAATGACTGAAAAATAGTTTTGATATTTTTTAGTTTCAAGAGCTCACAGAAGTATATAAGAAAGTATCCCACCTCATTTCCTATTCCCACTAATTGCAGCTGGCAATTGGGAGTACATCCTCTATTTATTTTTCTCTGTAAGTATTAAGCTATATGACATATACAACATACATACTTTGTTTAAGTTTAAAAAAAAAATTGTGAGGCGGTAGCCAAGATTGTGGAGTAGGAAGACCCTGAACTCACTTCCCACCAAGGACCCATGAGAATTGCAGCTCCTTACAGAGCAACTATCTATTTGAAAGACCTGAATGCTGCTGCTGCTGCTGCTGCTAAGCCGCTCAGTCGTGTCCGACTCTGTGTGACCCCAGAGACTGCAGCCCAGCAGGCTTCCCCGTCCCTGGGATTCTCCAGGCAAGAACACTGGAGTGGGTTGCCATTTCCTTCTCCAGACCTGAATACTAGCAGAAAAGATTTTGTTTTTTTTTTTTACAAGTGGAGACATCAAGAAGGATCCACAAGGAGACAGGTAGGAGGAATAGAGATGCAATACAGTCAGGACCCACACCCGAGTGGGCAACTCACCAGAAATGTCACCATCAATGAAGGCCTCTCCCAGAAGCACGAGGACCCTCGCCCCACTTCGGGCTCCCTAGCCCAAAGGCTGCACACCTCCTGCTCCAGGAAAATGAGCCTCCAGAAACATCTGGCTTTGAAAAACAGCAGGGCTTATGTTTGGGAGGTCAAGAGCTATAGGAAACAGACTCTGCTCTTCAGAGGGTGCACAGGGACTTTCCTGGTGGTCCGGTGGCTCCCAGCACAGGGGGCCAGGTTCAGTCCCTGGTCAGAGAACTAGACCCCACATGCCTCAGCTGGAGTTCGCACGCCACAGCTAAAGATCCCACAGGCCGTACTGAAGATCAAAGTTCCCATGTGCCTCAACTAAGACCCAGTTCAGCCAAATAAATAAATAATTTTTTAAGTGTGCAGTAACTGTGGAAGGATCTTCACTGAGGACGCTTTTCTCCAACCTGTATATTTATATACACGCACATGTCTAGAATAATGTTCATTGAATATTAATACTTGTTACTTCAGAGTGGTAAGATCTGGAGTCATTTTCAGCTTTTTTATGTATTTTTTTTTGTAATGAGCACGTACAATTAAAAAAAAAAAAAACAGCAAGGTGGTTAACTACTCCTTAAAAAAAAAAAAACAGAATGTGTACAAAAATCTCACAAACCCCAGCACAGAACAGTAGTTTGAAAAGAGCCTGGGTCAGACCCACTGGGGCTCCAGGAAAGGCAAGAGGCAACTGGAACACCCCCTGGGAAAAGAGACATTGGTGACAGTCATTTTGGGGAGCTCGTTCTTCCACAATAACACTGGTGTGGCAAGTAGCATTTTGTAATCCTCCAGCCAGACCGTTAGCACCAGGCACCTGGCCCCACCCTCAGCAGCAGAAGCTGCCCAGTAACTCTGAGCCAAACAGACAGCCTCAAGAATCGACTACCCCAGGCTCCAGAAAGCCCATATTCATTGCAGGAAGCACGACCTTGCAGCCAGTCAGGTTGGGGGTCAGCCCTCCCTACCAGAGAGCCCACAGGAGTCATCCCCACCACAACAGGAGGGTATGCCCAGCTCACATGGGGGCACCCCTAGGGTGTCCCTGGGGCTCAGATGGTAAAGAATCCACCTGTAATACAGGAGAGTCTAGTTCAATCCTTGGGAAGTTCCCCTGGAGAAGGAAATAGCAACTCACTCCAGTATTCTTGCCTGGAGTATTCCACGGGCAGAGGAGCTTGGTGGGCTACAGTCCATGGAGTCACAAAGAGCCAGACACAACTGAGTGACTTACACTTTCACTAAGGCATACAGTTCTAACGACCAGAGGAACACACTGCTGAGCCCCAGGGAGCTACAGGTGAAAGAATTATACTGGAATACTTTCTCATACCCTATAAACTCAAAGTGGATTAAAGACTTAAATGTTAAGGTCTGAAAGTGAGAAAGGAGGGAAGGGGGCAGTGCACAACCCTTAGCCATTGCGGATACAACAGAAACTGGTTAAGAAATTCAACTTCCAGTAGATTCTGAACCTCCTAATACACTCGATGTGATACATGCTGTTGCTTGTTGTTGTTTAGTTGCTGAGTTGTGTCCAACTCTTTTGTGACCCCCATGTACTGCAGCCCTCCAGGTTTCTCTGTCCATGGGATTTCCCAGGCCAGAATACCGGAGTGAGTTGCCATTTCCTACTCCAAGAGATCTTCTCAACCCATGGATCAAACTGTGTCTCCTGCACTGGCAGGCAGATTCTTTACCATTGAGCCACTGGGGAAGTCCCTGTAATTTGTGTGCACACTAACAGCATAAGCTAAATGACACACCCACAGGCACCATGCCAGTCCAAAGGCAGACCATAAAAGGTCAAAAAGTGGGCAGTGGGAAATCCCCTCCCGGTCTCCAAAATAGTTAGAATATCCCTCCTACTTAGTGTATGAAACTGCCCAGCCCATAAAAACTAACCACCCTTGTGAGCCCAGTGATAAAGAATTTGCCTGCCAACGCAGAAGACAAGGGTTTGATCCTTGATCCAGGAAGATCCCACATGGCGTGGAGCAACTCAGCCTCCGCGCCACAACTACTGAGCCAACGCTCTAGAGCCCAGGAGGCACAGATACCGAGCCCACGCGCTGCAGCTCCTGAAACCCACAAACCCTAGAGCCCGTGCTCCCCAGCAAGAGGAGCCACCACGAGGAGAGGCCCATAGGCTGCAACTAGAGAGTATCTCCTGCTTGCTGCCACTAGAGAAGAGGGAGAAACCTTTTTGCAAAACATGAGTACTTCTTAGGGCCCTGTTTTCCATTCAAATCCATACACTGTCTCTTAGCCTTTTTTCTTTCCTTCAGCATCACCTGGTAACGACATTTGGCACCTTATAATATCTGCACGTATGTGTGTGTGTTTAATGAAGATATGAATGAATACTCACTCTTCTAAGTTTTATAACAAAGGTCTCTTTTTGATTTGAATCTGTAGAGACCAAAGAAAACTTTAATATTTTCACAAGTTCCTGAAATACTGCTCAGTCATCACATCATGAATATTTTAATCATTTAAATGGAAATGTGAAAAAGATGATTTCCAAAACTAATAATATATATTATTCATAAAAAAACAACAAAAATAATTTTTGGACAAAACTGTAATTTTTGAGTGTGGTTTCCAAGTATATATAATATAAAATGTTGAACACTATCACTAACATTTTTCTACTTTACTTTCAAAAAGTTAACTGATACTGAAAATACAAATTATTTTAATAGCTATTTATTCCATTTTGATAACTTCCCTGATGTTTTAGGGTTGGTTAAAATTGGACGTGCAAAGTTGGAGATCTCAGAGTTAATCAATTCATTCTTTTCATCATGAAATGAAAATTTGGGGACGCCAAGATAGAGGCTAAACAAAGAAGTCTGTAGGTTCTTTATTTCCTATTTAATATCGATTCAAACACTATCAGATGATCTGTTTTACCTTCCCAAAGTGGAAGTATTCAATAGTTTAAGTGATCCTGAACTCCTGATCTGAGGCTGCTCAACTAGCAGACAGTAAATTTGACACACAGGTAAAATGGGATGAGATATTCTGACCCTTTCCATATCCCAGGGAATGTACTAAGGATCCATGCTTAGTTATAACTGTGCCCTTGTTGAAATCTTATTTCAACTCTCACCTGATTTGAGATACAAATGTCCTCTTAATCTAATTTAGGGAGATTTTTAATAAGTCAAACCTAAGACGTTCAGTTGGGGAATTAGTGAACATTAGTCAATACCTTCTACAGTGAGTATAATCCCTGTTTAATAGTAAAAGGAAATGGTGAACTTGGTTTACCTTGAAGCTAAAGATTGTTGCTTTAAATTTTTAATCTCTTCTATTTTTATGAGATGAAAAAACACATATGAAGTTAGCCAGATTTTCAGATCTCACTGACACAATACCACAAAAAATCCCACTTGCCCCTCATTTATCACTGATAGTGAACAACAAATTCTGTTAACCTAGTTTCAAAATTAACATAAAAGCAAAAAACTAGAGTCCATACTACATTGTAATCTGCTTTTGTACTTAAAATAGTAAACATCTTTCTGTCATATTTTCTATGTAATTTTTAATGGCTTGACAGATTCCAAGTATAGATATATCATGGATTCTAAACATCTGGGGCTTCCCTTGTAGCTCAGTCAGTAAAGAATCTGCCTGCAGTACAGGAGACCTGGGTTCGATACCTGGGTTGGGAAGAATCCCTGCAGAAGGAAAGGACAACCCCTCCAGTATCCTTGCCTGGAAGATCTCATGACAGGAGACTGGTGGGCTGCAGTCCACGCGGTCGCAGAGGCAGGCACAACTGAGCAACTAACACTTCCTTACTTACTTAAACAATTTTTTATTTTGGGTATTTAGGTTTTTTCAGTTATTTAGCAATTAATATAAATAAAGCTGAGACAAGCACTAGCATATTTTTATACACATCTCCAAGTGTTAAATTCTTAGAAATGCAATTATTGAGATAAGTTGCAAATACTATTTTCCATTCTTTAGCTTAACTTTTGTTGGGTTTTTTTCTTTTGGTTTTAGTGTATTTTGATGAGGAAGTTTCTAATTTTGATGAAATACAATTTATCATTTTTTATTATTTTTTAATTATTAAAAATCTAGCCATGGGTGTACATGTGTTCTCCATCCTGAACCCCTCTCCCACCTCCCTCCCCATCCCATCTCTCAGGGTCTTTACATTACCCAAGATCACAGAGATTTATCTCATTTAATTCTAGTTTTCTCTCTTATGTTTAGATTTTCAAGTTAATCTTTGTGTATATCAGGAGGCTAGGAATAAGACTCATCATTCTGCATATGGATACCCAACTGTTCCAGCATCATGTGTTGAAAAGCTTATTTTTGCCTATTGACTTACTCTGGCACTTTTTTGAAAGGCACTAGATGTTACATCATGTGCATACCTCCATTTTGCTTTGTCTTACTGATTTCTCGTTTTGTTAAAATTACATGTAGGGTCCTACAGTTTTGAGGTCTTGAGAATTCTCTGGTAGTCCAGTGCTTAGGACCTGGCACTTGAAATCCCTGGTTGGGGAATTAAGATTCTGCAAGTCATGCAGCACGGCTAAAATTTTTTTTAAAAGAATAAAGTCTTAAAATCAAATAGTATAATTCCCATTGTTCATATTTTGACTACTCTAGAGCCTTTGCATTTGCATATAAATTTTAGCCTGTTGAACTACAGATAGATCAATACACCGATTTGAGAAGAGGTGAAATCTTAACAATATTGTCTTCCAATCCTTGAACATATCTTTCTCATTATTTAGGTATCCTTTAGTTTCTCTCAGCAATTTCAGAATACAGGTCTCGAACCTACTTTGCTAAATATATCCTTCAGTATTTCACGTTTACTGGTGCTACTGACACGGTTTTTGTTTTTGTTTCTTAACTTCAATTTACAATTACTGTTGCTATGATGAGCATTTTTAAGGTTCTTGATAAACCCTGTCCTTTACAAAGGTCATACCAGTTTGTGTATCTAACAAAATACGAGAATGCTTGTCTGACCACACTTTTCTAAGTACTTATCTCATTTAAACTTTTTTTCTCCCAGATACGATTTTCTCTTCTTGGGAAGATTTATCGTTGGATCTTAGCCACATACAGTTTGATCATATGCCTTGGCTTACGGCACAGCAACATCACTGTTCTTTTAATTTAGTATCTTTTTACCTCAATTCCTACTCCTGTTCTACTTTTTGCTCTATGGGCAACCTTCTTCTTGTCCTTAGGAAACCATCCTATATTTGATATGTTTTTGAGTATTTTCTTTAACATTTTTGTGTCCATGTATTTTAAATATATACAAATAGTATTATATTATAGATTTCATGATTATTTGCACTAAACACTGCATTTTTTAAAATATGTGGTCAGTATATGTAGTCCTTTGCTTCTGTGTAATGCAAAGAACTATACATGTGTTTCCACTATATTTTACCTATTCTCCCACCTCCCCAAAGGGATTAAGAATCCTAGGTTCCGACTTTCCTGGTAGTGCAGTGGCTAAGACTCTGTGCTGCCAATGCAGGAGGGCCGGGTTCAAGCCCTGGTCAGGGAACTAGATCCCACATGCCACACCAAGAGTTCACATGCCACAACTACAGATCCCGTAAGTTGCAACTAAGACTCTGCACAGCCAATAAATAAATTAAACAACAACAACAAAAAGAATCCCAGATTCACTCTAAACTACTGTCAAAAACCAAAATCAAAAAATGAGATCAATATCCTTGTTTTTGTTTCTTTGGAGAACTGTTTAAGAACTTCTTGAGGACACATACCCAGAAACAATTTATTAATAATATCTATATTCATTTAACTAAATTCCAACAGATTGCTCTCCAGAATAGTTCTGCCACTTTATACTCTCAGCACCAGTGTATGTATCCCCTCGTCCCCATTAACACCTGACATTACCCATCCTTCTGCTTGTTAGTCTACTAAGTAGAGAGAGATTATACTGTTGCTTTCATATGAATCCCTCTGATTACTAATGAGTTTGAGCATATCTGTTTTGTGAGCATGATTATAACCTTGGTGCATTTTTCTATTGGTAACTTGTTTTCTTTGATGATCTAAGTATTTCTTATCATATTATAGGTACTAGTTCCTTGTTGGATTTAGACATGAACATATATTCTCCAATGCTGCCATCTATTATAAATTAACGAATCTTTTTTCTCAGGACTTTTTTCCAGTGATCTGTTGTTGAATAATGAAGCACTCAAAACCTCACAAGCTGAAAATAAACAATTTTATTTTGGTCAATATTTTGGGGGTCAAAAACTGGGAGAGGCACCACTGGGTGGTTCCCCTGATTTACACAGCAATAGCCAAGGCAGCTGGGGCTAGAGAATCCACTTCCAAAATGGCTTCTTCACTTACACTTCACTTCTTCTGGTTCCTTGGTGCTCCTTGACCTCTCTACTTGCTGTCTCATCTTCCAGAGCCTCTTTTCACAATCTTGGGCTTCTTATAACATAGAGATTTCAGGGAATTGCAGTTTTTATTTAGTGACTGGCTTCCAAGAGGCAGGAAGCAGAAGCTGTCAGGCAAGTTAATAGCAACATCTGGAAATGTACATCATCACCTCTACCATGGGTTTCCCTGGTGGCTCAGACAGTAAAGAATCCACCTGCAATGAGGGAGACCTGGGTTTGATCCCCAGGTTGGGAAGTTCCATTGGAGGAGGGCATGGCAACCCACTCCAGTATTCTTGCCTAGAGAATCCCCAGGGACAGAGGAGCCTGGTGGGTTACAATCCAAGGGGTTGCAGAGTCAGACACAACTGAGCGACTAAGCACAGCACCTCTACCATAGTCTCTTGGCCCCAGAACTTAAAAGCCTTGCCCAAATTTAAGGAAGTGGAGAGATGCCACCTTCTGATCACACTCTAATATTATGCTGCAGAACACGTAAGCTGGGAGATACTGTTGTGGCCAACTTTGGAAAAGAGAGTCTGCCACATTATTAACTGATTTTTTTCCTTTTGTGAATTATCAAACCATGGCTTAGTCCTTCCATCTTTTCCAATTGATTTATAAAAACTTGTTATATTACATNAGAGAATCCCCAGGGACAGAGGAGCCTGGTGGGTTACAATCCAAGGGGTTGCAGAGTCAGACACAACTGAGCGACTAAGCACAGCACCTCTACCATAGTCTCTTGGCCCCAGAACTTAAAAGCCTTGCCCAAATTTAAGGAAGTGGAGAGATGCCACCTTCTGATCACACTCTAATATTATGCTGCAGAACACGTAAGCTGGGAGATACTGTTGTGGCCAACTTTGGAAAAGAGAGTCTGCCACATTATTAACTGATTTTTTTCCTTTTGTGAATTATCAAACCATGGCTTAGTCCTTCCATCTTTTCCAATTGATTTATAAAAACTTGTTATATTACATATCTCAAAATGTTTCATTTACAGAAATTATGTTTTTTACAAGTTTTCCTCCTCAGGTAGAATATAAGACAGTTTCATTTATATCACTGTTAAGTTTCCTTCTAAAAATCTTTTATTAGGATGAGAAAATTACTTAACACTATGTATCTCAAAAAACTAATGATATATATTACAGGATCTTATCAAAGAATAAACCATTTCATAGACATCTTTAAATTAACCCCATAATATTAAAAAATCAAATTATATGATACAATTATAACAAGTGGCACAAAAAGTTTAAAATTACTGATGTCTACATTTTGACTTTCTAACACTTTCTAATACAATGGGCCTTTGATTTCTCATCATAAACTGCACATACTCTACACCTTTGGTTAACACTAAAATAAAAAGGAAAAAGTTGGCCACTCTTTTAAAACAACTTCAATGAGAATAGGGTCCTCACTCCCTCAAAAAGACTTCTTTAAAAACAATTTAAAACCCAGAAACATAAATTTATTAGAGAGTTTTAAAAAAATAAGCCACAAAAGCAGTTTACAAATAGTGTTTTTTTTTTTGGTTAGTAAACACACACAGAACTGTTTTTTTCTATCATGTGAATTTAAGGACTTCTAATATTTTCTTAATAAAATTTTTCAAAAATATGTATATCGTGAGAGTGTCGGGCAAGAAGTAATACTGTCTTCAAGTGAAATTTGTCTGAAAATGACAAGTCATTCATCTCTTCATTAACTAAAGACTGCTAACAACAGAAAAGCAAACAAGCTGTATACCCTGGATTTTTTTTAGATGACAAATTCTGGCCCTTTGTGCTAAGGTTTAAGGTAATTATTAACTCATTTTTCCCTACCACATAGAAATATAATATTCCTAGCACACAGAAATATAATATGTATAGCATTTTAACTATAAAACTGTAACATGACAAGAATCCTTTATTAAGAAAATGTCCTTATCACAAATATTTCAGATTAAAAAATGGTTTTAAAAGTTGAAGCACATTATCTTGGAAAAACAAATTCCAAACTAAACAAAAATGTCATTTAAGTTCTAGAACCACAAAGGCACACTAAGAAAGTCAAACAAAAATAAGAAAGGAGAGGACACAGCAAAATGATCTCTTAAGGGTCTTCTGAACCTTTAAGATACAGCTAGAATCCTTTAAGTGGCAGGATATATGCTAATGATCTTCCTTTCTTTCAGATGGAAATGAATTAATGTCTTTTACTTTAGACATAGTATTTTGAAATAACTGTTGGTTTGCTGTGTCTTGCCCATAAAAAGCATATGACTAATACTCTAACTTCAAAAAATGAGGCCCAGCGAGCAAAAATAATGTATGTTATCCAACAAATGTATGTAGAAAAAAAATCAGAAAATAAAATTGACAAGCATGGAAAAAATTTAAATACTTTTCCTCTTTCTCCCAGAAAGGCGGAGGTGAGGGGTGGCAATACACTCTGTGCACTCGAGTACTGTGCTGTGCTCAGTCAGTCAGTCGTGTCTGACTCTGTGAGCCCATGGATTGTAGCCCACCAGGCTCCTCTGTCCAAGGGACATTTCAGGCAAGAACACTGGAGTGGGTTGCCATTTCTTCCTTCAGGGGATCTTCTCCACCCAAGGGTCAAACTTGCATCTCCTGCATCTCCTACACTGGCAGGCAGATTCTTTACCACTGAGCCACCTGGGAAGCCCATGGTTAAGAGTACTGCAATCTAAAAACAAATGTATGAAACTGAAGAAGGCAAAATACACATACAAGCACACAAAGTGCAATCAATAATTCCTCCTCCTCAGGCAAACAAAAAACAAAGGCCAGATTCTGAACGGGTGATTTGTTGTCTTGTATATCCAGTTTTACCACTCACCAATGTTCACAGATACAGAAACACATTAATAAGAGATGCTTACTTTCAGCAAAGTGAACAATTAAATATAGGGAAATGGAATTAGAAAGGACTTAAGTAAAAGCCTCAAATAGATATTCCTACTCCTCCCCCGGAAAGTGTTTCCAAATTTTGGCTACCATCTAATGAAAACAATTTTTTGTTATCTCCCAAATTCTATTGCCGCATAGGTCAGAGATATTGCAGGTTCAGCTCCAGGACACCATGATAAAACAAATATCTCAATAAAGCAAGTGACTGAACTGAACAGGGCATATAAAAGTAATGTTTACACTATGGTGTAGTCTGTTAGGTGTGCAATAGCATTATGCCTTAAAAAAACAATGTACTGACCTATAACTGAAAAATGTTTAATTGGGACTTCCCTGGTGGGCCAGTGGTTAAGACTCCATGCTTCCACTGTAGGGGGCGCAGGTTCACTCCCTGGCCTGGGAATCAAGATGCTACACACCACAAGGTGTGGCCAAAAAGGAAAATAAAAATTTTTTTCAATTGCTAAAAAATGCTACCCCTCATGAAACTTCAGTAAGTCACAGCAGTAACATCAAAGACCACTGATCACTGATCATAACAAATATAATAATAATGAAAAAGTGTGAAACTGTGAGAATTACAAATATGAGACACAATGTAAGCAAATGGTATTGGAAAGATGGTACTGATGCCACAAACCTTCAATCTTCAAAAACAAACAAATAACATGCAAAAGCTGCAAAGTGCAACAAAGTAAAGCACAATAAAACAAAGTATGCCTGAACCTGAAACAAAGTTTGTGTATCTTTTTTGAATGAACACCAGAAACAAAGGCTTTCACTAATAATGCCTAAGTCAGGAAAGTTACCCTTTGGCTTATGTCTCATTGAAAGAAGTTTCATCAAACCCATGCAAACCTACATTTCAAAAGGACAGCTTTTGACACATCTACACAATACAAAACCTTAGGGATTATCTTCCCCACTAGGCAGTGGATTTTGATACATTTTTTTCTGAAACCACTGTTGACTTTATGTATTACAAAACACATTTTACACCAGCAGAACTAGAGTAGTAGAGATGGAAATCAGGATACAAAATAAAGAACTCAGAGGCCAAATGTTAGAATTCTTGGGTATAAACTCTCCCCATTTAGTAAAGAAATGTGTCTAAATGTCCCAAGAACGAGGGTTCTTTGCAAACGCACTAAGGTTCTCTCTAAACTTACACACACCCATCCACTCTCAGACCACCTTTTTATGAACTATTTGTTCTGCTTAACTCAAGTCAGAGGTAACTTGGCAGTTTAAAACTTACGTATCTTTTTTCAAAGAAAATTGTGCTTGGTTTTGACTAATTCTGAATGATTCTACAAATCTATAACTTCCAGCTATCCAGTTTTCCTAACATACAAAACTCACTCACTCGTTTTTCTGTTAAATCACCAAAACATAACCAATATGGACAATATAGATCATTTAAAAATAAGCGTCTCAATCTTTTTGCAAATGGAAAGTTAGCTAATATTCTGAGCCACACTGGGGTGAGGTCAGAGGAAAGGAAAGGGCTTTATGGATTACAAAACACACATTACATCAGCAGCAGAACTGGTTACGTGATTAGCAAGCCAACAATATCAGTCTACCAATTTAAACCTGAAATCACGCTTCAAAAGAAACACACATACAAACCCATCTAGCTTTGCTCCTCCTTTTTCTACCATTAGTATCTCTCAACTAGTCAAGCACTAAGCAAACTTAGTTAGACAAGAGCAAAATTATAATCCACTTCATCACAAAACATCAAAGGGATTTTCAATTATATATGAAGCGGTGTAATGCAATGACACAGAAACAGGTTTCAGATGCTTTCAATTATACCAAGAAAAAAATGGAACACACTTTTTTACTTTCTCTATAAATAATTTCTGTGATGTGGCCTGCCCCTCCAATCTAAAAACTGATACTGACTTCCAAAGCATCTACTGTACATTATTGGAAATCACCTACTTCACCAAACTTGAAAGACCTTCCTAGACACCAGAAATAGTGAGGTCCAAGTCTACACAGTAGGTAAGGCAGATGATGACCTGCTTAGCAATCTGGTGTTATCCTGAGATGTTAACAGGTTAGTTTAACGGCAANCTACTTCACCAAACTTGAAAGACCTTCCTAGACACCAGAAATAGTGAGGTCCAAGTCTACACAGTAGGTAAGGCAGATGATGACCTGCTTAGCAATCTGGTGTTATCCTGAGATGTTAACAGGTTAGTTTAACGGCAACGCACAGTGTCTCCTTTTGCCTGATACTGAGAAAACACCCAATAACAAAGGTCAAACTGTCCCAACATGCAGAGGAATCTTTTGAGCCAAAAGTAGTATTAACACAAGGAAAAGTAAATCTGATTTCCATAAAACTTTCCAAACATCTTCAGAGCACCAGAGAAGCCACAGGGGGCTTGCTTCCTAAAACTAGAGGAACTTGTGATATTGGCATTTGCTTTAAATCCATTTTTGCACACAATTCCTTACTACAAACAACTGCAAAACACTCCTCTGAAGCTTTCAAAGATTTAACAATACATTCAAGCTAACAGAAAAGCATTTCACAAGCAGGAACGGCCGGCCACTGCCTCGCAGCATTAGCAAACAAGGGCAAAGTTCACCAAAAGCAACAGAAAGGGAATCACACACTCACCAACGACAGACTCACAACTCATGCAACTTCTTACACCTAAAACAAAAGAGACAACATCCAAGCTACTGCTGTCCACCCTTTCCAAAATCCCAGCTCGTGCATAAATCCCACCAGACCCACGAAAACGAGCCCAACCTAACCCCAAACAGGGTCGTAAGCATCAACGAGTTCAAGGACAGAGTGGAACGCTGTAAGAGAGGGGGGAGGGGCGCAGGACACAAAGCACAGCAAAATAAAGCAGACTCTAAAACTCTCAGGCGCTAGCCACTGCGAAATTTCAAAGGCAGAAAGCCAAACGGCCAGGGTCCTACAGGTTGGGGCCCCCTCACAGAGCCGGTAGCCGCCAGAGGCCCCCCCCCGGCCAATCTAACGACAGTAGGCCACCAAATTAACCCGTCAGGCCGCTCTCCCACCTCCCAAACACACAACTAAAAGGCCCTTGGCAACCTGGGGGCTGCGGGGGGCCCTCTAACGATACAGAGAGCCCCCCAAGCCATCCGGAACAGCAGAAACTCCAAACTCCTGCCTTGGCGGCGGCCATCACAACGAAAAAGCGAACTTTTACGACAACTCCCACAATGCCTGCGGCCTACAACTCCCAGAGTGCACCGGGCGGCACCATGGTTAACCCTGTCGTGGCGCCGGGACTGACGAACCCTGCTCTCCTGCCCATCCCAACTGCTAGTTGTTGCACCTACTTTTACCCTCACAATCTGAAACTAACTTTGGAAGTTTTGTTAAGCCGCTACATTTATACTATCTCAGCGCCTTCTTTTATCACACAAACAACGCCAACTGTCCAGAAAAATCATTCCTGACAGAGAACTTTTTGTTATCTCCAGAGCTCTCCTCACAGTGCCAAATGTTTTGTCAATCAAGGGGACACTTAACTTCAATTAATCTTCCCCTTCGCTATAACTTTCTGGCATTTTTCTAAATTATTATAACCTAGAGGTTTTGGTACTCAACTTTATTAGTTTAAAACCTGCTTCCTAAGTTCTGGGAAGCAACAAGACTAGCCTATAACTGACCATAATGTTCTACATCTATTTTATAAAGACGAATTTCCTCAAATATTTGACTAAGAAAATTCATGCGAGTCTAACTAAGTCCTAATAAGACAAATTAGTTATGGGCAATATATCTTTTAAATTTCAAGGTAATTTTTTTAAGGGAAAACCTTATATGCCAACATACTTTGCTTTCTCTTTTCTATATGGATAATCAGATATAGCATAAACCGTTGCTTGCTTGCTTTCTGACTTTAAAATATCAGCAAACAACAGGGAAAGGAACATTTTAATATAATTTGAAAAATAAACGAAGATTTCATTCTTTCAGAAAACTGTACAGCAAATCTTTTACTCACGAAAAAACTCCTTTAAAGTCTTTCCATTTTAATTAGAAATGAGGTTTAAAATACATTTCTTTTAAGTATATTGCCCATAATTTCAGAAAAAAATGACAATCGCATCTAGAGATCACTGTATTATCAATATTAATTAAATGCCTAAGCTGTAGTTAACACAAAGGAACTTACTCAGACCTGTAACTGACTGACAGACAAAATAATTGCTTAGTATTTGGCGCGTGCAGTAGAACAACAACTAGAATTCCCCTAAAGTATCTGCCATTTTTCTCATACTCAAATATAAAATAAAATGTACACAATATCTGATTTTTTCATGGAAACATTTTGCCATTTGAAAGGGCATTCAAAATCTATCATGAATTTCGAATCTCAGAACTCAGAAATCCTAATACAGAAACAAAAACCCAAAGCCTTGTTGTTAAGATAGGTCCTCAGCAAAACTATTCTACAATATTCTATTTTAAACGTGTCTCTTCATGTTACATTTAGCTTATTAGTAAAGGTTTTGGTCTAGTAAACTGCAGTGAGGAACTACTTTTCCATTCATTTTTTTCACTCATGTTACACTATGTCGTTCCATTAACAACTGAGATAAATGCTACATAGCAAGACATAAAAAATTATACATGCATAGATATTTTGAAGTTTAGTTCATTATATATTTTAGCTTCTGTATTTTTCTAATTTTCACTTAACACTTTAGTTAGAATTTAGCTAGAAGAAGTTGCATTTTTTTCTCCTATTTTTAATAGCTGCCAGACCATAAGAATTTAACCCATATTTTATATATTATTCTCCTGATGTTAAAATATATAATTCATAAGAAAGACTCAAAATCAAGTCAGAAGTGAAACTTATCTCCTCTTATATGTATTACATGTTTACAACTCTCTTCTCAGTGCTATGAGGTCATATTTTCCATTAGGAGATTAGTCATTTCTTTTATTTTATCCTTTAAAATATGAGATTTGAAAATTGGTACATTTGAAAGATGCATTTAAAGATTACAATAGAAGTCATTTTGTTTTTTTCCAGGTTACCATAATTCTTCTTTTGAAAATAACTTAGCAGTTTAGTATATCCTAATTAAGTAATTTAAGTAAGTCTTAACCTATATACTTAATATTAACATGAGTTTCTTCCTAAGGAGGAAACAAAGATATTCTAGAAATAAGTTCTTCAAATTCATACCAAAAATTTAGTATTTTTCTCCCAAAGTTTTTAGGTTCTGTTTTTTCACATGAATTTTTTTATGTGTATTTCTTAAAATCCTAACCCTCTATACTGTGATTTTTAAAATAGTCACATGTAACTATATTAACCTATTTAAAATTAGGAGAAATCTTGTTTATTCTTGAGAATATCTGTTAATAGACGTCAAACATTGCAATCTATTTCTTTTTCCAAATGTGGTATTGGTGGCAAGCTAGAATGTACAGATTGCAGATCTTACAACAAATTCTATATATAATTTCAGTAACTACTTCTTTTACTCTTTTAACCCGTAAAATACTTCGAAGCATCTCTAAATGTTTAGACATTTTAATCGCATTTTTAGTTTATCTACCTTAAAACATCCGATGTTCATACATGTAATTTATACTGTTCATACAAGTAAGCTGCACTAGTAGAATTTCTCCCCAAAATAAAATGAGCTGCTCATATTCTATTATGCTCAAAAAGTTAGTCTGTCTTCTCTGACACTATCAGTATTACATGAGCAAAAACTGAAAAGAGGTCACACACAAAGGACAAGTTCTTGCCTGATTTAAAGTAATTGTTTATATTTATGTTATGACCCTACAAAGCAATATTTTGAGTCTTTCCCAGAATTTAAGCTTCTCTCTCAAACCTTAATTACCTTTAATTCATTGGCCTACTTTTAAAACTCACCAGTCTTTCAAATTTATCAAAATAGTCTACTTTTTATTTCCATATACGTTTACATTTATGTTTAGGAATATTCTACTTGTCTGAAAAATCTCTAGTTTCTGATTGTTCTAAATATAATTTTAACTTTATCCCTAAATACTTAGGAAAGCTGGAATGATGGGAATTCTATTATCATGTCAGTCTGTGAGAAAGTCCAAAAAAAGGGTCTCCCTTTTTTCTGGGAAATCGTTCTTTTTAAATCAGTGTTTTCCAACTACTTTATTTAATTTAAAAAAGCTTGCTTTCTCTCCTCTTCATAATGTCTGGCATCGGTTAGGATAAGCAGAGCTTAAGTATATGTTACTTCTTTTCTCTAATTGAAATGCTGTCTCTTCAACAGATGGATAAACAATGGAAAACGTTTCCTTACCTAAAGATGATACGTTTCACGCTTAAAAAGAATCTTCATGATTCATCAGGAGATAAAACTTTTTAGATTTTCCTATGAAAATGAAAAAGATACAGGTTAATGAATTTGATCACTTTCTACTCTGTAAAAAAATCATAATAGGATGATGGCTATTTGAATCTTTTTAGTCATAATTTTAGACAGCAAGGCCTAAATATAATTTAATTAAATAGATGCTGTCAATTAAAAAGTCATCCTGTTTTACTGTTTAAATTTTATCACAGAACCATCACAAGGTAGTAGTTTCTTATCCTTACTTGTTCTGTTACTCTGCCACTGATGTATCTTGTTCTTATGTATATGGCTCGGTAGTTTTAATACCCTTTCAATATACTGAAGCCATTAACTATCTTTATGTATTTTAAGATTTTTCTAATACATAATAATGCCTCCTTTATATATATTTTCTATAGTCTAAATGTCAATAAATATGTGAAAGAAAAAAATCCAAACTGTAAACTTTCTAACTTTCAAAAGGCTTTTTCTAACTACAAATCAATTTCCGCAAAAAGAGATGTGTAAAACACTACATACTCTAAGGTAAAAATAATAATACTTTAAGACAGAGTAAGATCTAGGCTGAATTTTTAAAAACAATTATCCTGCTCCTCCCTGTTCCTCTTCTGCTGATAATTTTTTCTCCACTTTAATTCAGGATTACATTCATTAACTCACATCATGCCTTTTCTCCAAAGAAAAATTACCTTCTTCTTGGAAAATTTACAGATTCCTTATATTTCCCCTTAATTTCACAGAAGGATCTACTATTAATACTTCAAATTAAGTATTAATTATGCTGTTTCTCCCTTGAAATTCTTTTCCTAGACCTGATTTCTAAGTCTTCCTTCTGTAAGATTCTACCATACTCTAACTGAGCTTTTTTTAAAAAACACCAACACAGTTTATCTAGTATTTATTTCCCCAACATTTGAGGGCATATTCTAATTTTCTCTTTTGCATTTTGATGCATGTTTCACAGTCTGGCTGATGGTACCTCTTCATACGCTAAATACAAAAAATACAAATAAGTGCACTTCCCACTAGAGACGTGTGGGTTTTCATTAGCCAGACAGAAGTTTCTTGTTCTTCACCAGGATGTCCCACATGGGATTCACATATGGATGAATCAAGCTGGAGAGCTCAGGTGAATTAGAGCCACAAGAAAGAATGCCAACCACAGATATCACTATTCACATCATTGAAAGAGTCTTGCTCAAACTACCTTGATACTGTACAGGTTTAAAAATTCACATACACAAGCACTAAAAAATTCCTTTCCTTATGTGACCCTAGGCTATCTTTGATTTCTTAAGCCATTATTTTCAAAGGATGTGAACTTTGTGGTATAATTTGCATGCACAAAGCAAAAGTTTCTTTTGAGGGTAGGATAGTTGGCCACTCATAGACTCAACCAGTTTCTAGGACAGAAGCCATGTTGACCTCCAAGGTTTCCACCCAGACTAGACACTTGAGTTCCGTCTCTCAGTTTGCCTGTCATATGCTCCTGAGGGACTGAAAATAAGCACACAACTACACCGTGCCTCAGGTTCTTTATCTCCAACTTCCTTCTCTGACTCAGAACACCAAACCGATGCTGATGTGGGAGTAGCCAGTGAAGGCAGAATCAACAGGCCAAAAGCAGACGGACTTAAGCTAACCCGGCATCTATTCCTCAACTCCACCCATTTTCCTGAAGCATCCCAGCAATGGAGGTGGGCTGTGGCATTGGGTGAGCTTGAGGGAATGAAATGGACAGCCTCCAAAATCTCCAAACCCTATACCAGTGCAGGCAGTGATATGGCCAGAAATAACAGCAAAGTTTTTCTTTCTTTAATAATAATAATAAAAGCCAGACTAAAAGCCTCTTACTAAAATATTGACATGATAGATAAATGCTTTTTATAAAAAAGAATACACAAGTGGGTTCAGAGCCATAAAAATCTTTGCTTCACCCTCAGTGCTGTTGGGCTTCCCTGATGGCTCAGATGGTAAAGAATGATTCCTGGTTCTGGAAGATCCCCTGGAGGAGGGCANTGCATGCACAAAGCAAAAGTTTCTTTTGAGGGTAGGATAGTTGGCCACTCATAGACTCAACCAGTTTCTAGGACAGAAGCCATGTTGACCTCCAAGGTTTCCACCCAGACTAGACACTTGAGTTCCGTCTCTCAGTTTGCCTGTCATATGCTCCTGAGGGACTGAAAATAAGCACACAACTACACCGTGCCTCAGGTTCTTTATCTCCAACTTCCTTCTCTGACTCAGAACACCAAACCGATGCTGATGTGGGAGTAGCCAGTGAAGGCAGAATCAACAGGCCAAAAGCAGACGGACTTAAGCTAACCCGGCATCTATTCCTCAACTCCACCCATTTTCCTGAAGCATCCCAGCAATGGAGGTGGGCTGTGGCATTGGGTGAGCTTGAGGGAATGAAATGGACAGCCTCCAAAATCTCCAAACCCTATACCAGTGCAGGCAGTGATATGGCCAGAAATAACAGCAAAGTTTTTCTTTCTTTAATAATAATAATAAAAGCCAGACTAAAAGCCTCTTACTAAAATATTGACATGATAGATAAATGCTTTTTATAAAAAAGAATACACAAGTGGGTTCAGAGCCATAAAAATCTTTGCTTCACCCTCAGTGCTGTTGGGCTTCCCTGATGGCTCAGATGGTAAAGAATGATTCCTGGTTCTGGAAGATCCCCTGGAGGAGGGCATGGCAACCCACTCCAGTCTTCTTGCTCGGAGAATCCCATGGACAGAGGAGCCTGGGGGGCCACAGTCATGGAGTTGCAAGGAGTCGGACATGACTGAGCAACTAAAACACAGTGCTGTTGGCTTTTTCTCCATGTAAACAGACAAACTAGGCCTCACTCACTAACCCTATGCTTTTGTAACTGGGGAACAAGCACAGTGAGGAGCCTTTAAACCCCTCAGAGAAACTCCCTCCACCCAACACTGGCTCAGTGACTTGCAAAGGAAACTCAGCAGTGTTGTTAGTGTTTAGGAGGATTTCTGTCCCCTCCCTTGTTCAGAACTCCACGCCAAATTAATCTGACTCATTCAATCCTGTTGAGATTCTTCATTATTTAAAAGAAAACACTAAGCTTAAACTTAGTTAAAAGTGATTAAAAAAAAAAAAAAGCCAAGATATATTCATCCTAAACAGTAACAGATTAACTGCTTACCAGCTTCAACACCAGCTGCAAATGGGGTTGATTCTTCATCTGTTGGAACCATCAGCACTGCCAGACTCTCCCCCAAACTTCCTTTTCATTTTAGAAGCCAAGTTCCTAGAAATAACTTAAAAAAAGAAAGACTTTTCTTTATCATGGACTTTTATACATTAATCACAAATCCAATGGAACACTGTTTAGGATAAAACTGGAGTTCTCTCTTTTCCTCCTTCTCTCCCTCTTTTTTAAAATTAATTTGGGAAAATTCACTGTCTGCTCTGCTCTGCTCTCCTACCTGGGTATCACTTTAAAACTCAAGAAACTTCCTCTCTCTTTTCCTTCATCCTTACTTGAAATCTCTCTTAAACATACCACAAATTTCCCTGGCATCGCTGTCATGTAATCCCGGCCAAATTTCTCCAAACTCTGTTCTCATAGAAATGTAAAATGAGGGGGTTGCACAGGACAATCTCCAAGGTCCCATTTAGCTCTAACATTTCTATATGTGTCTGTGATGATCCAGAGAAACTGGACTCACTCCACATGAGCACCCAAACTGGGGCCTCATTTCTATGTCCCTGCTGTTACTGTGTTTCTGTCAACTTTTTGCTCAGCTACAATATAACACACATTTTTTTTCCTGCCTTTCTAGATTAACAGTCCCCTCTTCAATTTGCTTCTTCAGACTATTTATTTTCTTTCTCTAAGAAATCTTCCGTATCATTGATAATGTTAACGCCATCCTTCCCATCAAGACCATCACTGCCACCAGCAGCTTTTTTCTGACCTAATTGAGGATCTCTTAATAACTCTGTAACACACTCTTCTAAGTAAAACAATAGTGTTTACTTACCCTACTGTTGACAGCATCCTCCTCCTCATCTATACATTTATGACAGTTTCCTAGATGGCAGATGACTAAACACTGCTCACCTAACCTGTCAATCTTCTAGTGCAGACCTATTATCATCCCCATATCATACATGAGGAAATTGAGGCAAAGGTGAAGCCATTAACCCAGTATGTATTCCTACTGAGTGAAGGATCCAAGTTTGAAAACCATGCACTGTGGCGACAGAGCTTGTATCCTTAACCACCGTGATGCACTGCCCCTCTGCTTAAATGATTTCCATGGGCCTTCCCACCTCTAAAACCCTCTGATTACCCAGCACTTGATTACCTCAGAATATGTAATCTCTTAATTGATGAATTAGGCATAATCAGAGTATCTCCTTTAAGATTGTGAGAATTAAAGAAATTTAATGCAAAGCACTCAAAACAGTGCCCGGCACAGAGTAAATAGTTTGAGAAGACGTCAGCAGTTATTAATGGGTGAGCTCTCAATTTGCTAATGAACACACTAAGTTCAGAAGTCAGAGGAAAAATCTAGAACTGGAACCCAGGAATAACACACCCGCTTTTCCTTCTTCTTCTTTTTTTAAATACTATTTACTAATGCAAGGCTAACTTAAAAGACACAAATTTTAAGACTTTAAAATATCCCATGTCTCGTGTTTCTTAGTCCAGGACTTTATCTATTGAACCACACTGCCCTTGCTAAAAAGCAAATTCCAGGGAATCAACAAGTCTAGATTTGCCTGTCTTCATCTCCTGATGCACAGCTGAGCTTTGTTAATCTGCAAGTCAGCAGTGATTATTTTGGGAAGAGCAAGATTACCAGATCCTTCACATCTATTAAAAGTGGGCTTTCCATGTTGAAAACAGGTTTAAAGTTTTTTCAAATGGTGACACTGATTTGATGAAATGTATTTCTCACAGAAGCCCTATACTTGAAAATGAGCCCATTTTCTATGTATTAACTGAAGGAAAAGAAAAGATAAAAGGTGTTCAAAAGGAAAGATCTCCTTACCTGTATAAACAAAATTGGGGCTATTTATGTCTTTAAATCAATGTGACACATTAAATATGGTAACAGTAGTTTCTGTCGTGCATTCGTGTACAGCAAAGAATCAAAGAGCTTGACATCAACACAGGTGAAGCTGAGCTGCGCACTCTAGAATTTTACCTAGAAACAGTCCCTTCACTACTGGAGTTATATTTTCTGTTTGTGTCCTCATGGCAATAAATAAACACACACATTTTGTGAGAAACAAAGGCTATTCTAATATACCATAAAAGTACTACATTACGTGGTTACAACATAGCTATTGTGGTAATTACTATTCAAAAGGTAAAAGAAACTTTTTAAAGAAGTACATAAATCTGGCAGTTCCAAAGACAATTAAAATATCTTGGTACGATTTATAATTTCATAATTTATATCATCAACATCAGATCTGCAGTTAGCTTATATGGTAATATTGACTACCTGGATTTCCTCTCAAGTTCTTTTCTGAGAATCCAAGTTTTATTTCTGTGACCACCTTCAAGCAACATTCCACCTTGCCCCACGGTCAGAAACCTAACTTTTCATCAGTTAGCCCAAGTAAATAAAAAGGAGCACGTCTTCATTTTTGAGAGTCTATTGTGCTTTTCTTGTACTTTCAATTATAGGATTTTAAGTGCATTTAAAAAACATTAAATAATATTTTTGTACAGAGTTTTCTTTTTATGCCGATTTCTGCCTTACTCATCATATTAAGAAATAAAGCATCACCAAGCACTATAAATTTGTCCTTAGACCAGAGAAATTCTATGATTCCCTCTTGTACATGCACAAGAATATTATCTCAATGAAATTTTATTTTATCAAATGTGTGGTATTTTGGGCATCAAAATAGTGAATTCCTAAAGGGGTTTTTGAGGGGGTTCTAATTATTTATTATGGAAAACTTCAAAGAAAAGTAGAAACAGTATAAGAAATATGCATAAATGCATCATTTCTATTTAAATAGCTATTAACATTTTATCATTGTTTGCTTCATCTCCCTTTTTTCTTTACTGAGGTACTCTAAAAGAAATTACAGACATCGTGGCATTTAACTCCCAAATACTTCACTGTGTTCATCTAAAAAGTAAGGATATTTTCCCACATAATCAGAGTGCCATTATCACTCCCACCAAAATAACAATAACTCCTTATTACCCAGGCCATATTCTAATTTCTCTACTTGGAATATAATTTTCTTGATAATATCTTTTAAGTCTTTATTCTGTCATCAGTGAAAGTGTATACGTTCTTAATTAAAAGCCCTCTCTAAAGAGGTTAATTCCAGCCAGCTGTGCTAGGAAGGCAATGCCTACCCGGACTGCTCCACACCCGCTATCTGACCGTCCATCACGCACCATCTAATCTCCCTTTATCTGATGGCGATGTCACATTACATCAAACACTGATGAGAGCTGGATAAAAGATTCTGTGAAATTTCAAATAGATATCTCCCGCCCAATAATCAGTGGACACTGGTGAGCAAAGAGAGTGGGACAAGGGACCATAAACCCTGAATATAGTGACAAAGCTTGAAATGAGGTTATTTTGTCTGGTCATTCACTATAGGTCTGTATAGTCCTATACACACAAGATGCCATCCACACAAGATGCTAAGGTGGTAATTTTCTATACAGTCAAATTCATTGAAATTCAGAGGAAAAAATTCACTTTTCCTTCAGTTACTTGGTTAATTTGGTAAAAGTAAAATTATAATAATCCATGAGGGGGAGGGAACAACTGGATTATTTGGATTTTCTTGGAGTGAGGAATAAAGAGGCTTTTTGAAGGGTTCAGGAAGGAAACTGGAAATTAACCTGACATAAATTTTGAGTTGTGCTTTGTCATAAAGACTAAGGCAAAAGACCTCTTTTGTAGGACATAGAAGAATAAAGAAAATAAGTAATCTACCTAAGTTTATCTTTTCTCCACCATCAGCAAACTATTTGTTTTTCTAGAAATGATCACGTCTTCTATCCATATCTATATATCTTTGTTTCTCAAGAACTCACGCAAACAAAGGAAGATGGTCAGTCAGGGTTTTGCAGGCTCCAACACTTGAGGGCTATTCTTCCACGCTATTCTTGGTGAGAGCATTGCTTGCAACAGCGAATCCTTTCTCAGCCTTTACCTTTGGCATCTATCCCTTCTCCCTGAAGCCACAAAGCCACCTTAAAAATGTTTTTCTCTTATTCTTTTTAAATTAGTTTTTTTTTCTTTTGGTTTACCTATGACCGAATGTTAAGGAAATACAAATTTTAGTTTGTTCTCGGAGGTAAACTGGGTGAGGAAAAGATAAAAATACCTTCCCCTTCCCTGTAACCAAAGTGTACCATATTATACTTTCTCTCTCTTTTTTCTTTTATAATAAGGGAACTACAGCAAAAATATGAAGTAGAAAAGATTTACTGACAGTATCAGAACTGAGTAAGGCATGCTCGGCAACACTCAGCCACGTGCCTTCCCCCCAAGAACCTCATTCTAAAAGACATGCCAAAAATAAAATAGATAACCAACAAGGAAAAAAAAAAGACATGCCAGTATGCCCACATGTACATTTACAAAAATATATGTGTGGAAATGTTTACATTTGACATGATAATTTAGGTGGAGGAAATCAAAGTGAACTACTACCAAAAATGGGACCAACAGACAGTATGGGAAACCAGAATCCAAAGACAATCTTCTATTTTTCCTTTAGTCATAAAAATCTTTCCAGAAAAATAAGTCACTTAATAGTTGGTTACCTCCCCTTACCGCTCTTCTGAATTTAAAGGCAAGAAAAATGGAAACTGTGCGAGAAGTTTTTTAAAAAATACTGTAAAGGACCTGCTGCTGCTGCTGCTGCTGCTAAGTCGCTTCAGTCGTGTCCGACTCTGTGCGACCCCATAGACGGCAGCCCACCAGGCTCCCCCGTCCCTGGGATTCTCCAGGCAAGAACACTGGAGTGGGTTGCCATTTCCTTCTCCAGTGCATGAAGGTGAAAAGTGAAAGTGAAGTCGCTTAGTCGTGTCCGACTCTTAGCGACCTCATGGACTGCAGCCCACCAGGGTCCTCCGTCCATGGAATTTTCCAGGCAAGAGTACTGGAGTGGGGTGCCATTGCCTTCTCCGGTAAAGGACCTAAGGAGATCTAAAAGCGCAGACATCCATCCCTGACCAGTGACATTGTCTGCAGAGCCGCTCAGTGCATATGCGGATGGACAGACAGGCTGTGCGTCCATCCTTACCCCTGTGGTCGTCACAGTCGACACCTTTCTACCCTCATTCAATGGGATGTTACAAGAAACAACCTTAAAACACACATCAAAAAACATTAATGGCCTCACAAAAAAGATAGTTTTTTCCCCTGCACAGAGTAACTAATGCACCCCTGGTAGTAAGACATTGGTCTTTGAAGTTGAAAGGGTCCTTAAAGATTATCTAATTCAATTTTTTCTCTCTGCAGAGAAAGACGAGAGAGGTAAAATGACTTACCGAGGTCATACAGCTTTCTGAACTGTTTATCTTCTTCAGTAGAGGCAAAGAGCTCAAAACAAGGAACTGCCAGGGACATAAAAGAGAACAGCCAGCAAAACTAAGAGATGAAGAAGAATCGTACTTTCGGACAACCTTTCAGAAGGAGGGAAGGCTCTGGTCGTTTTCTTCAAACCCTCTTTCTCAGTTCCCAGCCCCTCACACACCCAGCCAGCCCCAGCGCCGGGCTGTGGAGTGACCACCACCGCCTCCCAGTCGCTCTCCAGCCCCCGGGACGGTGAGACGCAGAGGCGAGAAGGGAGCACAGGACGCTGGCTGGAGACATAGAGGCTACCCAAGACGCAGTCCAAACCATGCCTCAGGAGAGCGGCAGGATCCCTGCAGACTGCGCTCTCCATCAGACATTGATGAGGCAGTTCACTTCTCTGAGAATCCACAGCTCATTGCAGGGCACCATAGGGCAGAGCAACTCAGGGTTTAACAGAGAACAATTCTTACAATGAAAGAAAGGAAGGGGGAGGAAGAGAGGGAAAAAACTGAGTTTTTTTGTCTGTTTGTTTTTCATTCAGCCTCCTGATATGGAACCTTATTGTTTCCCAGTATTAATAGTTTCCTTTTACTGAATGGGTCGAAAGGAGCTCGGTTGGTGCCTATTAGGACTGACCATTCTCTAGACAAAGAAGAAACTGCCTTTAGGAATTTTGAGGGAAAATGTTTGGAAGATATTCTTTAAAAAAAAAAAAAATAGTGATGCTGTATCTGTTAACATGCAATTTTTAATTAACTTAGAATTTTTTGTAGTATTAAAAATCTATATTCTGGTCTCTTAAAGTAGTTGCCAATAACAATGAAAGCTTAACAAGTAAGTTGTGTTTACTTCTAAAATATATTTTAGAACGTCCTCTTGATACAAGAGGACTTGGAGCTCTCTTATTAAATAGTTATAAAGAGACACTTGAGTTCCCTTACTTCCCACCCAATCTGTTCAAAAAAACTTTATTATTATTATTATTTTTTTACCCCTGGCCTAACCACCCACTATCTACTTGCTGCCTGCACCAAAACTCAAAACTCCTTTGTAGTCTCAGTCATGTGTCCAAGCGATCAACTTTAGAAAAGGCAAAGGGACATTTTTTTTTTTTAAAGAAAAGAAAGCTATTAGATGATTAAGATTTCATTTACAGGGCATTAAGTCCAGTGCTGGGGAAACTTCAGTAGAGGTGATATATTAATTAAGGCAGTAAAAACTCAACCATCTTAAACCTTCATCCCTTTTACCCCTTCAGTTAGCTATACAGTTAGGTTCTTACAAGGAGATGAAATTCATAGAAACACAGAAGTTGAGGGAGCCAAATAGCCAACCTTCCCCCACAGTCCACTCTATGGCAAGATACTTCAATGCAGGGCATTTAGACAAAAATGCTTCTGGTTGTCACAGATACCTTTGTGCTCCAGGGCTTCTCATGACTTTTAATACCCTCCAGGACACTATCCCCTAAAAAAAAATGGAAGCATGAGAAGCAAATAGAAATGGAGTGCATTAAGCTGAGAGCTGAAAAAAATTAAAAGCACTCTGGAAACCCCCACTTGGGGGGTAATTCGGACCCTTGCTATCTTGTCATTCATCACCCCCAAAGACAAGTCGTCAAAGTAATTAGAGGACTTAAACTCAACTAGCTAACTTTTCACATCTTATAAATAGACTGGGATGGGAGAGGAAAGCACCCGAAATTACACAACCAACAGGTTGAAAAATCCAGAACTTCTTCCTCCTCTCCGGTTCTCTTTTCTATGCCCTGGATTTCACCTTTCCAAAATGTTTAACTATCCATTACCTCAATTAATCCTGTAAGGAAACCTCTGTGGCTGATAAGAGTTATCCCCATTTTCCAGACAAAGAAATTCCTGTAGAAGTTTACACCGAGAGTCACTGCCAGACTCAAAATTCAAGTCAGATCTCCCAGACACACTGGAGAAGGAAATAGCAACCCACTCCTTTTTCCTGACCGGAGAGTCCCATGGAGAGAGAAGCCTGTCACTGGGCTACAGTCCATGGGGTCTCAAAGAGTCGGACACGACTGATGGACTAACACTCCTGGACACAGAATCAGATGCTCTCGTAACTGACAACTGAAAGCAATAGTCTCTGTTTATTGTCTACATTTGAACTTCACATATTATGATTTTTCTTTGGTATTCCAATTTCTAAAAAAAAAGCTAACGATTAAAAACATCCTGCTTGAACTGGAGAGCAGACTAAATACAAATATTCCCCAAAAAAAAAAAAAAAAAAAGAATTTCAACATTCCAATATCCCTACTTGGAGAAGGAAATGGCAACCCACACCAGTACTGTTGCCTGGATAATCCCATGGACAGAGGAGCCTGGTGGGTTACAGTACATGGGGTCGCAAAGAGCTGGAAACGACTGAGTGACTAACACACAACATCCCTACTAAACAGTTATGGAGAATGTATTGATTTGTAAGTTTCCTCTGGCTCTCACAGCAGGTTTTGCCATGGCTGGGAAGCCCAACCCTATGGGCTTTCCTATTTTATAGTGATCCTTTAATACAGAAAAGAACATGCAGTCACAAGAAATTCACCAAGTAAACTGGTATAAAGCCTATCAAGCCTGTGGGTGAGACAGTATGTCCTTCTATGCTGAAAAAATGAAAGTGTTAGTCGCTTAGTCGTGTCCAACTCTTTGTGACCCCACAGACTGTAGCCCCTCTACCTCCCACCCTGGCTCCTCTGTCTATGGGATTCTCCAGGCAAAAATACTGGAGTGGGTTGCCATTTCCTTTTCCAGAGGATCTTCCTAACCCAGGGGTCAAACCCAGGTCTCCTGCATTGCAGACAGATTCTTTTACTTCTCAGCAGGTGTAGAGAAAAGTGATAAGGAAGAGAAGAGAGGGAAGAGAGAAGAGGAAACTGCACCAGGCAGACCACAAACTCCAAGAACGGGGCTCCCAAAGGGTTTGGAGCATCTGCTGGTCAACTCTTCTGAGGACAGCATAATTTTATATTGGTTAGGGTGACCTAATAGATTTTAAAATGTAGAGAGAAAATTGAGCAAATACGAAGGACAAATAAAAATATAATAGTAGCTTTCTTAAGGTACATTTGGAGATAATGAACTAGTCTTACTCCTGTTACAAATAAACAAACAAACAAAAAACCACATAGGATTACAATTTGAATACCAAGATGTTACAAGACCCCATTAGAATCACTTGACACTGCTCATTCAGAAAATTGTAATATTATAAAAATTACTATATTTTGTTGAGAAGTCTATGTCATTTGTTTGATGCAAAGAGATTGCAAATAAGCTTTGTCAGAATTGGCAGTTATTAGATCTTTCCAGGTTTGTAGATAGGAATAAAGTCATTTCTTCCTTTCCTCTCCCTCGCATCCTCCTCCACCCATTATCCGTGTTTCTCCAGAAAAATAGTCCTGGATAAATCAATTTCCAATTCTATCAACATTTAAAAAAAAAAAAAAAAAAAAAAACTAGGGCTAGGATCATGTTTGGCCCAGTAACTACATTATAACTTTCCAACAGTAAACCCAGACCTCAGGTGAAATATTATGAGATTAATGGTATGGATTATCAGTAAAGATAAGTGACTTTCTTAGATGCTCATGTAGATAGCTCATAATAATTTTGATTGAGCCAGTTAAACGACGTTGCAAAAGTCAACAATACTTGTTTGAAAATTACTTAGATGAAGCTTGGAGCTTTTTAAGAGAGCTTTGGGATAGTCTACAGATGGCATAACGTAGTATCACAGTTTAGTTACAACCGTGAATGCAATAAATATACAAAACCAAAAGAATATACATGTATGCTTCCATGGATTTATTCATTTGTTATTTCTTTGGTTATGGTTATAATACAGGTTTTTTTTTTTAAAAGAAAGGAGGGGAGATTAGCAAGTTAACATTGCTCTGGAGACTAGTTCTAAGCTAGCCAAATGTGTATCAGGACACGATGTTTTTAAGTCGAAGTCTGAAAAACTGCGAGACGGTGAAGTGGTCTTCTTGTCCATTTTTATTAACATTTATATTTGCACAATGTATTCTTTTTGGGCAGCCAATTTCTTTTTTATCTGTGAGTTATAAGCCAGTGCTCATCTGAATGCCTAACACATCTTGAGAATTAAAAATGCTTCTAAAATTCTAGTGAATCGTGATAGTGAAGAGTGATCAAGACCAGAGGGTTTACTTGCTGCTGTTTTTATTAACATGTGGATAGCAAAAGAAATGTAGTCAATAGTTTGCCAAGCTTGAACCAATAATGTTACTGAGAATGCTCAAATCTATTTTATTCAGGGTAAGTTTCGAACAGAAAGTTCTTCAGTAAAATGGGATATCACTATAAAAAAAAAACATGAAAAGCTAATAAAAAAAGAAAATTAAAATGTTTTATTTTAAAAAGGAAAGAAAATTGTATTGAAATGGGATCTAATTTCTCTAGTTATTAAAAAAAAATCATTGCTTTGTAATATTTATTTTATGTGGTATGTTCCAGACATTTTAAACCATAACTTTATATTTCTTCTTTTTTAAAAGTAGATTTACAATATTGTTTTGATTTAAGTGTGCAGCAAGGTGCTTCTGTTTTATATATATATATATATATGTATAATTTTTTCAGATTATTTTCATTATAAGTTATTACAAAGTATTAAATATTATTCACTGTGTTATACAGTAAATCTTTGATGATTTTATTTCTTCTTATGTGGTATTTGTAAAAAAAATGTCATAAAGACAAAAACTTCTGGACTAATATTGAGAGTTTTAAAATGTTATTACCTATATTATAATTGGCAAAAAGAAAAATTTGCCACTGTTTTTCAATTCTTTCTAATGATACTTTGAAAATACAGATAAGATTTTTTTAATGTTAGGCAAAATTAAAGCTTCTTAAAGATTTATTGACAGAAAACAATAAAATTTGGTGAAGCAATTATCCTTCAATTAAAAAATAAATTAATTTAAAAAAACTTCTTAAAGATTTATTTATCATGATCAAGAGTCTAAAGGTTAGAATTATGTCAGAATTCTTTGGTCAAAATCTAGAGAGGAAAATCATTTAGAATATCTGAAATTATGTTTTAGAAAGAGATGCAATTTACTTATTAAGCTTTCATTGATATTGGCAATTACTCTGAGACCAGAATACAGATTTTTTAATACTATGAAATTTTTAAGCTAATTAAAAATTATATGCTAACAGACATAGCATTACTATTTTTAAAACATTTTTGGTATTTCATAAAGGTATAATAGTAAATAATAAAATAGTAAAATGACATTTTAGGGTCGTTTTTTAATTGCCATTGTAGTTTTCTCTATGGCCTCTGTTTTATATCATTACAAATACTTTGTTAAATCATGTTATTTTAACTCAAAAACATACCTAAATTGTTTTTTCTTAAATACAGTTCATTGTAATTGAGTCGATTTTGTTTTCAAATTAAGGACTAATACTTAAACAGAAATTCAGGAGATAATACTTAAACAGAAATTCAGGAGATAATAGGGATTATCCCTAAAATTTTTCTTACTGTTGGTATAACTCCATATAATTACTATAAAACCAGTTATTATGTTTTTATAATGTCAGTATTTCTGTATGAAAACAAAAAATCTGCACAGGTCTCTGTTGCCTGCATGAAGCCTCACAACCGGATGTTTGTAAGCGTCAGGTAGCTGAGAACCAAGTTGTTTAACCTTTGTGCATCGTCTAAAACCAAGCTATCTCTCTATAACTTTCAAAATTGTGAGATTAATTCATTAAGAAAGTAAAGCAAAGTAAATGCAACTGGTTAGCCATAGGTTTGAAGGTTCTAAAACTATTAAAATTTCCCTCCTTATTGATTCTTCCTGTGGCAGTTCCTACATTCTGTGTAATACCCATTTTATTAGTATCTTCACCCCATAGAACATGTAATATTTATTTTTATAGCAATGCAAATACTTAGTTTAGTAAAATAAGATTATGAATCATGTTTTGAGTTACTCTTTGCATCAAAATTGTAATCGGCTCTATCTGTTTCATTTAAGCCTAAGAATTGGCAAAATAGAAAGTTGAAAAATAATGGTATTATTTTCCTTTGAAAATGTTACTTATTTTACTATAGGTCTCAGATAAAATGAAAATAACCTTTTCTTCTGAAATTATTGTTTTAGCAAATTTTAAAAAATAAAATGCAAGAAATCTTCAATATGCCACATGGTTTCTGTTTCTTGCTACTAGTTCATTTATCTGTGAAAACTGAAATGCATTATTTTATATGCATTTTTAAAACCAATAAATAAATATGTGATGAATTCTAGAATTTATACTTTATATTTAGAATTTATAAATAAATTGAAGTAAGTAGAAGGTTTATATTCCAACTAAAGGTTACAAAAATCTGAGCAATAAAATATCAACTTACTTAAATTTTTGGCACTCAAAATAAAAGTTTGTTATTCTGCTTTATAAATCTAAAAAGAGCTTGACTAAAACAATTAAAAATTTTCTATATCTTGTTAAAATTGCTTCTGGTATTTAGTGTTTTAAATAGAATATCTATTCAGAATGTATACTTTCCCATTGTTTTACAAATAGATACAATGCAGAGTTTTTTTAATTCCAGTTTTTCAAAACTTGAAATTAAAAAATCTTAAACAGTTAATACTTTCTTGGCAACTCCTTGCTTTTCATAGAAATAAAACTTTAATGAAGTTATCTCATCATCTTCCTTTCAAACATTAGTATTTTAAATATCAAGAATTTAAAATTTTAAAAAGCAGAGGAAAAGTTTTCAATATTTACAATAGTGTTATCCCTAAACCAAAAGGTTTATGAATTAAAAATAATTTGTATTAACATGTAGAAATTACCAGTGATTTCTTATGGAAGAAAATACAAAATCATATTGCTTTTCTAACAGTATCATATTTTAGCTATCAGACCAAACTTGTTAATTTTGGTCTTTTAAAATATTTTTTGAATTATTAAAGACAGATTTCAGGACTATGTTGACAGTGAATTTCTATAGTTATCAATTATGATTTCATAAAAATGTTCCAAGTTGGCAAAAATTATAGCAATGTAATTTACAAGGATAACCTCTTCTTTCTATAATTTGATTCTTTCCTTTAAAATAAGGTTCCCGTAAACATATGATAAAATGCTTTACATGCTTTCAACATGTTTCTAAGCTATGATTCCCAGCAAAACATATTTTAGTCCTATCTTCTTTTTTTCTAAATTAAAAAACAATTGCCAAACTGATTGTTAATTTTAAAAAATTTAATTTTTCAAATTATTTTAGAATTATTTATTTGTACTTTAATTCTGAAAATCCATGAAATTTAAAAAAATATGTACATCATTTTAACAGTAACTATTAGTTTAACATTTAGGGATTAAGGCCAGTATTTGCCACAGGCTTTATAAAAGCTTTATTAAAAAAAAGTTTAAAATATTTAATCATGCCATCTTGAAAAAAAATCTTCAAATATGACAAAACTGTAATGGAAGATCCTAAAAGTTAAATCTGAGGAAGTTTTAATTTTGGGTTTTGCTTTCTTTTTATGTGTTATCAGTCTAGCTTCATAAAGTTTAGGCTTTCTGTGAACAGACAACAGCCATTTCATGTATGATTTGGAGTCATTGTTTTGATAATGTTTTTGTTTGTAGAACTGTCTTTTAAATTTTGTGTGTGCCTGAACCTTCTTTAAAGCAGTATCTGAGTTAATGTGATTCTGTTGAATGTATTCCATTAGTCTATATTTGAAAAAAGTGAGATAAATAATAAGCTTCCTTTTAATACTTATTTAACTATTCCTGCTTTACAGATTATGCTTCTAATTTTCTAATAGGGTGTATCACAGGCCTTTGCAGTAGTAATTTCTGGCATGAATGGGTTTCAAATTTCAAATAATTTAAATATCTGATATATTTCATGGACTATTAATCTACTCAATTTTTACTTTGAAATTTACAGCCCAGTTCAATTTTTTGTGAACATTTTATTTAAAACTTTAAAGTATGCTTATAATGTGTTTAAAAAAAATTTTTTTTTTAAATATTATCTATCTTTACCTGACTGGATCAATGCAATTACTTTTGAACTTCTGAACCTTTACAATTTCATAGCTTGGCTGTTACTTTAGCATCTATCAATAAAAATACTAATGTGTACTAAACACTGGTTATAACTCCTTCCTTTATTTAAAGTGTAATTCACAAGAATATACAAATACCATTTAAACATAACTATAGGGTATCGAATCCAGCTGAAGATAGCTTAATGAATTTCTTATGTCTTCTGGTTAAATCTTGTCATCTCATCTGAAAAAGAAAGGTACTTAAAAGGTTAGACTTAAGAAAACTTTTTAGTAGGAGGGAGTCATTACAAATACAAGATTTTCTATCCCTCATTAAAATAGCTTCCAATTTTCTTGAAAGAGGATTCTCCGAGAGCTCCCTTTCTTTTCCTATAAATTGTACACATTTTATTGAGTTTGAACGCACAGGGGAAAAAAATGCTCATGAAATTTCTTACTGACTCAAATCTTAAGGCCCTTTTCAAATTCTCAGACTGAAGTACAATTATCTGGTGAATTGATCAGTGAGGACAAACAACTCAGATAGTTTAGGCTCCTCAAAATTTTTTTTCAGTGAGGGGATTTTTTTCCTTTGAATTATCTGAATAATTGCTTCAAATCTCCAGTTCAATTTGCAAGTCTAGACAGGAAACTAGATTGAATAAGGCTTGGAAGGATGGTGAATTTTTGAGACTGCATTTTGAGTTGTAATTGCTACTATCTTCCATGTGTAACCTCACTGAATGCTTGCATTTGAGGCCTTCCAGAAATCTTGTGAAGTTTTAAGTTTTCATCATATATATATATATATATATGCATCATATATGTGTGTATATATGGTTTTAAAACTTACCAGGGTCTCTTCTGCTTTTTTTCTAAAAATTCGCCTCAGATCTTCTTCATGCGCCACTTATAATGAAGAAAAATATAAATTCTCTCTCCTCCCCCACCAAGTTTTCATGAACAAATGAAAGTGTTTTTACCCTTTTATATAAAAGGAAAAAGTCTGCATTTGTGGTTTTTTAAAACATATTGCTGAAAGACTCTTTAGAGATAACGAGTTTTTTTTTGAGAAAGGAAACAATGTAGCAATGGTTTAATTTGTTAGACACAGATTTGTTCCATTACATGTTGCTGAAATCCTGTATTAGAAAACATTATGGATCATTTCATAAGATAAAAAATAAGCAACTTTAAAAAAATTATGTTTGAAGAATGTGCAAAAAAAAATCTGAATCTTTAATCATCGTTTTTTCAGATGGTTAATAGACTGGAGTTTAAAACGTGAGTGAATGAAGGTGGTTAATAGATACAACCTTCCAGTTATAAGATAAATAATTACTGGAGATGTAAGGAACAACATAATGACTACAGTTAACACTGCTGTACAACATATTCGAAAGTTGCTAAAGGAATAAATCCTAAAATTTCTCATCACAAGGAAAAAAAATTTTTATAACTATAGTCATTGAACTTACTGTTAATAATTTTTCAGTGTATGTAGGTCAAGTTATTATAAAGTGCTGAATGTCAGTTATATCTCAATAAAACTGAAAAATAAAATAGTAGAAAGAAATAAAATTTTTAAAAATATGATGGATTCAGAAGTTCTAATGAATGTCAGCTTACAGCTCTAATAATTGCTATTGCTATGTTGATAAAACAAGACCTTGCATGGAATTCTTTATTTTCAGCCATTTAAAATAAATTATACTCTCACTTCAGAATAAAACTTGGAAGGTAAAGCTGTCGCCACAAGATCCAAAAACCATACGAGGCCTTGAATTTTGTTTATCAGTTGATCTTAAAACATGACTCTAGCAATATTATTTTTCCTTACTGTTATTGTTGAAACCCACAAAGTACCTCTTTGACATCACAAATAGCATCTATTCACTATTAAACAAATTGAGCTAACCTAAGGAAAAAAAATATTCAGAACAGAAGAGGATTTAATCACATACCCTGTAGAACTGTTTGATTGCCTCTTGATGTTAAAATACATGAGACTGCCTTTTCCAAAATGGTCCTTTATTAAGCCATTTTGGTTTGGGTGTACCTAGATAAATTTTTATAAGCCTTTCTCCTCCAAAAAATTTTTTCTCAAGGGGATTCATGTCTTCATTTCTCATATGATTGTTCTTTATTCTTGCCCTCTTTTCTTTTCAAAGTGCATGAACTATAAAATTAAGGTGAAAGGACGTGAGGCTAGTAAGTCTGGAATAGCACCTTTTCAAAACATTGCAGATTCCATCAGTTAGTTGCAAATCTTTCATTTATAAAATGTGGTCACCTCCTTTATCACACATCTTCTTCTATTTATCCTACAATGGATTTTCAGTATTCTCACTGATAGAATGAAAGTGAAGTTCCAACTTCAGATAATGAAAGTTTAGTTGGTGGCCAAGGGCTCTGAGAAGTTAACAGGGTCCAATAGGGATTAAAACAACAGGAGTGTAAAATTCCCTGTCCCTCGAACACTGTACAGGACATTCAGTTACCTCATCCTGTTTCTTCCTTCCTAGGATAACCCATCTCTGGTTTACCTTCTCCAAGGACAGAGCTCATGCAACTTTACAAAACCACTTCAGATTGTTTAGGGTGCAAACCCTTTCCTATTTTTGGACAAAAGGAGTAAGATTGCAGCACCAGCTACATAACTGGTGCTGTGACTCAACTAAACCTTTGGTTTTCAGAAGAGAAACCTTTGTAACCCAGCAGATAGAGAGCAGTTAGGATAACCCATAAGGATGGAAACCTTTCAGCGAGGACTTTCTGGTGCAGCCCCAATTTCATAAATTGCTATTCTTTTCAATAAAAATGAATTATTAGACATGCACTAAATGTGATGTAAATTTATAGCTCTGAAAGGTATTTTCTATCTATGGACTCATAATTCAGAAAAAAAGGACATCTATCAGGTAAAATATCCCCAACTAAAAAGGTGGGGAATTACTGTTACCATCAAGCTTAAGAATTTGGAAAAAATTCTTTATAAGGGATATAAGTATGAATTCTAAATTTTCAGTCCTTGGCTCCCCAAATGGTGCAGTATCTGGTAACGAGGGTTTTCATTTTCATTTTGCGACATATGTGTGACCGCAGTTCCTTTACTCTTGATCTACCTATTAGTCTACATTCCTATCTGTCTGCATAACCCTAAAATAACCAATCACTTTAATCAATTCCATCAGTACTATGGGAACTAAGAAAAGGCAAGCCAGTTGTTGGACTCTAAGAAGTGGTTCGCACAAGAGACTCCATCTAGTTGGGCCATGTCCTACTGATGATCACTGTCCTACTGATGGCTGAAGGGTTCTTGATGAGTTCCTGACCCAGAGAAGGAAGGAACAAGGGTCTGAGCCTTCTCTTCCATCTCATAAAATACCTGTCAACAGAGTTCTAACCACAGAAGACAGGCTCATGCAGCAAAAACGAGCTCTTTGTGGATCTGAGGAAGCTACAGATCCCATGGAGGGGAAAGTATATTTTGGCTTTGGGGTCTAAACACTTGGCTTTTATATGTTTCTGAGAAAGAGCATACGGAACATGAATAAACCTTTCAATATCCTTGGGGGTTTGTGTTGTTTGTTTGTTTGGGTTGTTTTTAACTATCTGTCTACAAAACATCTTGATCACTGTGTTTCTAAATTTACTGCTTGTTGAGGTCCTTTTAAATTTCTATTTGAAAGTAAAAGAACTTGGGATTGTGGTGGTGATTTAAGGAACATTATGTCTTCATCTCATAGACTCTGATCCTCTTTTGTCCTATAAGCAACAAATAATACTTTTTAGAATACTGGTAACCTATGTTATTATTCCTGGGTGTCTGAGCTGAATTTCTGTGCAAATGTGTTCATAACTTAAATAAAATAGCAAACCAATGCAACTTGACTCAGAGTTAACTATGGATCAGAGTTGCTTCTCTTTGTCTTTCAGCTTGCCCAGCTTTCAAACACAGATACAATCTAAAGTGGAATGGTCTGTTTGGCAGAAACCAACAATACTATAAAGCAAGTATCCTTCAATTAAAAAATAAATTTAAAATAAAAAACAAAACAAAAAATAAAGTGGAATGGTCATTCATTATACCTGATTTATGTAACATATCATATTTCATATTTTGATGGGGTACTGTCAAGAAAACATAATGTGTCAGGAAATTCTAAGCTGGTTTACAAGGAACAAGTAAGCTCTGGTTTATAGGCACTTGAAAGTATTTTTCCATAACCATGTCATATAACTATTTCTTAGTTTTCCCTTTTCTTAAATGACCTCATCCTAACCATTTAAATACCTCCCATGTGTATATGAATTCGGTGCTTTTACAAACATTATCTCTTTTGATCCTCACACCGTTGATAACAGTGTTGTTATTAGACCCATTTCAGGGTGACTAAAAGCTCAGACTCTGAAATGAGACTGAGGAGAATTTGAATGTTGGTCTTCTTAGTCTTCTAGCTCTGTAACTCTGAACAAGCTTCATAGGCTTTCTGAGCCTCAGTTTACTTATCTGTAAAATGGGGGTGAAAATAATGCTTACTCCACAGGATTGTTGTGAGGTTTAAATGACTACAAGTGCTTGGTATATAGTAAGTGCTCGATAAATGTTGGCATTTAACCAAAAGATGAGTGAAGCTGACAGTCACTGAGAGGTGTGTCCTTGATTGCAGCCAGCCAGAGCCCAGGTTTGGGACTTCAAAGCCTACGGTGGAGGCCTCTCACTTTGTTTGCAAATGCAGCTGTTTGAGTGTGATTCAGCATTGTGTCCAACCACCCTTTGCCTACGCACTGATCAAACACGAAAGCACTTTTTCCTCTTTATCCAGTGGACTTCAAAACCTTCCATAGATGCCTTCTTGAAAGACAATGGACAACCAGGTCTTGTCCTGGCACAGAAAAATGCAGCCAGGTTAAGTGCAGAAAAATCACTGAGAAAAAAATATTCTACAAAGATAAGCTTCAGTAGTAGCACACTGCCTTAGCAGGAAGCTGTTACAAGCAGTAAGCTGGCAAGAGGGATTGAAGAAAATCTCAAGGTCTATTACTTCAATGTATTTTAGTCTTTTTATTTTATCTATTGTTAAAATTTTATTTTTTATTTTTATTTTTTGCCACGCAGGGCATGTGGGATCTTAGTACCTTCACCAGGGATGGGACCAGCGCCCCCTGCAGTGGAAGAGTGAAGTCTTAACTACTGGGCAGCCAGGAAAGGCCCTATTTTTTTTGAAACGTTCTTAGTGCACATAACTCAGGGATTCTGTTGGGTTAAAAGGAAAAGTGCATTGGCTTGGATGTCTGGTAAGTGCCCAGAACTTCCAAATATAATAATAGTCCCTTGAAGTCATCATATGTGTATTCTTCTCCATGTCTGTGGAGAAAGCTTATAAATGAAACTCATTTAAGCGCTATAATTCTTTGAGGCTCTGTTCCTTGAGTTCTGAGTAGAGTTGTTCTCAAGAACAAAGTCCCTTATTACAACTACACACTTCGGCCCCCTCGGTGCTTTCTGAGTCATTTCAGTTAATTTATTTACCCTTTGGCTGCCTTCAGTACACGTTTGAGCCCTACTGGTATTCATGGGGAGTATGTCATAATCACAGGCAATAAAACCGTGGTCCTCTATTTTTAACCTTGGAGCCAATACCATTCCAACTCAGACGTTAATGTTCTAGGCTCTCGAGTCCTAAATTATAAAGTTTCTGGTTGAGTTCTAGTTCCGGAATCCTCAGAAACTGATGTGACGTTTCATAATTTGAAGTTTGGTATTTTCTTACATGGGATTTTGAAAGTGGTTTGCTAGAAGAGGGATACTCTGTTTTGTTTCCAGGAGAACTTAAAGAGGGAGAAGATGGAGTATAAATGTAGAAACAGACTCAAAATTTTAAGTGTTTTGACTTGGCTATTAATTACTATGGGTGACTTTCAAAATAATAGCTCTCAAATATATAACCAAAAATGTATAGTGTGAGGTGGTTCAAATTCTTTACTTGGTGAAATGACACTTGGAAGATATCTTTAATAGACACAGTGTATGACAGTATTTGTTGGTTTTATAGGAGGTATCAGTTGTCAAGCACCATCTGAAATTCTTCATGAAATAAACAAAAATACAGCATCAGATTCATCTTCAACCAGCAAAAGTGAAATAAAAAATTCTAACCCAAGATCTCTGAAGATGATATATATTTCTCTTGTGGAAAAAAATAATGAATATAAATAAATAAAATCAAAGCTATCTTGATGTTATTAGTCTTAGAGGAAAATCCCCTGGAACTTAGGCATCTCTTTAGATTCTTTCTTCAGCAGGAGACTCCTTCCGAAAAGAAAAGAAAAATAACAATTATATAAGTAATTGCAGAACTCTAGTTGACAAGAGAAAAAGGACAGTAGTTTTCTGGTTTTCAAATGGGCCCGGGTAGATCTGTCCAAATTCAGGTCTTCCTAGTAAATAAGAGGTTATGTTTCCCAATACAAACTCCCTCTGTTTTGTTTCATAAACTGTAATGTCTAATTTTTCAAAATATGATCTCCCTAGTACATGGCTCAATCCATGTTAAAGATACTTAGGGAGATGATTCATTAATGAGGAAACTTGCAGACAGCAGAGAGAATAGACAGTGGTACCTCCTATCTGCGAGGACATGAGATTTTGTGTCTGGAAAGATGTCTGTGAAATAGGTAGGTCCACACTAACTGCAAGGTGTGGTTCCTGGCACTACTTCCAACCAGATTCATTGCTGTCTTCCTGTAGGGCGCTGGGTGACTCAGGGCCTTGGTTTTGGCACGCACAGACTTTCTCCTCTAAATTTCAAAGGCAGTTGAGTTTGACAGACACTGAACAGAGTGGTTCAGTGACTCAGGGAACAACTGTTTGGTGGCCAAAGAGAAGTGATCTTGCCATAATAATAGCCTGCAATCTGCTATCCATTTCCTTCTTGAAATCTCAAAGATCACAGGAAGAACTCATCCCAGGGAGATAGCAACTGGCAGGAAGAGAAGTGGAAACAAAACTCGTAGCGCGATTCAGCCGCCAGTCTCAATCAGGATCTTGGCGCACCCTTCCTCGTCAGAAGCAGAAACAGTCAGCCTCCCAACGCGAATTACGGATGATTTAGGGAAGTGATTTTGTTTTTCCCAACAACTTCCTATGACATCAAGAAAGACATCACAACTGTCAGCTGGTCTCTCAAGCAGTCCAGATTAAGAAGATAGGCACCAAAAATCTCCTTGAGTCATTCATCAAATTTTGTCTGCACTTGAAGGTCACTTAAATATCAAAACAAATATTGGTTACTGAAACTGATGAAATAGGAGAAGTTAAGAAGTGAAAAATCTGGACCAACAAAATGCTGTTAATCAAGCGTCTCTCACCAGCACCAAATCCCAGTGAGATTTTTTACACCTCACCACAACTTAATGTGAAATTTTTTTTAAGTATGAAAGTGAAAGTTACTCAATTGTATCCGACTCTTTGCAAGCCCATGGACTATATAGTCCATGGAATTCTCCAGGCCAGAATACTGGAGTGGGTAGTCTTTCCCTTCCCCAGGGGATCTTCCCAACCCAGGGATCTAACCCAAGTCTCCCGCATTGCCAGCAGATTCTCTACCAGCTGAGCTGAAAGGGAAGCCCTCTTAAAGTATGGGGACAGAAAAATTAGGAAAGGGAAAGGAAGAGTAACAAGATTTTTCTCTGTTCTGAAGGCAGTGCACAGGTTTAAAAGGTAGTTTTGTATGATGACCACCTGAGATCAAGCCCTAATTCCTAGCTATTAACTTTGTAACCTTGGGCAAATAGGGAAAAAATGGAAACAGTGACAGACTTTATTTTCTTGGGATCCAAAATCACTGAGGATGGTGACTGCAGCCATGAAATTAAAGACATTTGCTCCTTAGAAGAAAAGCTATGACAAACCTAGTCAGAGTATTAAAAAGCAGAAACTTCACTATGCTGATAAAGGGCCATATAGTCAAAGGTATGGTTTTTTCCACTAGTCATATACAGACGTGAGAGTTGGACCATAAAGAAGACTGAGTGCCGTAGAATTGATGCTTTTGAAGTATGGTGCTGGAGAAGACTTTTGAGAATCTCTTGGACAGCACGGAAATCAAACCAGTCAATCCTAAAGGAAATTACCCTGAATATTTATCGGAAGGACTAATGCTAAAGCTGAAGCTTCAGCACTTTGCCCACCTGATGTGAAGAGTTGACTCACTGGAAAAGACACTGATGCTGGGAAAGGCTGAAGGCAGGAGAAAGAGGTGACCGAGGATGAGATGGCTGGATGGCAACATCGACTCAATGGACATGAGTTTGAGCAAGCTCCGGGAAACGGTGAAAGACAGGGAAGGCTGGTGGGCTGCAGTCCATGGGGTCCCGAAGAGTCGGACACGACTGAGCGACTTCACTTTCACTTTTCACTTTCATGCATTGGAGAAGGAAATGGCAACCCACTCCAGTGTTCTTGCCTGGAGAATCCCAGGGACGGGGGAGCCTGGTGGGCTGCCATCTACGGGGTCGCACAGAGTCGGACACGACTGAGGCGACTTAGCAGCAGCAGCAGCAGCAGGATTACACTGAATAAATATGCTACATCTTCTTCATCCATTCATCTGTTGATGGACACTCAGGTTGTTTCCGTGTCTTGGCAACTGTAAATAGTGCGGTTATGACTATTGGTGTGCATGTAGTCTTGTCAAATTAGAATTTTTGTCTGTTCCAGATATATGCCCAGGAGTAGGGTTACTGGATTGTATGGTAGCTCTATTTTTAGTTTTTAGTTTTTTTCGTTTTTTTAAGGAACCTCTATACTGTTCTCTATGGTAGCTGCACCAGTTTACATTCCACCAACAGGGTAGCAGAGTTCTCTTTTCTCCACACCCACTCTAGCATTTATTATTTTCAGACTTTGGGGGAATGGCCATTCTGACCTGTGTGAACAGTGGTACTTCATTATAGTTTTGATTTACACTTCTCTAATAATTAGTGATTATTGTAGATGGCTCTAGTTTTACTTTTGAGAAGTGCGATATCTCTGAAAAGCCTTGTGCAACGACATATATGTTTCAGACAGACAGCATGGCCAAGGTGACTTGTGAAATTCAAGATGTTGTTTACAAACTCTGGTTTAATGTTTTTCCTGTAAGTGTGGTTGTGTGATTTTGTATATTCATGTGTGAGAAAGGATGTGAAAGAGGATGAGTATGAGAAGGGGTAAAGAGAGATCAGGTAAATATACAAGTAGGGAGGACACACTGGAAGGGTCCAAACCTTTATATTCAAAACATGATACTCCACATTGGAATTTCCCTCATGGTCCAGTGGTTACAATCCTGAGCTTTCACCGCAGGGGGCACGGGTTCAATCCCTGTGCAGGGAGCTAGGATCCTAGAGGCCGTGCAGTCGAAAAACAATACTCAGCATGAAAGTGATTTAAACTGTAAACCAAATTTAACTCCTGTCATCTTAGCTAAATTTTGGACTGCCTTGTTCTAAGTGCTTCTCATATTTTAACTTGATTAATCTGCACGACAACCCTTTGTGCTGGGTGCTTATATTAGCCTCATTTTACAGACTGGAAAACTGAGAAGCAGAGACACGGTATAACTTTCCAGGGTTTGTTGTTGTCGTTCAGTCGCTCAGTCGTGTCCAACTCTTTGCAACCCCGTGAACTGCAGCACACCAGTGCTGGAGTGGGGTGCCGATGCCTTGCAATACTACTCAGTCACAAAAAAAGGAATGGAATATTGCCATTTGCAGCAATATAGAGGGACCTAGAGATTATCATACTGAGTGAAGTCAGTCAGAGAGAGAATAACAAATATTATATGATATCACTTATATGTGGAATCTAAAAAATAATACAAGTAAGTTTACTTACAAAACAGAAATAGACTCCAAACATAGAAAACAAACTTGCAATTACCAAAGGGCAAAGGTGGGGGAGGGATAAATTAAGAGCATGGGATTAACAGATACACACCACTATATATAAAATATATAAACAACAAGGATTTACTATTTAGCACAGGAACTATAGTTAATATTTTGTAATAACCTATAATAGAAAGGAATCTGAAAAAATATATAACTGAATCACTGCTACACACTTGAATAAGAAATATTCAAGAAAATAGTGTAAATCCATTATACTTCTACTAAACAAACAAACAATCGGACAAAATTAGTCATATAAGATGGAGAGGTATGAACAATTCAATGTGAACCACTCCATTGTACTAGAGACTTCCATTTTCAGTCATTATGGCTGAATTTGCACTCGACTAGTTCTGCTATAAAAAAATATAAAACTGAAATAGAAGTGTTCACACTCTAGACAACAATCAGAGAACAAATGTGATCACTGAGAAAAGGAAAACACACGATGTCAGTTGCATAATCACCTTCAGCTTCCTTCCAAGAAAGAACCTTCTGGGTGTGGTGCAGGAAGGGTTAACTTAACCAAAGCACAGTGATCTCACTGATCTGATGGGATAATTGGAGTTCAGGTTTGCTTAGGTGGCTGAAATTTGTCTGTTGCATACCAGAGAGAAAGGGGCTGTACACAGAGCAATAACTCTGATAACTCTGCATAAGAGTCTCCTTGAATCTTTTACTGGAGACTAAATTATGTATGCATAGAAAAGACTCTGCAAGCCATGGCAGAGAATAATGATTAAGAAACTGTGAGCTATGCAAAGATTCCAGATATTGCATAGGGCTTGGAGACATTGGAGGTCTGACAAATCAGAATAGGATGACCTCACTATACATACCGGGCATTCCTTTGAGATCTTAGAAGGGCAAAGAGGTAGGAGTAGGTCTATTCTAGCTATAGAATAAGAGTTACTCTATACCCAATATTAAAGCAAATCTCAAAAGGATCAAGCTAATCTGTGACTAAATTAACTACCAGACAGAACAAAAGTCAACACTCTTCAAAAAAAGAAAAACAAACCACTTGCAACATTGTAAAATCCACAATTTCCAATACTCTATGGAAAAAACAATCACTAGCTAAGTAAAGAAACAGAAAACTGTGACCTAGAACTAAGGTGAAAAAATAGTCAAAAGAAACAGACCCAGAGATAACACAGGATAATGAAATTAGTAGACAAGAACTTTAAAACATAGTCAGACCCTTAGGTAAAAACTAGACATAACAGGTGAACAGAAGAAATCACCACATAGAAATACAAACTATAAAAAGGACCAAATGGAAATTCTATATGTAAAAATTATTATGTCTGAAATTAAAACTTTACCAAATGGCCTAAACAGCAGATTGGACATTGCTGAAGAAGAGATCAAAGGAGCTTGAAGCACAGAAAGTGAAAAGATTGAAAAAAATGAACAGATCCTAGGGATATGAGGGACAATATAAAATGGTCTAGTATAGGTGTAACTGGAGTCCTAGAAGGAAAGGAAACTGAGATTGAGTCACAGAAATTATTTGAAGATCCAATGGCCAACTTTTCCCCCTTATCTGATGAAAAACATTAACTCATAGATCCTAGAAATGCAATTAATTTCAAGAAGAAAAAATAAGAGCAGATCTATACCTAGACATATTATAGTTATACCGTTGAGACAAAAATAAAGAGTAAAAAAATTAAATAGCCAGGCAATCATATATAGAGAAATAAAATTTTAAGTACTGACTTCTTATCAGAAACAATGAAAGCCAGAAGACAATGGAAGAATATGTTTAAAAGGCTGAAAGAAAAATTTGCCAATTAGGAATTCTATCTCCTTTAAAATGTGAAGGCAAAAATAAAGCCTGTTTTTAGATAAAAATTGAGATAAGTCACTGCTGGTAGACATGCACTATAAAAAATATCAAAGGAAGTTCTTTGAGTTGAAGAATTGCATAGACAAAGGAGGGAAGAGGATCATTATATATGTGGGTAAACATAATTATTTTTATTTCCTAACTGTACAATTGCCTAAAAAGTAACTGTATAAAAGTACAGTTTATAATATATTAGAAGTAAAATATATGAAAATAACACATTGCAAGATTCTTATATACAAAGTGGCATCATATTAATTCATGGAAGGTTATAAGTTAAGAATGTAAATAATACTTCCTAGTTCAATGGCACCCCACTCCAGTACTCTTGCCTGGCAAATCCCATGGACAGAGGAGCCTGGTAGGCTGTAGTCCATGGGGTCACTAGGAGTCAGACACGACTGAGCGACTTCACTTTCACTTTTCACTTTCATGCATTGGAGAAGGAAATGGCAACCCACTCCAGTGTTCTTGCCTGGAGAATCCCAGGGACGGGGGAGCCTGGTGGGCTGCCATCTGTGGGGTTGCACAGAGTCACACACGACTGAAGCGACTTAGCAGCAGCAGCAGATCAACCAGAAAAAAAAAGAAAGCAAATAAATATAGTGAAAGGCTAGTAGAGGAGATAAAACAGTGCTACATAATACTAAATTATTACAAAAGAAGGAGAAAAGAAAAGAACAAAGACAGGTGGGACAAATAGAAAATAAGATTGTAGACTTGTGTGCTGTATGCTCAGCTGTGTCTGACTCTTTTTAACCTCATGGACTGTAGCCTGCCGGAATTCCTTATGGAATTTTCCAAGCAGGAATGCTGGAGTGGGTTGCCATTTCCTCCTCCAGGGGAACTTCCCAACCCAGGGATCAAACCCAAGTCTCCTGTGTCTCCTGCATTGCTGGCAGACCCTTTACCCACTGAGCCATAAATCCAACTATATTAACAATTGTGTTAAATGTAAATTTATTAAACACTCTAATTAAAGGCACTTATCAAATTGCATAAGAAAACAAGACCTAACTTTATGCTAAAGAGATGTACTTTAAACATAAACAGATGAGTCAAAATTTAAAATGGCAAAAGATATAATGCATAAACACTAATCATAAGAAAGCAAAACAGAACTAAGGGGAGAAATAAACAAATCCACAAGTATTGTTGGATGTTAACTCTTCTGCCTCAGTAACTGATAAAACAAGCAGACAAAAATATTAATGAGAATATAAGATTTGGAACAGTACTATCAGCAACTTAATTTAATTAACACATTGAAAATTATACCCAACAACTGTAGAATACACTTTTTTTTTTTTTTCAAGTACACAGGAAATGCTCACCAAGATAAAACATATATAGGGTCATAAAGGACTTCCCTGGTGGCTCAGTGAAGAATCCTCCTGCAATGTGGAGGAACTGGGTTTGATCCCTGGGCCAGGAAGATCCCACATGTTGCAAAGCATCTAAGCCCTTGGCCACAAGTACAGAGCCCGTGCTCTAGAGCCCTGGAGCCCCAACTCCTGAGGCTGTGCACCACAGCTACGGCCGCCTGAGCACCCTAGAGTCCATGCTCCGCAACAAAAGAAACCACTGCAGTGAGAAGACTTCTCACTGCAACTAGGGTAGCCCCCACTCACCGCAATTAGAAAAAAGCCCCCACAGCAAAGAACACCCAGGAGAACCAAAAGGAAATGAACACATAAAGACTGTTAAAAAGAGATGTGAACTATCCCCAAACTGAATTTGAAATAAATAACACTTCTAGAAATCACATCAGAAAATTGTAGGATGCACCTAACATGGTGCTCAGGGTATTACATACTTAAATTAGAAGAGGACAGATTTTACATAAACAATGCAAGAATCCAAAAAAAGAGGAAATAAAGCCAAAATATGTAGTAATAAAAAATAATAATAAAGAACATAAATCAATAAAATAGAAAAACAATCTCAATGTCAAATACTGATTCTTTGAGAAAGATCAGTAACAGTAACATATTTCTAGGTAGATTGATAAAGAAAAAGAGAGAAAATACAAATTAACAATAGAAAGAATAGAAAGGGGTGTCACTACCAATCTTTCAAACTGTAAAAGGATAATAAAAGGTTATTATGAACACCTTTATGTCAACAAATTTGAGAATTCAGTTGAAACAAAATTTGTGTCCTAGATACTGATATAAGAAGAAATAGAAAACCCAAATAATCCTATATCTTTACCTATGGGGAAGGAATTTAAAATCTTCTGTAACGGAAATTCCAGTCTGAGATAGTTTCACTGGTAAATATTACCCAAATATGAGTAAGAAATAGAATGTCAATTTTGTATAAGTTTCTTGAGAAAATAGAGGAAAAAATATATCCAAATTTACTTTATGAGGCATTATAATGCCCCTATAATAGCCTAGGACATTGACGGAAAAAAAAGTTATAATTAATATCTCTTGAGACCATAGACAAAAATATTTAACAGAATATTAGCAATCCAGTGACTTCCCTGGTGGTCCAGTGGCTAAGACTCTGCACTGCCATGTGGGGGCCTGGGCTCAATCCTTGATTGGGGAACTGAATCCCACATGCCACAACTAGAGATTCCACATGCTGCAACTAAGACCTGGTACAGCCAAATAAATAAATAAATTTAAAAAAAAGAATATTAGCAAACCAAATCCAATAATACATAAAAATGACAATATATCATGATCAGGGGGAGTTTATTCCAGGAGTGTAATATTGGTTTAATATTAAAGCTCAATGTAATTTATCACATCTACAAAATAAAGAACAGTGACATGATCATGCCAACATATGTAGAAAAAGAACTTCAAATGGCCATTCAGGGAAAAGAAAATTAAAAAAACATCAATTTTAGTGAAGTAGGAGTGAAGAGAACTTCTTTAACCTGATACAAGGCAATTATGAATAACCTTACAACTAACCTCCCCCACTGCGTTAAGTTTAGGGACAAGGCAAGACTGTGTTTCACTGTTTCTCAACATTGTACTGAATGTCCTAGTCAGGGCAACAAAGAAAAATGAAAAAGAGACAAAATCCATAGCTTTTAGGGGGGGAGAAAAAAGAAGCAGCAAAACTGTTTGCTGTTTTTATTCGTGGCTGACATCTGTACTAGAAACAAGGATCAGGCCCAGTCATATTTTTGACAGTGTCACCAGTCACTAAACCACATAACCATTTAGACAGCTCACAGGAAATCCCCCTAATATTCTGGGCCCGACCTTTTAGGCTTTCTGTCAAAACAAAGGCAGTGAACGCTGCCATGGAGGAGTGGCTTTCTGCAAGGAAAGGACTCTGGGAGAGAAGTGGCCTGTTGATGGATTTACCAGTGAGAAACGGTGTGACTTTGACTGGTCATTATACCTCATCTTTGCCTCGATATCTTCATCTGTAAAATGGAAAAGGTAATCATTTCCAACTCTAAGATTCCAATTTTGGTCCTGAATAGGCTAAAATTTGTTCATTAAGCTTTCAGCGCCAGAGGAAATGAAGGTAGCAGGGGTATGTTACATTCCAGGTTCCTGGGAGCACTGAGAGCCTAAACTCCAAAATGTATCCACTTCTCACCATCTCCCATTGTTATCTCTCATCTGCAATAGCTTTTTTATTTTCTTTTTTGGCTGTGTGGCTTGTGGTTTCTTAGTTACCTGACCAGGTATTGAACCCCAGGCCCTTCACAGTGAGGGCTCAGAGTCCTAAGCACTGAACTGTCAGGGAATTCCCCTGCAATCGCCTTTTAATTGGGCTTCCTGGATAGCTCAGCTGGTGAAGAATCTAACTGCAATGCAAGAGACTCCTGGAATTGAACTGGAGTTCGATTCCTGGGTTGGGAAGTTCCCTTGGAGACGGGATAGGCTACCCACTCCAGTATACTTGCCTGGAGAATCCCCAATAACAGAGGAGCCTGCTGGGCTACAGTCCATGGGGTCACAGAGAGTAGGACATGACTGAGCAACTAAGCACAGCACAGCCTTTTAACTGGTCTTCTGTTTACTTTTTGCCTTTCTTCAATCCACTTACCAGTAGCCAAATTATTTTTTAAATGTTTAATTTTATATTGGAGTGTAGCTGATTAACAGTGTTGTGATAGTTTTAGGTGGACAGCAAAGTGACTCAGACACACATATACAGGTACCCATTCTCCTTCAGACTCCCCTCCCATGCAAGCTGCCACATAACATTGGGCAGAGTTTCCTGAGCTATACAATCGGTCCTTGCTGATTCTTCATTTTAAATATAACAGTATGTACGTGCAGATCCCAAACTCTCTAAGTATCCTTCCCCTCATCCTTCCCCCTGGCAACCATAAGTTCATTCTTTAAGCCTGTGAATATGTTACCAAAGAGATATTTTTAACAATAAGTCAGAGCATGTCATTCTTCTGCTTCAGTCCCTCCAATGGCTTTCTCACTGATCTTGGAATTAAACCCCAACTCCTGAACTGGAGCTAATAAGGCCTAAGGGCTTCCCAGGTGGTACAGTGGGAAAGAATCCACCTGCCAACGCAGGAGATGCAAGAGACGTGGGTTTGATCCCTGGGTCAGAAAGATCCCCTGGAGTAGGAAATGGCAACCCACTCCAGTATTCTTGTCTGGAAAATTCCATGGACAGAGAAGCCTCAGTTCAGTTCAGTCGCTCAGTCGGGTCCGACTCTTTGAGACCCCATGAACTGCAGCACACCGGGCTCCCTGTCCACCACCAACTCCCGGAGTCCACCCAAACCCATGTCCATTGAGTCGGTGATACCATCCAACCATCTCATCCTCTGTCATCCCTTTCTCCTCCTGCCCTCAATCTTTCCCAGCATCAGCATCTTTTCAAATGAGTCAGCTCTTCGCATCAGTGGCCAAAGTACTGGAGTTTCAGCTTCAACATCAGTCCTTCCAATGAACACCCAGGACTGATCTCCTTTAGGATGGACTGATTGGATCTCCTTGCAGTCCAAGGGACTCTCAAGAGAAGCCTAGCAAGCTTACAATCCATGGGGCTGAAAAGAGTCAGACACGGCTGAGCAGCTGAGCACACACACAGTAAGACCTAAACGACACGGCTCCTGACTACTTTTCGTACCTCACATTTTAGCCCTCGTCTATCTTGTTCACAACACTCCAGCTACACTGGGCTTACTCTCCTGCAAGTATGTCAGTGGGGTCTCTGCCTCACAGCCTTGGCCTTTCCCGGGACCCTCTCCTCCAAGATCTGGACGTGGCTGATCTTTTCTCTTCACCCAGGTCTCAGCAAGGCCTCTTTCTACCACCCTACCTAAAGCAGATATATCTCCTGCCTTACTTTTAAAAGACTCTCTTTCACTTTAGTCATTTTCATTTTCTTCACTCCTTAGTGCAATGGATAATTTTTCTACTTATATATTATCTGCTTCCTCTGCCTGACTTTCTCACCCTCGTTCACAGCTGTCCCTTTGTCTGGAGTGCTGTCTGGCATGGATTAGATGCTCAACATACCTTTTAGAATGAATGAATGAGCTCTATTCTATCATACTGTATATCTTGCTTGAGTGGACACTGAATCAGCTTACCTCTCCATCAGCCTAGACCAAACCCAGACTTGCCCACAGATGCCAGTCTACCTCTTCAAGCAAGTAGATGCAAAATGCATTATGCAGAATGCATTTATTAAGCCTCACATAACTAATTGTTCTGTGGACACAAAGAGTAAGACAAGATTTCTATGCAGCAGGACGTACAATCTAATAACGATGGAAATAGATGAATAATAATAATTAAAATTTAAATATTATACTATTTTAATAATTGTTGGAATTATAATTTTAATACCTAAAATTTCCTGTTTTCAAAGTACATTTCCTATGAATTATATCATCCAATACCAAGAAAATAGCCATTTTTTTCTGTCATTATTTTCAACCAGAAAGAAGTCAGATAAAGAAAAGACGATAGATGTACTCCAAGCACGGTGGAAAGAATATGAGATTTGGAATTCTCTAGAAGATCTATGCTCATTCCTTTAAAATGTATTGATGATAATAATAATAACCACTATTTAGTACGAACCTATTAAGAGCACAAGCCGGACTAAGTGATGCCATACAATTAACTAAGAATCAGTATATACTTTGACTTTATATATAGTATATTATATATATATATGACTTTTTTACAGTATATATAGGTGACTTTGAGGAAGTAACCCAGCCTCTTTAAATCTCAGTTTCTCATCCCTAAAATGTTGAAAATTCACTTCATGATTGTTGTCAGAATTTGAAACAGTGTACAAGAAGTTGGTATATGAGAGGAGCTTCAAATATTAACTTGTTTTTAACAGTCACCTCAAAGAAAGTATTTTTTTGATAGTTATATTTGTCAAATATTTAGAAGGATCTGTTGGTAACCAAGACCAGTGATGACTGCAGCCCAGCTGTCACCTACTCCTGACCAGAGCTATTTTGATCACTGAGGAATTTATATCCTTCCCAGGCCGGAAGCAGCCTCCATAGCCAATGTGGGAGTCTGTAGTTCTGAAGGATTAAAACAAAACAAAATAAACCACCGCTAACTCGAACGTAAGGGCTTCCCAAGTGGCACAGTGGTAAAGCAGCAGCCTGCCAACGCAGGAGATGCAAGAGACAAGGATTTGATCCCTGGGTCAGGAAGATCACTTGGAGTAGGAAATGGCAACCCACTCCAGTATGCCTGCCTGGGAAATCCCATGGACAGAGGAGCCTGGCAGGTTACAGTCCATGGGGTCGCCAAGAGTCAGACATGACTGAGCACGCACACATCTCAAACATAAATTTTATATAATAAATTCTTAATTATAACATTTTATTCCCTTACTAAACAAATTAATGTCTCAGAGTTGCCGTAAAACTGGCTCCAAACAAGAACTTGTTGCCCATTCTAGAGCTGGGGGAAGAAAAGTCTTAAAGAAGTGTCATTTGAGCTGAATCTGGCAGGAGGGGTGATATTTGCCGCTGGGGTAACGAGATTTGCCGGTGGCTCAGCAGTGAAGAATCCGCCTGCAGTGCAGGAGCCTCGGGTTCTATTTCTGGACTGGGAAGATCCCCTGGAGGAGGGCATGGCAACTCCAGTATTCTTGCCTGGGAAATCCCATGGACAGAGGAGCCTGGCGGGCTACAGTCCATGTGGTCACAAAAGAGTTGGACCCAACTTAGAGACTAAACAGAAACATTGAGATTTCCCCTATGGGATGAGTAATTCAGAAGCACAGAGTAACACAAAATATTTGGAATCCCATCTACGTATATTTTTAAACTAGATTACCTTTGTGGCTCTGTTTTCTTTGTTGTTGCTCTTTTAAAAAATGATATTAAAATAACTATGTTCCTGGAGAGATCCAATTAAAGGTACAGCATCCAAGATCTTTGTTAGAGTTATTTTACGTGTCAGGAAGAAGATAGGTTGGAATCGTGGTTGGATAGACTACAGATCAAATAGGCAGTCAGCATGCAGATAATGGAAAATCAAATACACTGGGTTGGAGGAAGGAACAAATTTAAAACTCTTGGAACACTGGACTTCCCTAATGAATTTCCAAGAAAATGTGCTCAATCGTCTGTCAAGTGGCTATCTCCCAAGTGCTAAAAGTATGCCCACAGGAAGAAAAACATCATGTTCCTCTAGAAGACCTTATATATTCTCCAGGTATCATTTTATCCATGAGAGACGAAGAATGGGTGCACTCATCAGTGAGTTCACGCACACGTTCCCCTGGTGGAGGCAGCAATGAGGAGAAAATACCATTTTGGGGGTGGCATCAGTTAAAAGATGACCAAGAACGAAGTTTTCCAAAGATCTCACTTGCTGCTCATGGCTTGCCCAAAGCGTCTCGTGACACTTCTTTCCTGAAGAGGACCTTTCCTGTAATGAGCCCTCACTATATCCCAGTGCTATATAAAACCACGATAGTGAGGCAACACTATCTCTGTTTTATTTTTACATATGAAGAAACTGAGGTTCAGTGCACTCAGCTAGAGCCAGGATTTCAACCCCATCCTCTGTCTCCACGAGCTTCTTCCTAAGTTCCTCGAACCTTCTAAGTACTTCCTAAGACTCCTACTGTCAGTCTTCCCTGGTGGTCCAGTGGTTAAGAATCTGCCTGTCAATGCAGGGGACACAGGTTCGACCCCTGGTCCGGGAAGATCCCACATATCACGGGATAGCTAAGCCCGTGTACCACAAGCTCTAGAGCCCGTACGCCACAACAAGAGAAGCCACTGCAACGAGAAGTCCACACGAAGCCACAGAGACTCGGCACAGCCAAAAAAGTAAAAGAAATTAAAACAAACTTAATAACAAAAGAAGACTCCTACTGAGCTAGCTGTCTAAGACCAAGAATTGACTATAAGACAGATACCTTATACACTGCCTGGACCCCTGTTTGCTCACTGTCCTACCTTTCATAACAATGATCATTAATCATCAATTATGTGCCAAACATTATGTCAGATGCTGTGGATATGAAAATTTCTAAGATATTCCTGGTTTCAAAGATCTCATTATGTAGTAAAGAACTCAGTTTTATCCTGGGTCCCTGTGACATCAACTATGTTTTTTAAACCCTTTATACATGAATCAACCTTGCCAAACAATACAGAGCAATCCAAGAGGCTAAAAGAGAAAAAGACAATGAGAAAGGAATTCTTTAGGGAAAGGGGCTAGAAAAACTATACTCCAAACTTTTCTTAGTAACAACTGGGAAAAATCACCCATTTTATCCCTTGTTATGAGCCTTGCAGAAAGGAGCAGATGAAAATATAAACTATGCAACCATCGGTAACAGGTTTAATCTGTCTGGATCTTGTTTCCTGTTAGGACTAATAATTCCTGTTCTGAATCAGAGTCACTAATAAAGATCAGATCAAAATTTTGCTGGTCATATCATAGAACCCCTTCATTTCACATATAGGGAAATAGTTCCAGAAAGAGAAAGTGACTTGCTTAAACCATCAGGGCTATTTGGTGTCAGATCTAGGATTAGAACCCATGCCTCCTTGTCAGGTTGGTGGGGGTCTTATTCCTTGATCAGAGGTACAGGGTGTGTAGGACATTAAGTATATACTAAATTACATCCATCATAGCTTGCATGCATAAAGGTTTTCACTGTTTTGAAAAGAGAGTGTGTGTAGATAATCCCTATTTTGAGGTTTTAAACCTCAGAAGGCCCCATGAGGCAGTAACGGGAGATACTCTTTTTTAATATCTATTTATTTGGCTGTGCCAGGTCTTATTTGCAAAACATGGAATCTTTAGATGTGGCATGTGAACTCTTAGCTGTAGCGTGTGCGATCTAGTTCCCTGGCCAAGGACTGAGCCCAGGCCCTGTACACTGGGAACACAGAGCCTTAGCCACTGGACCACCAAGGAATTCCACAGGTGAAATACTATTATCCTCATTTTACTGAGGAGGAAAGTGAAGCTCAGAGGACTCTTAATATTTTCCCAATATCACACAGCATGCAGCAGAGACAGAACATTGAGCCAGGCTTTTAATTCTGATCCACTACTCATAATTCCTGCACATTGAGTTTGGAGCAGGCAGAAAAACAGAGTACACACACACACACAAAAATGCTCTTTGAAGCCTTAGAAAACAAGACCTCAGGTGTATGATTTCATTTGGAAATGAGATACTCCTCAACAAAAGGACATTCCCGGTTAACTGGAGCAGACCCATCTACACAGCTCCCTCTCATCCCCTTTTTAACTCTCTTTCAACTGCTTTTTATACAAGGCCTTCCAAAGTGCTTTACTATCTGGAACAACTTTTCTGAAAGGTAATTTGGCAATAATTTAGTCTAAGAACTAGTCAGGAACGTTCAAAAAATTTACCTGCAAATATATTCATTGCTACATTACCTACGATAGCCCCACTCCAAAATTTTTAGGCTGAGAAATTTTCAACAATAAAGGATTATTAAATACATCATGATACATGCATGTATTGGAGTTCTACTCAGCCATTTAAAATTATGTTGTAGTGAGTAGATATTCCCTGGGTCAGGAAGATACCCTGGAGAAGGTCACGGCAACCCATTCCAGTATTCTTGCCTGGAAAATCCTGTGGACAGAGGAACCTGGCAGGCTACATACAGTCCATAGGGTTGCAAAGAGTTGGACACAACTGAAACGACTTAGCACACATGTGGGTAGATATTACATGAAAATCTGTTCTCAATAGTTTAAGTGAAAAATCCATATATAGGCTTGTTTTTGTAAAATAAACCTATATACAGTTGTATACACTAAGATGCTATCTCTGTTAGATTTTATTAATAAGTTCTTTTTGATTAAGTGTACTTTCTAATATTTTCACAAAGGAAATAGTGGTCAGGACAGGGAAGAAACATTCCATTGACAGAGGAATGGATAAAGAACATGGATTTCTATACAATGGAATATTACTCAGTTCAAAAAAAGAAATGAAATGGTGTGTTTTCAAAGACATGGAGGGACCTAGAGATTTCCATACAGAGTGAAGTAAATCAGAAAGAGAAAAATAAATACAGTATAATATTCCTTACATGGGGAATCTAGAAAAATGATACAGGTGAACTTATCTGTAAAGCAGAAATAGGATGAGAGACAGAGATAATCCAGTCATAAAAAGAAGGAAACCTTGCTATCTGGGGCAACACAGATGACCCTAAAGGGTACTGTGCTAGCAAAATAAGTCAAAGAAAGACAAACAACGTTTGGTCTCACTCACGTGTGGGATTCAAACAACATCTAACCCAGACACAGAGATGGGGAGCGGGGAGTAAAATGGGTAAATGTGGTTAAAAGGTCAAAATTGCCAGTTATAAAATACAATTGACTCTCAAACAACAGGGGTTTGAACTGCTTATCCACTTATACATGGATTTTTTTCCCCAATACCGAGTCAGTTCAGGTGAGTTCAGTCACTCAATTGTGTCCAACTCTTTGAGACCCCATGGACTGCAGCACACCAGGCCTCCCTGTCCATCACCAACTCCTGGAGCTTACTCAAACTCATGTCCATTGAGTCGGTGATGCCATCCAAACATCTCATCCTCTGTCATCTTCTCGTGCCTTCAATCTTTCCCAGCATCAAGGTCTTTTCCAATGAGTCAGTTCTTCGCATCAGGTGGCCAAAGTATTGGAGTTTCAGCTTCAGCACGAGCCCTTCCAATGAATATTCAGGACTGATTTCCTTTAGGATGGACTGGTCGGATCTCCTTGCAGCTTCCTTGGATCCAATACTGAATACTACATCACTAAGCAATCCACAAGGGTCCCAGGTTCACCTGCCAGTGTGGGAGAGGTAAGAGATGCAGGTTTGATCCTGGGGTCAGGAAGACTCCCCTGGAGGAGGAAATGGCAATCCACTCCAGTATTCTTACGTGGAACAGTCCATGGACAGGGGACCCTGGAGGGCTACAGTCCATGAAATTTCACGGGTTGGACATGACTGAGCACACAGACGATCCACAGTTGCTTGAAACCATGGATGCAGACCTACGGATACGGAGGCCAGACTGTAAAATTACATGAATTTTTAACTACACAGAAGGTTGGCATCCCTAACTCCTGCATTGTTCAAGGGTCAACTGTAAATAAGTCCTGGGGATATAATGTACAGTTTGGTGATTATAGTTAATAATATTGTATTGTAGGTTTGAAAGTTGTTGAGAGAACAGATCTTAAAAGTTCTCATCGTAAGAAAAAGAATTCCTCACTGTACGACGGTGAATGTTAACTAGACTTCTAGAGGTGATCGTTTCACAGTACACATATATTGAGTCATGCTGTATACCTGAAACTAATATGTTATAAGATAATTATAGCTCAATTCGAAAAAGACATTTTGACAGGCTAAAAAATATATAGATAGATAGATAGATATGCTGCTGCTGCTAAGTCACTTCAGTCGTGTCTGGCTCTGTGCGACCCCATGGACGGCAGCCCACCAGGCTCCCCCGTCCCTGGGATGCTCCAGGCAAGAACACTGGAGTGGGTTGCCATTTCCTTCTCCAATGCATGAAGGTGAAAAGTGAAAGTGAAGCCGCTCAGTTGTGTCCGACTCAGCGACCCGATGGACTGGAGCTCACCAGGCTCCTCCATCCATGGGATTTTCCAGGCAAAAGTACTGGAGTGGGGTGCCATTGCCTTCTCCGAGATATATATACACACAATTCCTTCATTTTCAGAGGAACATCTTCCTGATGGCCTAGTCATCAGCATGAACCTGTTACTGGCCAGACAGGAGTTATGCACTCAAGACGTACTGAAATGTGTAGGACTTGTTTCCACTACATTAAACAGTCTTGAACCAGTGTGCTCTTTGAGTTCTCATGACTACATTTTATACTCTTTCTATTGGTTATCTCAAAGTCAGCCTTTTACATCCTGTCACTGTCAATTATTATCTCAAAATCAGCTTTTCCATCTTACTGCCACCAATGCCACCCTTCCCCTAACTTCTAGCCCACAGCTTCTAATCTGAAGTGGGCTGGAAACTGGATCATCAAAAATCAAGAATCACTAGGGACTTCAATGAAGGGCCAGTGGTTAAGAATCCGCCCGTCAGTGCAAGGTTCACAGGTTCAATCCCTGGTCTGGGAAGATTCCACATGCTGCAGGGCAATAAAACCCCAGCACCACAACCTGAGCCCATGCACTTAGGGCCTGTGCCAGAGAAACCACTGCAACGAGAAGCCTGCACACTGCAGCGAGAGTAGCCCCCACTTGCCACAGCTAGAGAAAGTCCCTGCGCAGCAGTGAATACCTGGCCCAACCAAAAATAAGCAAATAAATAAATTTTTTTAAAGCCTGTAAAAAAAATTAAGAATCATTTGTAAAAGAAATGCATGTGAAAGCCATCAAAAAAGTATGTGCTGCTGCTGCTGCTGCTGCTAAGTTGCATCAGTCGAGTCTGACTCTGTGCGACCCCATAGACGGCAGCCCACCAGAATCCCCCGTCCCTGGGATTCTCCAGGCAAGAACACTGGAGTGGGTTGCCATTTCCTTCTCCAATGCATGAAAGTGAAGTGAAAGTGAAGTCACTCCGTCGTGTCTGACTCTTAGGGACCCCATGGACTACAGCCCACCAGGCTCCTCCGTCCTTGGGATTTTCCAGGCAAGAGTACTGGAGTGGGTTGCCATTGCCTTCTCTGAAGAAAGTGTGTAGTACTATGCAAATATATAAACTTCAATTATTTTATGTTTTTTATATTATTTTATAGATGGATTTACATTTATATGATTGCACCTCAATTATCTCAGCTGGGAAGTGGGTATTTTAATATAGCTACCTTCTATACTTGTCATGACAATCAAAGGTGTTATTATTTGTAAGGCACTTAAACCAGGCTCTGGCACATGTTAAATAATGAGTAGTGAAGTGAAACTCACTCAGTCGTGTCCGACTCTTTGCAACCTCAACAGTCCGTGGGATTCTCTAGGCCAGAATACTGCAGTGGGTAGCCTTTCCCTTCTCCAGGAGATCTTCCTAACCCATGGATCGAACCCAGGTCTCCTGCATTGCGGGCGGATTCTTTACAGCTGGGCCACAAGGAAAGCTCATAATGAGTAAGTGCTTGTTAAAATTAAATATATATTAGAGTTAAATAAAATCACATGGGCTCTGAATCAGAGCGTGAAGAGCTTTGACATGGATAAAATGCTTGAGTATTAGAAAATGATCTGTGACATCTACCTTCTCTTCTTGGAAATTTTTCTAGTTTAACTGGTGGCTCTCCGGCCTATTATACCAGGATATGCTACATAGGACTCACACATGTACACACACACAGAGTACATAGATACCAGTACTCCCATCACTCTTCTTCTTCTCTCTATGATTCCCTGAATTCTCCTGGTCAAAGATTCACACAAGGAAGCAATATGACTTCCAGGACATTTTGAGAGTGAAACAAAATGTCTCAACACAATAATCACTAAGATAATACATACTACACATTGAACATATTCCCATCTGAGCCAAATGCTTTCCATATATTAATTTATTTAGTGTACACATGATCATCTGAAGTCGGGACTATTGCAATTTCCTGTCTAGGGATACAGGACACCTTCTGGAGATATTAAATAATTTGCCCAAGGTCATGCAGCACTATCCACATTGACTGCCAAGCCAGTGGCTGGAAAGCATTGTTTCCAAGACATTCTATTGTTATGTAGGTGCATGTAATTCCCTGAAGGGAGTTATCCCTATAAGAAGGAGCATTACTTGCTTGGCCTCAATTTAGAAGTCTTAGGTGATCCCAGTTTTACTCCCTCTCTTGCCTTGAGCACTGGTTATCCCAATTTGTTTATGGAATTACTGGGGACATGAAGAAATTCTCCAGAAAGCCCTTAATTACTGTTCCGCACTTGGACGCAAAAGTCTTGTGTTTGAGTTCTGCCTTCTCATCCTTGTTACTGGATGAACACAGAGATTTTTTCTTTTTTAAAGATGTTATTGATTGATTTGGCTGTGGTAAGTCTTAGCTGTGTCTCGCAGGCTCCAGAGTGCTGGGGCTCATTGAGGGCTTAGTTGTTCCCTGGCAAGTGGGATCTCAGTTCCTTGACCGGGGATGGAACCCACATTCCTAAATTGCAAGGTGGATTCTTAACTACTGGAGCACCAGAGAAGTCCACAAACACACAGATCTGATTCAAACTCTTCAAGCGTCAGTTTCTTTACATTCACAACGGAGACAGTGACAGTTGAGTTTGTTGTGAGAGCCAAAGGCACTAATATTTGAGAAAGAGTCTTATAAACCTTCATGATATACGATAGGAGGAAAGATTATTGTTTGTTGAAAAGCATGACCTCCTGGTAAAACCCAGCCATAACTGCATGGTGATAACTGACTCCATGTCCCTACATGGCAGCCTCAGCCCGGCATGCCACTCAGAGAACATCTGAGATGGGCGGCTTTGGAAATGATGTACCCAGAGTTAGATTCCTTCAGGATGCAGATATATTGTCCTCTCCACCTTCAAAGTAACTGATCTACAGAAATGTGCTTGAGGTGTAACAATAATGAGTGTAGTCAGACATCACGAAGAACTTCACTAAGAAGATTAAGTTACAGACTCTGAGAACTCCCTTTTGGGAATATTTAAAAATAAAACAGGTCTTTTTACCTTGAATGTTTCAAGAATTGACCTGACCAGAGCTAGAGGCTGGGATGAAATGACCTCCTCGGGTCTTTTCTACTTCTGCCCGGCTCTGATGTTCTAGCATTAGACCCTTTTGCTCGATGTGGCCAGTCAAGTTCATTTAGATGTCCTGGGCTCCTTGTCCATTAGATCGGCTGCATCCACAATGCCACAGAAAACTCTTTACGACTAAAAAATTTCTTTGGTATATTTTCAAGCACAGTCTCCAAAGAACATACGTTAACTTTCATATAACTTAGAACACAAGGGACTGTGGCACTCAGTTTCTTCAGCAAGCCTGTAATTATTCTTATGATAATAATATCTTATATATATATAATGCTTTATTATTGTTGTTGTTATTTTTTAGTCTCTAAGTCATGCCCCACTCTTTTGTGACTCCATGGACTGTAGCCTGCCAGGCTCCTCTGTCCATGGAATTTTCCAGGCAAGACTACTAGAGTGGGTTGCCGTTTCCTTCTCCAGGGGATCTTCCCAACCCAGGGATCGGACTCACATCTCCTGCTTGGCAGGCACATTCTTCACCACTGAGCCACCTGGGAAGCTCTCATACAGTACTTTATACCCTTCAGTATGTTCTAATTTTATTAGATTTCAGAGCCACTCTTGTACATGCTCCATATTTTACAAAAGACAAAATGAAGACAGAGGTTTGGTGAGCTGCCTAAGACAACACACTTAGTAACTGAGTTTGACTTTAGGAGATGTACCATGTTCCAGTACATGTAGAAAACAAATCCATTTTCATTCCATGGACCACCGAAGATAGAAGCAGCAAGTGGGGTGAGGAATTCCAGGCCAGTGTTCACATAGCTATTTACCCACCCAGTCCAAAGCCTAGATTTACTTTTCTGGAATAAGACATTCTGCTCATTCTGACCACGGAAAACTTGGCCAAGTACTACTCTTGCCCTTTGTGGGACTCTCCCATACCCAGCAGCTCCCAACAGCAAATCTTGGAAACTTCTTGCAAAGATCCCCCCTAGATGGTGGATCTAAGTCTAGGAAGCCCAAGTATTCATCTTGTCTTAATAGAACTAACAGCCAGCTGATGTGGCAGAAGGGTAGTTGCAATTTGACTTCTATTTACATAGAAAATATAAAACGGTATCATTGTAGAGTACACCATAGCTTCTAAGACATCATTTAAAAGTTCCTGACTAAGCAATCTTCAAATCACATTTAAGAGGTAGAAGGAAGATCACATAACCACATTCCACCCAGGAGGCTGAGATTCACCTTGCAGCGTGAGACGATACGATATCCGTCCCAGACCCAGGGGTCTGTGGAACCATGGCAGGAGAACTAACCCACTAGGAGAATCCTGTATTTGACGTGGATAATAGGTGGTGATGGGAATCTTAGCTTTAACTATTTTTCCTATTTTGAGTTTTCATTTTTTTCAACATTTTAATAACAACAAAAATTTATTTGTTAATCATTTTAAATAGTAGCTGTTTTCAGATGACTTTTGTGGCACTTAAACATTAAAGCTCTTGGGGTCACAAAGAGTCAGACATGACTTGGCGACTGAACAATAAAACATTAAACACATTAAAAAAAAATCACAAAACCAAGCAACGGCACACAATTTTCAGATAGTTCTACATTTACAAAATGGAAAATTTCCAACAATAGTAAATCTAAATAAAATGGATCTTTATCCCTATAAGGGCCTTCCTAGCGGCTCAGAGGTAAAGAATCTGCCTGCAATGCAGGAGACGCAAGAGATTCAGTTCCATCCCTGGGTCTGGAAGATCCTCTGGAGAAGGAAATGGCAACCCACTCCAGTATTCTTGCTGGGAAAATCCCATAGATGGAGAAGCCTTGTGGGCTACTGTCCAAAGGGCTGCAAAGAGCTGGACACGACTGAGCAACTAAACACACACACACCCACATAAACCCATTAATGCTGTTTTAACATTGCCCTTCCTTATAGACTAAAGGATCTCTAGTTTAATTGAAGATGTTTGCCCAGGAACTTTTTCACATCACCAACTTGCACCAGTCTAGGTCAAAATAAATATCTATTTCTATATAAAATTTTTTAAAATAATTTGAAAGAATAGAAATAAGTTATTCAATACTCAGAATTTTGGTTTATTTAAAAATCACACATTGTTTTCATGTACAGTCATATTATAAGGTAAGATATATGGGGGAACTAATGAGAATGAAATATGTAGTTGAGATATTATAATTCAAACTAAGCCTCTGTTACATAATAATGATTTTTAAACACAAAAGCTCCATGGTATTTCATTTATTTCAAATATTGCTCAAACAGCATCACAGTTTTTAAAGGTTGGCTACAAAAATTATCAGGTTAGTACATCAGTTATATGTCTTACTCTGTATTAACAGATTATGTCTACATTTTCAGAGACAAATTTGGATTAAATTCTTATATAACTTTACCACTGAGCTAAAAATAAATATGGAAAAATATTGGTCTGATTCTTTGAAGGATTTTTTTAATTAGAAATAACACATTAAAATAAAGTTTATGTAAACACTGTGGCACAATCAGGGCATAGATTTATGTGATCCCCAAAACAAAAACTCAGTCACCAAAACCCCAAACAAACAAAAATAAAGCAAGCTTTTTAAAAAAGGCTTAAGCCATGGAATTTCAAATTCTAAATAATAATTATTCCAAATTCATTTCTATAACCTATCACTTACAAGTATCTTTTTTCAAACTGGCCAGCGAAAATGTGCTTTATGAATCCCAACAGATTATGTCTCTTTCTATATCCAATCTTCTACTCTGAATGATGTTTTTCCCCAAGTTAGCATAAATTTTTTACATTTTTAAAAAGAGATAAAAAGATGTAGTACCTTAACAGGATAAGAAACTTGGAAACCATATACACGCAAAGTAAAATTACATTGAAATTTTTTCCTTGGTAAGGTTAGTAAAAATAAAAACACATTTTATAACACTTTTTTCACTCAAAAAGATTTCAAAGTTCACCCAACCAGATTCGTTTTACTCATTACTGATGCGTGTTCATCCTTGCGGAGGATGTATGGAATCTGATTAACAGCAAAAGTATACTTCCAATATTACTGTCCTTCTGGACCAAGGACCCAGAAAAGAGTCTTTAAAAAGAGTCCTCAGAAGAAAATCGAGGATTCCTTTTTTTTTTTGTGGAGTCAGTTGCAGTGGAATCTCCTTAAATGGACCAAACTAGTCTTCTGCCAATCTTGATGCACGGAGCTTTACTGGGTCAGGTGGGCACCAAACCTCCCACAATCTCACCCCCAGCCTCGGTGTGTCTCCAAAAACGTTCTAAAGATTTTGATGATGAAGATATTGTCTTTGAAATAAAACAATCTGTCTAGGGTTCCTTTTTATACTGACCATTAACAAGAGTACTGGAGAACTTCCTTGGTGATTCAGTCGTAAAGAATCCACCTAACAATGTAGGGGACTTGGGTTTGATCCCTGGTCCGGGAAGATCCCACATGCCACAGAGCAACTAAGCCCGTGCACCACAACTACTGAAGCCTTCACGCCCCAGCTCCTGTGCTTCGCAGCAGGAGTAGCCGCCATAAGAAGAAGCTCGGGCACCAGAACTAGAGAGAAACTCCCACCTGATGCAACTATGGAGAGCCTGTGTGTAGCAATGAAGACCCAGTGCACCCAAAAACAAATGAATATATACATATATTTTAAAAAGAGTATTTGAACACAATGAACCCTAAGGTTAGCCCAGAGAGGAAATAATTCCTTTTACTTAACAGGGAAAAACCCAGACCCAGACTCAACTCACTTTCAAAATCCACATTCTGATGTTTCTTCCCATCCATCTTTTAGTGTGGAACCACAGTTAAAATAATCAGGATACAGCCGGATGACAGACCTTAACTCAAACAGTTTATAGCCAGTCATATTTTCCACTCCTTACCTACCGCACTCAAATGGTATTATGGGCTGAATGTCTGTGTTCTCCCAAAATTCATATGTTGAAGCCCTAACCCTTAGTGTGATGAAATTAGGAGGCGGAGCCTTGGGGAGGTAATTCGATCTAAAGGAGGTCATGAGAGTGGAGTCCTATAATGGGATTAGCGCCCTTATAAGAAGAGAAAGAGAGACCAGAATGTGCTCTCCCCACGCACACGTGCTGACGTGCTAAGGAAAGGCAATGGGAACACACAGCAAGAAGCAGGCAGTCTGCTGCTGCTGCTAAGTCGCTTCAGTCGTGTCCAACTCCATGCGACCCCACAGACGGCAGCCCACCAGGCTTCCCCATCCCTGGGATTCTCCAGGCAAGAACACTGGAGTGGGTTGCCATTTCCTTCTCCAATGCATGAAAGTGAAGAGTGAAAGTGAAGTCGCTCCGTTGTGTCTGACTCTTAGGGACCCCATGGACTGCAGCCCACCAGGCTCCTCCGTCCGTGGGATTTTCCAGGCAAGAGTACTGGAGTGGGGTGCCATTGCCTTCTCTGAGCAGGCAGTCTACAAGCCAGGAAACTGGTTCTCACTTGGAACCAAAGCTCCTGGCACCTTGATTTTGGACTTCTAGTCTCCAGGATCCTGAGAAATAAATGTCTGCTATTTAAGCCACTCAGTCTGCAGTATTTTGTTACGGCAGCTTGAGCTGCCTAAGACAAAGGACATACCTGTCTTTCTAAACAAACACACCTGAGGACCGTTATTCAGTCATTTGCTTATTTATTGGATAAAAATGAAACGAGTGCTACTTTGTGCCAGGCACTGCTCTAAGTACAGAGGGTCAGCAGTGTGTGTCAGCTGATGGTGTTTTTATCTTTGTGACCCCATGGACTGTAGCCCGCCAGGCTCCTCTGTCCGTGGAATTTCCCAGGCAAAGATACTAGAGCTGGTTGCCATTTCCTTCTCCCGAGGATCTTCGTGACCCAGGGATCGAACCCAAGTCTCCGGCACTGGGAGGCAGATTCCTTACTGCTGAGCCACCAGGGAAGCCCAAATCCCTGCTCTCATGGAGTTTACATTTCTCAAGTTGCCTTCCAAGACCACATTGGGAATATCCCACTAAATTAGCTAATTTTACAAAAGCGCCAAATTTGTGTGTGCATATTATTGGTACAATGAATTTGCACTACACCTTACCTCTAAAGGTTTCTTGTGTCTTTAAAGACATTACCTCCCACATCCAAGCTGTTATCTTACAGAAATGGAAATGGGGCACTTGCTGGGAGGAAAACACGAACTTAGTATTTATACATTTTTGTATTATTGAACTAGTTGAAATGAGCATGTATTAGCTTTGTAAATATAATTCCATAAAAGTTCTTTTTAACTTTACAAACAGTCCCTCAATAATCCTGAGAGACCGAAGCAAGACAGACAGAAGTGAATGAGGTCCAGAGAATGACTCTGGTTATTGCCTCACAGATATCCCTTCCCCGCTGCTGCTGCTGCTAAGGCGCTTCAGTCGTGTCCAACTCTGTGTGACCCCAGAGACGGCAGCCCACCAGGCTCCCCTGTCCCTGGGATTCTCCAGGCAAGAACACTGGAGTGGGTTGCCATTTCCTTCATCAGTGCATGAAAGTGAAAAGTGAAAGTGAAGTTGCTCAGTCGTGTCTGACTCAGCAACCCCATGGACTGCAGCCCACCAGGCTCCTCGGTCCATGGGATTTTCCAGGCAAGAGTGCTGGAGTGGGGTGCCATTGCCTTCTCCTATCCCTTCCCTAGAACCCAGTAAAGTGACCACAAATTTCTGCAGTAGCAACAAGCACTTCCATAGCCAGTGCTGGAAGTAAGACTCAAAAAGTGGCAGCTAAAAAGGAAATCAGGACTTCCCTGGTGGTCTAGTGGTTAAGAATCTGCCTGCCAACGCAGAGGACACAGGTTCAATCCTGGGTCCAGGAAGATTCCACATGCTGTGGGGCAACTAAGCCACGTGCCACACCTACTGAAGCCCACGCCCTCTAGAGCCCATGCTCTGCAACAAGAGAAGCCACCGCAACAAGAAGCCCCCACACCGCAACTAGAGAAAGCCCTCAAGAAGCAACAAAAACCCAGCAAAGCCAAAAATAAATAAATACATTAAAAATTTTTTTAAGGAAATCAGTTCTGATTTGGGATGGAGCTGGGCAGCAGAATGGAACGGCCACTAACTGCATCCTGACTTCTCAAAAGCTCTCACAATAAGTCACACCAGTTATGAGAATTCTCACTTAAAACTCCAAACCTGGTAAGAAGAAAACTGGGACTAGCCTAGTGTCTTCCTTCCTCACTGGGAAGTAGGGGAAACAACTGCAATGAGAGAAGCAGGGGAAGTGGACAAAGAGGCTGCCTCTTGCAGAAGTGGAGGCTCCAGGCATGTCCTGAGTGGGGCAGGGATCTGAAGCCAGAAATTATCTCTCCAGCAAAAGGAGATCCACCTCCCAACTGGAGCCGGGTGGTGAGAACGCTGGTCCAGGACAACTAATGAACCTTCAAAGGGAGAGCAGAGCCCAAGCTGTCTAACAAAGCCTGCTCCAGGTGAATCCTCTCTTTTCCCTTGCTCTTTAGGAAAAAACTGGAGAGCTCTTAAAGTATAGACCTTAAGGAAAAAAAAAAAAAAAGATACTGTGAGATGATACTCTAACACTGTAAGAGTAAAGAGAGAAAATAAAATATATAGAGAAAATACAATATAGATTGAACTGCTAAAGCATGATCAAGATAAAAAATCAATGCAGGGACTTCCCTGGTGGATCCTGACACAACAAAAGATCCTGCATGCCCCAACTAAAACCTAATGCAGCCAAATAATAAACTAATATTTTTTTAATAAAATGGCATTAAAACAAATCTATATATCACACATACACACACACACACACACAGCACACAAAAGACACATAAATAACCAGTCTAGAAAATATAACTCAAGAAAAAGGAGAGAAATTTTTTTACAAGTGTGTTTAACTAAAGAATAACCGAGTAAGAACATGAGGTCAAGAGATGATAAAAAAAAAAAAAAAAAACAGAATGAGATGAAAAAAGAAACAACAGGTTGGAGGAAACAAATGGATGCCAGAACAATATCATTTAAAAATTATAAATAAAAATACTAAAGAGACAGACTAGACAGAGCTGAAAATAAATCACAGTTGTAGAATAAAGGTTGAAATAATTAAAGGTACATGGAAGAGATAAAGCAGATTAGGGAGAAGCCAATAAACACAGAAGATAAACATAATAATAATAGGTATCTTTATCAAACTCAATAAGTAAGGTGGGGAGAAGTACTAAAAGACCCAACAATAGAAAATTTCCCTAAAAAAAATAGTAGCCTTGAAAACAAAGTTTATTATGTGTCAGACACTATTCTATCCACTTGACACAAATTAACTAAAATCATCCCAACCAATTTTATGAGACAGACATAATTATTTACATTTACAGATAAGTTGTAAATGGACTGTAAGGAGATCAAACCAGTCAATCCTAAAGGAAATCAATCTTGAATATTCATTGGAAGGACTGATGCTGAAACTGAAGCTCCAATACTTTGGCCACCTGATGCAAAGAATGGACTCATTAGAAAAGACTGTGATTCTGGGAAAGATTGAAGGCGGGAGGAGAAGGGGATGACAGAGGAGGAGATGGTTGGATGGCATCACTGACTCAATGGACATGAGTTTGAGCAAGCTCTGGGAGCTGGTGATAAACAGGGAGGCCTGGAGAGCTGCAGTCCATGGGGTTGCAAAGAGTCAGACACGACTGAGCAACTGAGCAACGACTGAACAACAGATAAGCGGAGGCATAAAGAGATTAATAACTTGCTAAGATCTTACAGTTAATAATATTAAGTCAGGTAGAACTGAAAATGTCTATTGAAAAGCACACATTGGGTTCTAGAAATATGGAATGCAAAATTCACAAGGCCAAAACAACATCAAGGGTAAAGAAAAAACTTTTCACACATTCAGTCAAACAAGGTAAATTACCAACAACGAGAAATAATCATCTGACGTCCTTCTCCGAAATAATATTCAACGCCAAAAAGATAATAGGGGAATAACTACATAGCTCTTTAGAAATAAAGGGTGACCCAAGAATAGTATGCTTAATCAAACATATAGGCAACCTATATAAAAGAACTCAACGAAACAGTACCAGTAAGTCATTTTAGAAGGGGAAAAAAAGTGTTTACAATAAAACCCAGCCAATTATAAAATAAATCCAAATAAAGAACTTGAGGGTGAAGAAGCTGTTGTAAAAAGTCTAATAGTAGCTATGATATGAATTATGGCTCTAGAAATGTATGAAACCTGATAATGCACAAATAATAAAAATATAATAAAAACAATAGCAAAACAATGTGATACAACAATAAAAATCAAAGTGGAGAAAGAGGTGGGAGAAAAAAAGTGCTTGCATGAGGGGAATAAATCAACATTGCCTAAAACGAAATCATTCAGGATAAAAAATAAAGGCTATCACTTCTTAAAGGTACTTCATAATCTCTTCTTAAAATTAGAAGGGATATTTTGAGAAATGATATTTCCTGTAATAAAGAAATGTGTATTTGAAGTTTAGTAATTCCTTCAATTTCTTTTTTCTCTTTCAATTTAAGTTAAATTAAACACAATCATTCTATTTCAAAATAGCAGTATGACCTCATGTTGTATCTCATCAATAATGTACTGACTATCCTTTACCATCCATTCAGTTATTCTTCCATTAGTTGTTCTATTTTATGTGCCTAAAAATTATTTAAAAATCACAATTTTTTAAAAAAGAATAAAGTGCCTTTAAAAGTAAGACAATAGCGATTTTTCTTTAAAAAGAAAAACAAAGTTATAATAATGCATCTGGGGAGTTAACTGGGGCTTTTAAAATCGCCTCCTCTTTTATATGGTAAGAGAACACACAGAAAATGGTACAGCCACTGTGAAAAACAGTATGGCGCATCCTCAAAAAATTAAAAATAGAACTACCATACGATTCAGCAATTTGACTTCTGGGTATTTTTCCAAAGAAAACAAAAACACTAATTTGAAAGATATGCACCCCTATGTTCATGGCAGCAATATTCAAAGATATGGAACCAACCTCGGTGCCCACAAACAGATGAATGACTAAAGAAGATGTGATATATATACACACACACACACACACACACACACACACACACACACACACACATACATATACACAATGGAATATTACTCAGCCTTTAAAAAATGAAATCTTGCCTTTTGTGACAGCATGGATGGACCTAGAGGGTATTATTCTTAGTGAAATAAGTCAGGCAGAGAAAGACAAAAAATCGTATGCTTTTTCTATTTGTGGAATCTAAAAATCAAAACAAATGAACAAACATAACAAAACAGAAACAGAGTCACAGATACAGAAAACAAATAGGTGGTTGCCAGAGTGGGAGAGGGTGTTGAGAGAAGGAGAGGGAGATTAAAAGGTACAGATTTTCAGCTACAAATTAAATGAGTCACTGGTATGAAATTCAAAAAACAAAACAAAACCAGAATGAGATTATGTACTAAGGGACACGTAGGCTGTTGTGATATAAGCCAATGTTTATTCTATTCCCGTATTCTGATTTCCTATGAGGAATTTAAGCAGTGCAAAAAAAAAAGCATCAAAAAGAAAGTGAAAAAAAACCCACGCCAAGTCCTACCATCAAGAAATAACCAACATTGCCATCAGGTGAGCATCAGTCCAGATAATTTTTATCCAGATAAAAGGATCAGTGGATAGATAATTGATCAGATAAATAGCATGATAAATATTATTTTAAAAATGAGATTAGATGCAGTATTTACTAACAAAAAAGATTCTGTTTAATTCCTAAGCCATGATATTGTCCAAATGATGTAAGAAATCCAGCCCAGATGTTTAAACAGCCAGGGTATGGTATTCCCTCGAGTGTAACTGCTCTGCTGGACACACACACCGTGGGGCAGTCCCACTTATGCAGACACATACACACAAACACACACACACAGCGGGCCTACTCTCCTGTTGATCTGCAGCACCCTGAGGTCTGACCGAGTCTTTTCTGCACCCACAGCTGGATCTCCCTTGTCCAACTTATCACATCTCACTCGGACACAGACGGCACGGGACAGGGACATCCAAGCAAAGATGTGAGATGCATGCATGAGAAACGATTCCAAAGGAAAAGGAACTGAAGGACTACGAGAGGAGATGGACAGTGATGTGGCACTTAGGAGCAAGAAGTGCAACCAGGCAGGCACCAAGGGCAGGAAAGGAAGAAGGGAGAAGAGCTGCAGAGTGGAGTAAAAGGAGGGTCTGTTTCCCACTCTGCGTCCCACGGAGAAACACTTTCCTACTGGCAATGGACTGGCACAGACAGAAATGGGGATGCAAGGGAGGCAAGTTAACTTCACTGAGATCAAGTTTGGAGGGGGAAAGACCCCAAGTCAAGAATTGGATCCATGTACTTCCCTGGCAGCGCAGTGGATAAGATTCCTCCTGCCAATGCAGGGGACAGAGGTTCAATCCCTTGTCTGGGAAGATCCCACAGGCCAGTGGAGCAACTCAACCTGTGCACAACTGCAGAGCCCAAGCTCTAGAGCCCAGGAACCACAACTACAGAGCCCGCGTGCTGCAACTACCGAAGCTCATGCACCTAGAGCCCTGAGCTCCGCAACGGGAGGAGCCACCACGAGAAGTCCACGCACCACCATGAAGTAGAGTGCCCACTCGCCGCAACTAGAGAAAGCCCGGAAAGCACTGAAGACCCAGTGCAGCCAAAAATACATAAAATTAAATTAAAAAAATTTAAAAACGGACTCATGAGTAAACAAAGGCTCAGCATCAGGAGTAGAAGACAGCTGTTATCAGAGGAGCCTACACCTAGTATCCTTGGACCAAGACATGTGCATGGACACCTGACAGATTCAGCTTTCCCACCTGTCAGAGGAGGTACTATCTTATCTGCAGACACAGTCCAAAAGGAGTGTAAGTGGCCCAGGAGACCAGCTACAGAAGACACCATAATGGAACTCTGGGTGAAGGCATTGGATATTCAGAGGCCTTCCTTTCACCCACGTCATGGGCTTTTTCCACCCCGGGAAGGATGCTTCATTCACAGCACACACAGCAGCAGGATGCCCAATCAGTTGGAGGGCACTCACTGGCCCCAGGTACCCTGAGTTCTACAGGGAAGACAACTAAGACCCATATCGCTCCTCAAGTCATCAGGCTCTGTGACCACCTAAGTGGTATCACCCTACTCAGGTTTATATCAAGTACTGTCACAATATCTTGACCTCCCTTAAAGGAACCCAAAAAACGCGGGTCTTTCCTAACGACCAGAATGAAGTTGAGTCACTTATTTGCATTTCCTTGCTCTGTGAAACCACTCTCTAATATTTTCATCAGAGATCAACTCCCCCATCTCAAGCCTTCAGTGATCCTGCAATGCCTTCGAAACAGTGCAAAGTCATTTGCTCAACATTCAGCTTCCTCTATAACCTGGCCCCTGTCTTTGTAGTGTCCTTTTCCTCCTCACCATTCCAAGCATCCAGTGCTCCAATCACAGTATATTACCCCAGAATCCACCTCGCATTCATTATTCCAGACCTTTATTATCAAGATCCACTGCCAGGAATGCCTATATTCATCATCTTTTTATCAAAATTCTACTCAGCACACAAGGCTGAGCTCACATGTCCCTCACCCCCCGGAACTCCCATCAGAATTAAGCTTCCTTCCTTTCAGGGCCATGGCACTTTGTTTTGACCTCTAGTTAGACTTAATTCATTTTGCCTTCTATTAGTTGCTGTTTGAATCTGTCTTGATTTAAATGTGTCCTTACTGGTCATAAGTGAATGAACATTTATTGAACATATACTATGGATGCCAGATGCTTCCACAGACATCATCTAATTTATCCTTCTGTTGCTAACATGTAGTGCTCATACATTTCGGATGTTCATAAATGTGTGTTGTATTATTCTATTAAAGAGAAGGGTAATAGTTTGATTTCTGAGCTTCATTAGGAGGTCACTTAAACACGTCTCCTTTAGAAGACTTAATGAAAAAATTAGACTGTTCAACTCAGTTGGATGGCATAGAGAAGGGGTGCCAAATATTTAGCCTTTGATAATTCTGTCTTAGAAAAATGCCCTGGCCAGAAAACAACACTCCTTTTCTTCTGTTTCTTTTCTTGGCCCCACCCAGGAACTCAGCATCATATCTCTGTCGTGCCCAGAGTCGGACCTCAACAAGCTAGAAGGTTCTAACCCTGGACCAGCTACTAATTTTCTGTGAACTTTAGACCAGACAGAGCCCCACACTGTGTGCTGTGCTGTGCCGCTCCGTTGCGTCCGACTCTCCATGACTCTGAGACCTCATGGACTGTAGCCCACCAGGCCCCCCTGTTCATGGGGATTCTCCAGGCAAGAATATTGGAGTGGGTTGCCATGCCCTCCTCCAGGGTATCTTCCCAACCCAGGGACTGAACCTAGGTCTCCCACAATGCAGGTGGATTCTCTGCCATCTGAGCCACCAATGAAGCCTTATGTAAAATGGGGCATTTGGGCTGGATGACCTCAGAGGCACTGGTCAGTTCTTAAGATTCTATGTTGAAAGAACATACACAAGGTGACTTGGGAACTGGCTAACTCTTCAGGCAAACCTGTGTACAACAAAATATGGAAGACTATGGAAACAGGGCAATAGATTTCTGTGTGTGTGTGTGTTCTGGGAATGTTTTGTGTATGTGCATTGAGTGTGTGGTGGGGGAGAGGTGAAAAGCTGTTAATCCATGGAAGTCTACTTTCAAGAAATTTACAATTTATGTGACTACCTAAACTGTAAAAACACTGCTTGGTTACTCTTTACTAGGGGTTACCATTTTTGTTGTTAATAAGAAACTAGTGAAGGTTATTTTTAAATCCACTAATCTTACAGTTGAGAATGGCTTTAAAAAAATCCACAGACCTATAGAACTCAAAGATCACCATTAACAAATAAACTCTCTTCATTTACATTTGGCATCTCACTGATCATGCAGAAGGATCTCTTTTGACCAAATGAATGAATAAATCAACAGGGTTGCATCAACTTCTGCAGGGAGTGAGGGAACATGTAACAGTTAATTTTAGTCAGAGTCAATGAAGGCATATCCATTCACTGTTGAATAACCAGTTGATCTGGATTCAGCTATTTTCAAAACCATCAATTAGACTGGACTAAACCGCTTGCTTTTGAACTGTGGTGTTGGAGAAGACTCTTGAGAGTCCCTTGGCCTGCAAGGAGATCCAACGAGTCCATTCTGAAGGAGATCAACCCTGGGATTTCTTTGGAAGGAATGATGCTAAAGCTGAAACTCCAGTACTTTGGCCACCTCGTGCGAAGAGTTGACTCATTGGGAAAGACTCTGATGCTGGGAGGGATTGGGGGCAGGAGGAGAAGGGGACGACCGAGGATGAGATGGCTGGATGGCATCACTGACTCAATGGATGTGAGTCTGAGTGAACTCCAGGAGATGGTGCTGAACAGTGAGGCCTGGTGTGCTGCGATTCATGGGGTTGAATCGGACATGACTGAGCGACTGAACTGAACTGAACTAAAAACCTCTCCTTAGACAGGTTTGGATGAAAAGACACAGCTTGTATACCAAGTGTGTGCATATACAGATGAACTTGAGAACCCTCAGTTTGATTTAGGAGGAGCCCACTACAGTTCTCTATATGTCTCCCCAAGGATATAAAGTGTCCTTTGTTCTCTCTGCTGTCAGAGAAACCAAGAATAAACAGGGGCTTTGGAGCTGTTAGGGTCAAGGTCAGACTCACATCTTTGTTTCTATCAAATGTTTACTGTGTGTAGTTCCAATGTCACCAGACTGTTTTACCAAAGGCACATAATAGTGGGCCTCAAATACAGAAATGCCACCGTGGCACCAATAAAAATGCTCTAGTCTATCAGGACTATGAGTTTGCTATAAGTAAAAGGTATTAGATCTGCAGGGAAAAATAAACTTATAAAATAAGAAAAAGAAAAAGACAAAAGAAAATTTTGATTAAGTACTTTTTGGAGGGACTGGGGAGCAACATCATGTAAAATTCTGGAAAAAACAAAACATCAAAAATAAAGGGAAAAGAAAAGTGACTAATGTACTTCACAGGGTAAACATATGTTTAATGCAAACACAGGAGAAGCAGAAGGGCTCTTTTAAACAGGGATCTTCAGTTAAGCACAGCCATTAGCTTTTAGAGGCCAACTAAGCCAGTCTACAAGGAGGGGGACAGTTTTCAGATCAGTGTTGCTCAATCAACAGAATTTAAAAAAAAATTTTTTTAAGGAAGAAAAGAAAATCAGTTAAAATTTTGAGCCAAAACTTCAAGAGACTATTTTTAAGACTCAGTTTCTTCATATATTTTAATATATATCCTTTACAAAATATTTTTCTCACTGCAATGCCTTTCCTAAAATCAAATATGTATTTTTTTCCTTTGCTGAAGATTCCCCCAAAAGAAAATCTCCCTCCAAATCTATACTTTCAATATATTAATAAAATAGATTCAAACTTTTTGTTTGTTTTTGTAGAATTTGCTAGCCCCTCCCCCCCTTTTTTTTCCTGAAAGAAAACCCTCCTCCATATTTTTATTTTTTTATTCAGGATATTTAAAAGTAATTGCTACTTTTTGAAGAATTATGTCTTTATGGGGTAATTAAGATTTTTAAAAGTTAACGATCTTTATGACTCAGAAAGCCCTTAATCCAATTATCAGGGTGAAGGATGAATTGACCTTTTCTCCTTTCAATCCTGTTTCTAGTTTGGGGAAAAAAAAAAAAAAAATCTCTTTCAGAAAACACTGATTTCTAAATTTACCAAATAGGATGGCAAATTTAATAGCAGTGAAGTTTTTAAATAAGCTTGTACATATCAATTTAAAAACTGCTCCTTGCGTATAAATTTTGGGTTTATGAATGTGCATTCCTGCAGAAAGAAAGGGGAACAGAGAAGGATTTCATTTGGTATTTATACTATGTGTTTCAACCTACCTCAACTAGTCCTCTACATTTAATTTCCTATGCTCAGGTTTTCTCTTTCTTTTTTCATGTTTTACTTTTTCTTTTATTTTGCTGTTCATACTATTTCCTTTTTTGCCCGTGAACAATATTTTTAATAACAAAATTATCAGTAAATAATGATGGTTACAGCAACACTGAAGGTTATAATTATATTATCTATTGTTTTCCTTCGAAGGAGCTCAAGGTAGTTTACAAAGAGAAAATAAAATCAGCATTCCCTCTCCTGTCACAGGATTTAAAAATTTGACAGTTGTAATTTTGGGGGGTAAAGGATACTGATGCTAAATCATTCTAAACAGTGCTTTTCCTACATCATTGCTGGAATTTCCCTATATTCAGAATTGAAGACTAAAATTTTATTTATTTAAAGATGTTTTTATTTAGCATTGTCAGACACAGTTCCATCAGTCTTTTTAAGGAGACAGAAGACCTCTAAGGTTTAATTCAGAGTTGAGGGCCACTTACATTTCATGAAAAGACCACCTTATGTCAAAAATAATGTCAATACTTAGTTTATTCATGTGCAGACTCTAATTTTAAATGAAACTTAGAGGAATTCATATCTTCTAGTATATCAGTCAGTCTAAGCCAGCATGAGACTATGTTCTAACATTAGGTTACCTTCAGATACAACTGGTTAAGTTCTACCTTCCGGGTAAGGAAGATGAGCTGGCGTCTCTGCCGGTGAGACTACATATAGGTGTATGTGTGCGCATGCGCGTGCGCAACAGACGAAAACGCCGTAATGAAACTAAGAATATGTAGACCGATGTCGAGCACACAGTTTCAGGGTTTTGATGGTGCCCCTGAACTAAGACATTGGGATAAGGTCCCTGTATCTCTCTTCACCCTGTCCTCTCCGAATCAGTTCCTAATCTAGTGACAATTCTTTGGGGATCTTTTTAAGATCACAGATTCCTTCCCCTACTTTCAGTAAATGTTAATTAACCTCCAAGAGTGCATGACATCAAAAACATAATTCTGACCCCCTTGAAAAGAAAGAATTAACAGGCATCACCATCACCTTCCTGACTGTCAAAGAACCTCCATTTAAAAAAAGATAGCTCTATAAGCTGTATTTTCCCCTGTAGGACTGCATATTAACAGACAACAGGAAAAATGGAAAAAGATTTGTGTATATGAAAACATTGTTTCTGAGGTTGGGCCTGTTTGCCCAAGAAAATGGCAGACAGAAGAAGAGGACAGTGACTACTGGAGGAATTTCATCATTTTAATCACCTCATGTCTCCTCTTCTCTGTGGCAGATTTAGTACATTTGCAACAGGTTGATGATTGTGGTCCAAGGTAAATTTTTAAAGAAAAAAAAAATTAATTTGGAGCAATTCTATGACCTAGGTTTTTATACTTTGGGGGAGGATTATTTGGCTTTTTAAATTGCAGTCCTTTTGGGAAATTTCCATAAATTTTATTTAAGTCTATAATATGATTCCTCAAGCAACTTCTAGAATCTACTATAATTTATTACAAAGCCTTATTACATTTTTTTAAAAAATAAAAAATATTTTTGCCAAAAACAGCAATAAATACATAGCCCCTATTTAGTGCCATATAGAATCCTTCTAGAAGCATAAATATTAGAAATAAAACAACCTATTTTGATGTGTTATATAAAAATCTATACATTTTATAGTCTGTGAGCATATGCAGAAAAATTAAAGATGAAATCAACCTAGTGCTAAAACATAAACTCCTAAATATGTTACCAAAAAAAAAAAGTGTGGTCAGTTTAAAATTATATTGGGAAAACATTTTGACTGCAAATTCTATTTCTAACTAAAAAAGAGATTAACTAAAAAGACATCTTATTTTTAAATTAAGGAATAAATTTATGAATAGTAGAAGAAAGAGCCACTCCTCCCTAAAATAAGCATATTAATGAATATCACACATCTCTCTGTGGAAATTACATTTGTTTTGTGCCACATGAAAAATTAATGTTTTATAATCATAATAAAATATCTTCTTAGATATTTGAGCTTTGTTTAAATAATGATCTTTACTGGGATAAACTATCTTTAATGTTATCCAAATAAAAGAAACAAAATTTCATGTTAAAATCTCAGAGAAGCTGAGAGGTAGCTCACTGAGAAGCAAGATTTTTAATCATAAGATTAAAAAAATTTTACAGTTTATCTTTAAAGTTTTCCCTTCTTTGAAAAAAAAATATTTTCCTTTCTCTCAAAATTCTAAAGCATGACTTTGAAAAAACTCTAAAGCTAATAGCTAATCCTCAAAAAACTAATAAGCTTGTATTTTTAAAATACCATTTGTTTATTATTTGAAGAGATAGCAACTGTTCTCATGACTGTTTCATATTTAAATGCAAATAATTCTTATGTAAAACTACCTGAAATAGGTTTTTTTTCTGGACAAGCTCCCTGAAGGGCAAGTTTGAGGGGGAAATAGCTATGAACTGGAGGATTTCATAAGTCTGTAAATTAATGAAAATACTAAATTAGTGTTACAGCCTAAAATATTTTCTTAGTATTTTAATTTTAATTCTTTAAGATTTTAATGGCAAATTTTAACTCAGGAAGCTATCAATACATTTTTTTCTTTCTTTAAAAATTTTTATTATAAATGACTGCTTCTGTGCTACATTACCCACATATAATTTAAAATTTAAAAAGAGAGGCATAAAGGAAATCTGCCGAGGGGAAACAATTTTCCTCTTTTACTTAAATGTCATTTCACTAGATGTGATGTTGAGGTTCAGAGTGGTAGAAGTCAAGAGGATAAAGTTTGGAGGGCTATCTCTAATTCACCCTTCCTTTTCAAAATCAATGTATAGACGGCCAATTTACTTACTGCCCCTTTATCAGCTAAGAATTACAGAACTTCTCAGACAATTTGATTTTGGTTCATACCACACCCATCTCTGGCAAGAGGGTTTTCTGCTCTTTTTCTTATCTCTGATCAAGTATTCTTGTCACAAACTCAAAGAGTAAAAGAGACCCTTAATTAAAAAAAAAAAAAAAATCAGTTAACTCCACTTTGAAACAGTGAAACTATTTTTTTAGTTGATTTTTTTTTTCTACCAACCTAAGATCTGGGCTTTAAAGAAGGGTCAACCCTTCTTCAAAATTTTTTACATAGTCAGTCTGATTTGCCTGTGGAGATATGAAAAGGTCAGTGTGGTATAAATCATTGCAATTTGAATGACAGCTGTCCTGAGAGGCTATTACTGTTTGTTCAGCTCCAGACCAGTTCCTAGACCAATTCACAACATCTGGAAAATCTCAAGATGATCCCAGCACTCCTTGACTTTAGACTCATCTCCCACCTCATGACTCCTGGTGGTGTTACCTGCTTCCTATTCCTATTTCAACTCTTTCAACCAGTCCAGGACTCTATCTAGACCCTAGGTCTGCAGGCACCTGTCTTAATACTGCTGCTGCTGCGTCGTGTCAGTCATGTCCGACTCTGTGCGACCCCATAGACGGCAGCCCAACAGGCTCCTCTGTCCCCGGGAATTTCCAGGCTAGCAGTGCCTATTGGTTGAATACATACTCTACACACCTGAAGTACCAGATTGTGTGTTAACTGGTATCTCATTTCATCTGCCCAACAACTTTATGAAATAGGCACTTGAATCTCCCCATTTTACAGATGAAGAAACTGACTCAGAGAGATAACCTGCTCTAGTGCATGCAGCTGAAAAGAACAGAACTGACAAGTAAACCGAGATCTCACTGGCCTCAAAGCCCGTGGCCTTAGACCAAGCAGTTGTACTGCTTCCTCAAATTATGCTGCTTTTAGCCGCCTCTCGAAAGGCTGCAAAGAAGGGATGACCAGGACAACTGAGCAGTTTGCATTTGGCATGTCCCTGGGCTTTTTAGTATGGTTTTTTAAAAAGAGAAGAAAAGTCTTCGAGTAGAGTTGATGGGTAGGCCGTGGGGGAAATGCAGAAAGGCCTGTGGAGAAGGCTCCTGTTTCTAAGAAAATTAAATAAAATACATAAAAAGCAAACAAAGGCAAAAACATCTTTTGGAATGGCCTCAGATGTGCTTTATAGGTTCCAGGGTACAAAGAGTAGCCCTTTTCTTCTAGTATTCCCCAGAAAACGTAAAGACCTCATCAGATGCTTCCCATCATCACCCTGCAACTTTCAGTTAAGACTTGAAAGAAATGCCTGATAGAGCAAGTTAAGTGAATCAAAGAGAAGAGAGCAAAGATTTTTTTGAGGTGGGGAGGGGTGATAAGAGAAGACAAAAAGATTTATAAGACAGTGAAAAGTGAGGCTGGAGGAAGGAAGGAACGAAGAGAAGACATATGTGAAAAGGAAAGAGAAAGCATCCTTGATGACAGCAAATAGTGTTATCTGTTCTTGCCCTTTTATTGTTCCTTTCCTCTTTCCTCCGTGGGAATCACCTAAACTGTAAACTTAGGACTGGACATAAGCCAAACGAAAAGGTGAATGGTGAGTATTCCTAGTGAATTATTTTTTCCCCTCTGATAAAAAAAAATTTTTTTTAAGTAAAAAAGGGAATGATTTGCAAAAACAATTGTGATTAAATTCAATAGATTTTTTAAAAGAACTTGAAAGCAAGGAATTAAAGGGGACTGAAACAACAAAGAGATAATCTTTGGGTAGGGATACATCAAGTAGAGAAAAAGATTTTTCTATCAGCCCTCCTGATTTACTCCCAGTCGGGTAATCCTGGGCACTGGCAGGCTATGGAGCAAATGGACAGATGCTTTCAGAAAAGATTATCTTTTATCTGTTACTCAGGGAATAGCTCTGGTCCTACGACTGCAGATTCCATGATATAAGCCTTGTATGCCATTGCTATATGTGTCAAGCAGGGGGGGAAAACATAATAATAACAACAATTAACATTTATTGAGAACTGAGTGAAGCTCTTTACATGCGTAATCTGATTGAATCCTCACCAGAATCTTAGGGTTGTTATTGTTATTCCCATTTTACAGATAAGGAAATTGAGAAAATGAGAAGGACTGATTTGCCTTTAGGTGGATCTTTCTATTCTTGAGCCTCAGCAACAGCAATCTGTTACTTCCTTGCTTAAGTAGAAACTCACACATTTCACCGGCTCCTCCCACAATCTAGGGGAAGTCTTTACAAATTCAGATCCTAATCCAGACCTTCCACTTCCAAGGTCATCTCCCAGCCGTGCCTTCCACTGGCTACCCTGGGAGCACTGAGTAAGAGCATCCAGCTCGCCCTGAACGTAAAGCTTGCATCAGTAGCTAATCACACTAAAGTCTATAAACATCCTTCACCCTAAATGAAAAAAAGCCAGGCCTTCCTCATTGCAGGGAAGAATTTGGGGGAGCTAACAGCAGGGGAGAAAGAAGCTTGGAAGATTTGGAGTGGGGCAAAACCTTTGTATGCTGACCTCTCCATGTCCACTTTGAGTCTTAAAGACTTCCAATTTCTCCTTTACTGAAGACCTCAGGAGCACTGCCTACCATAAAGCCCCCAGCTATGCTATATAAAGGCAACCTACCAACCCAACAGGATCATCCCAACAGGGCCAGTCTTACCAACATAATAATCTAACCAATGGACTGCTCCTTTCCTTCTCAGGGAATCCCTCTTCTGTCTATCTCTGATTTTTCCTGGTGGTCAAAATCACCAGAGAAAATCCATCTTTGCTATGAGCCCTGATGTTGAGACATTACATTGTCCAGCTTCAACACCAACCTCTGTTCCCTCCGCCAAATCATCAGACTTTGCCAAGAACATTTAGCCTGAAAGATGGATTGTCACTTCAAAACTCTGCAGGACTGGGCTAGATTTGGCCATTAAAACTTCTCATCTGCTTCTGTCCCTCACCTCCATGCCTGCTTGGCCTTTCAGTTACTGATTTTCTGTTCAGCATTTATTCTAGCCTTCTGCAGTATTAACTAAATTCCAAATATTTATTCTACAAAAAAAAAGGAGGCCAAAAACCATGATTAAAAACCCAACACAGAGCTGCTAGGTAAGGGGAAAAAAAAGAACAGCTACAAATCAAGATTTGATGATTCAACCTAAGCTGCAAATCTTAATTTTGTAAAATATAGGACTTTGAGACTAACTAGATGAAAAATGTTTAATTAGGGCTTAGTGAAGCCTAGGGAAGTCATGAGCTCCTTGAAATTTTATGTAAAATATCTGTGTTTTTCCTTTTTCTCTTTCCTTTTGTTGTTTTGTTTTTCTGGGAAGAAGCTCCATAATTTCATTAGGTTATCAAAGGGAGAATAATGTATTTATATCTCCAATGCCTAGAATAAGGCCTGATATATAGAAAGGACTCAATAAACAGTCAACATGTATTGAATGAATGAATGAACAAGAGGGATCTGAGCTCTAAAGGACCCAACTTTAGAGATGGAGGAGAAGCCTAGGAAGGATATAATAGCTTTTTCAGGGTCATGAACCTAAGTAGTCAAGACCAGATAGAACTAGCTCTTTTAATGCCTTCCACTGTTTGACTGTCTCCTTGTTTTGTTTTTTTAACCTAACTGTATCTTTCACTCCATTTCATTTTTCTTCCCTCCAATCTGTTTCTTTTTAAGCTGAGAAACGCATCTTATTTCCTAGTTAGAAGTTGCCAGTAAGAGCACAGCCAGAAAGAGAAGTGAGGAAGCAAACAGCAGGGAGAGTCTATGAAAACAAAGGCCATCACAATAATTTATTGGTCATAGCACACACAGCATGGCTACTCTTCCTATGTGCTGAAGACATGATTAATAATGGCGTCAAAATGGCTGTCACTGATGGAAATATGCAAAGCTGAGTTAGATCCAGGCGTTGGCAGTAAATCTTAAAACTGACCAGACCAAGCCAGTGTCCTAGGAACAGGTGACCTGCAGCACTCTAAAAGATATCGGAGGGACAAGGATCAAATGAGTCCCTCCTTGGTCTGAAAGCTGCTTTTGTGGACCTTCCTTGCTTGTCGAGTAATTAAGAAATCCTGGGAGAATTCAACTGGACCTTACTACCCTCCTAACAGCTCCCAGTCAAGCCCAGGAGGCAAGAAGGATAAGATTCAAGCTGCCACCCAGAGGGAAAAAATAAGGGAGAAAGGCCTAGGCCTCTCTTCAGGCTAAGAGACTCTGGAAGAGACCAGTACTCAGATTCTGTGACACAGAAAATTTCTTGTGCTGATGACTTCCTTAGCGGATTAAGGCCCACATGGAGGCACTGAGGTCTAAGCTATGTCAGAAGCAAGAGAGGAGAGCCTTGCCTAACCTAGTGATACCCCCAGAATGCTAACTGCTAGCAGAAGAACCTTGAGGTAAACTCTTGTTTGAACCCTGGCATCCTAAACACAAGCCATTTTGGAAGGAAATCTGTTACAATTTGTGTTTATGGACTGTCTGTATTATTTAGTAGTGCTAAGAATTACTGAGTGAAGATGGAAGAATCCAGAGTAGACAAGAAACAGCCTGGGTTAGAGCCCCAGCTGTGTGACCTTGGTAAAATCACTTAATCTCTCTGAACCCCTGTTTCGTGATTTATAAAATAAAGGTATTGGTCTGTATATCTGTAGCTCTTTCTAGCGTTTACATGCTACGTATATATTTACATGTGAGATTTAACCCATCAACAGATGTTTTTAGAAGAGGTTACCCTTCGGGCAAGAAAATCTTACCCCCTATATTATTTTCTTAGATGTTTCTACAAGGCAACTGAAATATCAGTTAAAGGGGGAGAAAGGGGATATGTTAAGCTCTTAGAATGAACTACAGCCCTATTGCTCTAAGATAGATGCTGAAAACTTATATTCAAAAGGGGAATTTAAGAGAAGTTAGGTTCAGCCAGTGATTTGAAGATCTTGCTCTCAGTTTACAAGGTGGGATTACAGGGGTTTCTAGTCAATCAGCTTATTGTTAAAGTTTCATTCTCAAAAGTAAATATTTCACAAAATATATGTAGCAGTCATTTAATTAATTCAGTAAATAATTTAGGTCTGTTGTATAAGAAGGTCTTCCATGGACTATGCTTCTGTTCTACCATGAGCCTCAAGTTTCCTATACAATTTCTGGCAGCTTCCTACATTTTGCTCACAAAACAGCCAAGGATAAGTTAGGGAGCTCGGTTTCTCAATAACTCACAAATCTATCCCTGGAGTTTCAAAATTTTCTGTCTAGCTTTGAACTGAATTCCCCAATGCAAATCACAGTATGACTCTGAAGCTCAGCAAAGCAGCTAAACAAAAGCTCTGTAGCAAAGGATTTTGCTGGTTAATAGTAAAAGTAAATGTGTTTAGAGTTTAATGCCTTACCCCTCAAAAAAAAAATCAATAACCTAAAAATCTTATCTTTCCTATGATGAACCCCAGTTAAGTAAACATAACTCAATGTACTGGCTTCCTCGGAAAAACTAAGCTCAGCAGCAAATTACCCTTCAACTCCACACCTCTCCTGGGCCCCTAAGGGGCCTGACACAGACCAGGACATGGGGGCAGAAGGGCAACTTTGGGCCCCACTGAAGAAGCCCTGCATCCCTGAGTCCTTAAGGCTTGGGAGCTTCCAAACACACAGGTCTAGGTCCTGCTAGGGGATAAGCCAGGAAAGGGATCTGCTTCAGGGGGCACTGTGCCCCCCTCACCTGTATGATAGATGCTTCTCCTTGCCAAATGCTAAGCCATCGAGGACCATGCCCAAGCACCAGATCTCTGGCTGTCCTGTGGTTCGTCACCAAGTGGAGAGTGTACACACACTGCCCAGGCCAAGGGGCCGCGGGCTGGGGTATCTTTGCACTTACCTGGGACTCCAGAGCTCATCTGCACAGACTCTTTAGCTCCTATGGCCTCTGAGACCTCCTCCTTCAGTGACCACCCCGCGTGCAGACATCCAGGTGTCAGGGCACGTTTGACTACCTGAAAGGGCCAAAGATGGGCAAGGTTACTTTGCTGGCTCTGGAGGAGAATGGGAAAGTTTGGGGGCTGGGGCATTTTATAGGAAATCATGGGAGTAGGGAGACTACAAGGAAGGAAAAGGGCAGAAGTGTGCACCTGGGCCAAGAGTTACAAAGGCAGGGGAGCTGAAGCAAGGGGAGAGCTTTCCAGAGATGCCCACACAGCCCTCTAGGTTGAGAAGTCCTGACCAGAGGAGAGGGTCCTGGTCTGAGACTGCATCAAGTGTGCTCAGCGCCTTTGACTCAGTCCCTTCCTCTGCCTCCAGCCTAAGGCAGGTGAGGAAGGGATTCAAAGCAACCACAGGTCTTGAGAAAGAGGCCAGAAGGGGCAAAAGAGCCAGGCAAGGGGAGGAAACTTGGCTCCAGCTACGGATAGAGCAGGAGAGGCAAGGGGGAGCCTCAGGAACAGAGCAACCAAAACTGGGCCTGAGGGTGAGAGGTCGCGCAACCCCCAGCCTGACCCAACCACCAGGGGGCAGGTGATAGAGAGGGGGCTCCGTGATGTCTTCACCCCTTCCTCAACGAGGGACCAGTCTCGTCTGGATTTTCTGACAAAGGCAAAAGCTAAGCCAGCTGATGGGCTCCAGGGACCAAGTGTCCCCAGGGACTCCCTGGACACTTCCCACCCCCATGGAGAAGCACACTGGGGTGAGGAAGGGTCTCCAACCGCTACCCCTTCTCCCCAGTATAGGGGCTAGAGAGTTTGTGTCAGATGCAAGTGCCTGGAAGTTTCCATCAGGCCCCTGGCTTACTGGGTAACGTGGTTTTTTTTTTCCCCAAAAGGTGTGTGCGTTAGCAGTTCGAGGGTTCAAAGAGGTCCTCCCCCCCACTTTGCCCTCCTTTCTCAGCAAAGGCAAAGTGGGCAGAAAGCGGAGAGACAGCTCTCACTGGCCTCAGGTTGAAGCAGCCGCCCTTGGGAGGAAAGGAAAGATGTACAAGAAGCCATCAATTTTCACTCCTGGTGAAGGGAAAGGGGAGGGGGTGCTTTCCTCTGATCTCAGCCGGAATGAGACCCCCCACTCTCCGCAAGCCCCCCGCCCCGGATCAGGAGTGAGCACCCCCAGCCCCGGAGTGCTGTCGGCCGCCCCATCAGCTGGGCTGCAGCCGCAGTAGCTTCTTCAAAGCAGCAACAGTTGTCTGGCTGAGGCGAGGCGAGGCGAGGACTCGCTCGGGCGCGCACGACGCCGGCTTCGGCCGGGTGCTCGTGGGCTCCCGAGACCCGGCCCCACACCTCGCCTCGTGGGAGGAGTGAGAGGGGCCAGGGGCGCGGGAACCTCGAGCCGCCCTCACTCAGGCGGCTCTTACTGTTTTTGTGCGAGTTCACTTCGCTCAGGTCACCTCTCTCCAAAACCTGGTGGAGGTTCCGGTTTTTGGAGAGAGGAGGGCTTTCCGGCTGGGGAGAGAAGGGGAAAGTAAGAAGCAGGAAAAAAAAGAAAAACAAAAGAGATGCTGAAGGGACACAGGGTGAGGCTATTTTTAATCTAGCCTGGCTTTTGCGCCTCTTCCCTCCGCGAAGCTATCGCTCCACAGACGGCCCCAGGTGAGAGGCAGGGAGGAAATCCCCCAGAGCTTTTGCTTTGGCTCCATCTCCTCTGGAGATCTTAGGGGCCCTTTTACTCTTTCAGAAAACGCAACCAGAGAGAGAAAATCTCCTTTATCTGTGGACAGGGGCTCTGATTTATCCCTGGAGTTTGGAGTCCTCGCCTTCCGTGCCTCCTCGCAGGCTGAGCTAGAAAAGACTGACTCTGTCCAGCACTCTCGGACTTTGGAGCCTTTTTTCCTCCTGCGGGAGAGGGTGAACTCTGGGTGCTCGGCTCAGGGAGAAGGAATGACGGTGGGCGTTTAGTTTGCTGGCAGAATCGTGGTTGGCGTGCAGGGGGGAAATTCAGGCCCTCCCCGAAAATGCGAAGCTTCGCAGCCCTCGGGTCTCAGACTCTCATATCCCTAGACTCATCCTCTAGTCGTGTCCATCCCTCTGAGCCTCCGTGTGTCTGTGTGTCCTTCTGGTTCAGTCCCTAAGGGCGTCTAGCAGTGTTTCTCTCTGACGAAGGACGTGGGGGGCGCAGAGCATGGTGAAGGCCTGATCTTTGCCACTTGTAACCAAAGCGATCATGACTGCAAGCAGTGGAAGGGGAGGTGAGGAGGGGGGTACCCAGAACTGATCCCCAACCCTGGAGCTCTGCTTCGCTCCCCAGGACTGGGCACCTCTTTAGAGGCCAGGACTGCGCTGCTGTTGCCACTGCTGAGCTTCTGACTCGGGTGCAACCACATTTCTCAAATGCTCCTTCTCTGCGGGGTTTTTCCCAGTTTTCACATGTTTTATCCCTTTCTGTGTTACTTAGTTTTGAGCAAGGCGAGACCTGAGGCTGCAAAATGCTTCAAATTAGGTTGGAAGCAGGTATGGGGGGGAAGAAGGGACTCCAGGGAGCGGGCGGTGGCTGGGTATTCTCCCTCTTTTTCGGAGCTGCCCAGTTCACCGCGGCTCGCCTCACCTCGGGGTCTCCCACTAGGAAAGGGGATGCTGCGGGCTTCCCGCCTCTCCCTCAAGGGCTTCCCCACCCCTATATTGCAGAGTTGGATCATATGGGTCAAAAATAACCAGAAAATGTCCTAAACTGCTTCATATTCCAGGTACCGATTTGGCCCTAAGACCATATTCCTTTTTTTTTTTTTTTGCAGTGGGTGAATGGGCTTATTCGGGGTGTGGGCGGAGGTTGGTGATGGTGGGGGGGGGGGAGACACAACTTGTGTAAACTTTTATTGTATTTCAGCTTCTTCCCACTTCTCCGAAAACATTACGCACACCGCCTGCTCCAATTCCCCCTGTGATACAAAGTCGATTAAAAAGTTGGGGGTGGGGGACCTGCGCGGAGGACAGGCGGGTGACCAAAGCCTCAGGGAGCGCGGGAAGGACGCGAGGGAAAGGACTGATTGTTCCGTGGAAAACGGGGAGAGGGCTGGGAAAGGCTCGGACTAAGCTGTTTCGGGAAGGCGCGGACTTCGGCGATCGCTGGTGGCTGCCGTCTTCTCGACGAGTGCGCCCTCCGCGAATGCTTTTTGGGGTAAGGGCTTCCGGCTATTGAGTTATGTACAGCAAGCCCAGACCGCAAAAAGATTCGCGAAGGGCAGAGTCTGCTGGCTTCTTCAGTCCGCCGCCGCCGCCGCCGCCTTCAGCCCAGGATGTCTCCGAACCCCGGAGCCGAGCAGGCTGGGTCTCCCCAGCGCGCTCCAACGCGGCTCAGCCTTCCCACCCAGCGCGCCGCCCGCCCGACTCTCGCCCCTCCTCGAACCCCTTGCCCAATCCCTCCATTTCTCCACACCGTCCGCGATCCCCCAACTCAGCCCGCAACAGCCTCGAGCGAGGTGTGTGGAGGGCGAGAGGAGGAGCGCAGAGGGGGGACCAGGGATCCCGGAGCCCAGCCTCCACCCCTCTCCGGTACCCCAGCACTCTGAGCCTCCCCGCCTATCTGTCCTGTCACCCTCTTTCCCCTCTCAGGGTTCCGCCAGCCCCGGCTGCAAGGTCGCGGATCTCTGAACTGGTACAGTTCGGATTCCCCCTGAACCCCCTCTTGTCCCTCCTAGTCCCCCAGCAGAGGTTCCAGCCGTGACTACAGGCGCTGCGTAAAGAGAAAAACTCCCCCAGAGCACTAAATAAATACAGACGAGGCCGCCAGCTCATTGGTGCGGACTAAAATCGTCACACACCAATCAGGAGAGAGCTCACATTTCCTTTTTTTTTTTTTTCCAGAAGGGGGAGGGAGGAAAAAAATATTTCCATTTCTAATTATTTAACAAAACCCAGACTGGAACACGTTAAAATATTGTTGTTGCAAAAAATCCGGCCAAGCCCCCCTGCCCCATTCCAGTCCAGGCGAGAGCATGAGATATTGGGCCAGGGTTCAAGAGAGCGACCTCTCCCAACAGGACCTAAGCCAGGAGATTCAGACGTAAAATGACAGGCCAAGATAAACAGAAAATATACCCAAACTGCACAGTAGTCAGCCTATTTCTTAAAAAAAAAAAAAAAGGAGGAGGCTTGAACCCCACTCCCCGTAAAGTTCTGGAGGCTCGGTAGGCAGGGTGAAGTCCCTCCTTCCGTACCCTACCCCCCCCCACACAAACCCGTCTAGATGTTCTGTGTCTAATGTCCCACTTGCCTCGGGTGCCCTTTCATTGCTGCAGCCCACCCCCAGCTCCCGCCCCGCACTCCCTACCCATTCTGCAGAATGTTGAGGGGAACAACAAGAGGCGAGCCCCTCTCTGACCGCCGGCTCCCACAACGTCGGGAGATTCCACCCGCTGCTGGAGGAAGGAGAGGGGAGGGGAAGGGAGACCAGGGTGGAAGGAGGAGGGAGATCTCTTTCCTACGTTATCCCTCCTTCCCTCTTCCCTCTCTCCCTTTAGGCCCCCTCCACCATCCAACGTAGTCAAACTTTGAGGGGTTGCCCTCCTTCTCCCCAGGGCAGCGTCACCCTTCCCCAGTCTGGTCTTCCTCCCCTCCCCCACCCCGCCA
>SJYA01002053.1:354717-392804 GCA_006410615.1 Neotragus moschatus
AGCGTCGGCGCGTCCGCCGCGCCAGAGGGGGCTCCACAGTCCGCGGCCGCCGCCGCAGCGGCACGGCCCCCTGGGGGTGGGAAATAAAAGAAAAAAGTTCTACTCAGCTGACCATTGAGCCGACCGACCGCCGGCCGACCTGTGCACCGTCACCCCTTCTCCTTACCTGGGTCCCCAGGTCCCTGGAGCGCGCTGGTCCGGTCCGCACTGCAGCCAGCGTGGAGGAGCCCCTCTCCAACCGGCCCGCTCCCCTCCCGCCCTTCCCCGCCCCCCACGGGTGTTGGCCCGAGAGCAGAGCGGGCTCTTCAGGTAAGTATATAAGTTACTGTACTGTGTGGGAGGGTCACGATCTTGGTAATTGCGGCTCTCCGAGCTTAACCCCTCCGTTCCTGCCTTCCTCCAACTTGTTGAGGACTCGTCGGGTCGCGGGAGAGCGAGCGAGCGAGAGCGCTGGCGAGCGCGCCGGCCAGGAGGGTGCAGGGGGGAGGGTGGAGAGAGGTGCACCGGGCCGAGAGGGGAGAGCCAGACAGCGAGCGGCGGAGTTCGAAAGTCCCCCTGGCAGCGGTTTTCATTGGATAGGTCTTCCCCCCACCTCCATTCCCTACCCTCCCTCCGGCTTGTCCCCCCCCCCACCCCGTCTCCCTTGTAGGGGACGTCTCCAGGCGAAGTCACGATTCCTTCTCAGTTCGGAATGAACTGTGACTAGAGCCATGACGCAGCCAGCGCGCATTACTCACTTTTTGCAGTCACGACTTGGGAATCCGTGCTGGTTCCAACCAAAATTACACCGCTACCATTGAATTATTTAATAGGCTCTAGTTCGGGGGTAAACTTGTGCATTGTGCCAAGCGATGAGGAGAGGGGTCCGGGGGGAAAATGAGGACGCGGGGCGTCCTCTCTTTCCCCTTGATGACCCCCTTCCCACCGCTCCACGTGTTGCATATGTTTTACCGCGCTGCCATCCCTCCTAGCGCCGCCCCCCCCCCCAAGCTCTTGCCTTTGCAAATGTGGCAGAATTTGTAAACATAACCACGCAACTTGTGGGGCTGAGAGGAGCGAGGCTTGGGAAAGGGAACGAGTGGGTCCGGGTGAGTGACGAGGAGGCCGAGGGGTGGGCCGGGAGGCTGCGAGCGGCTTTGGTTTGAGCTGAATTGTCAAGACAAGTGTGGGTTGAAGTTATTTGTGTTATTCTCCACAACATCAGTAACAGCCCTTGTTACTATTATGAGTTGACGAAAGCTGTCTCAGCCAGGGAATCTTCCCAGAGAGACTACTTCTAAAGTAAAAATAACTCGACCCCCAGCCCGCACCCCAGGTCTGCGCCTCCAGTGCCTTGAGGTGGGGGGGGGGGGGTCGAAGCCATAGGCTGTTAGTGGGTTAGGATGGAGTACCTGGGCTCTCCTCTTTTAGTTGAAGGCCAAACCTCACAGATACTTACCTCACTGTCCTTTTTTTTTTCTTTATTATTATTACAGGTATAGAAAATATCCCTGCATGCACACAAGCTTACTGCAGATCTACAAGATAGCTTCACCTCCCCCCCCCACTGTCTACAGCCCACCCTTGTGGGCCAATTTGAGGATGCATTTTTATTATTTCTCCCCGAGGAGTTAATCAGCAAGGATGTCTTTGTATGCCCCAGTGATATTTATTCCTACCGCCCCCCCCCCCCAACTCTGGCCTCTGATAACCTTCCTCCCTCTTCACCTGGTCTGGCTCCAGGTTTAACTAAAGTCACTGGAGTTGACTGCAGTGCATATCACGTTGGGTCAACCCCATAACCCCAGGGAGCTGATAGTTTCCCCAATAACATTTGGAAACTTGGAGAAGAATCCCCTCCCTTCCTAGTTTCCTTCAGAGCCGGTTTTCAGAAACCCTTTGGCATTTTTGGCTTGAAGGCGCTGGGCGATGTTCCCAAGCCTCGATTTTCTGCGCATCGCACCAGCAACTCTTGTGCTTTGGTTTGGCTTCTAATTCATTCATTCCACCAACTCATTTGGGGCTCCCATGACTAGGACGCGAAGGAAAGGGAATAGTAAGAAAAATGCCATAACGCACAGACACATCTTTACACACCTCCCGGGAACTGCAGACTGTGGGAACGTTTTGGGTATGAAGTGGGAGCGACGAAAGTCCGAATAGAGTAACCCTATAGCCTCTTATTTGAAAGGGACCATCACTGGAGAGAAATCTTTCAAACCCACTGGCGGGAAGGTGCGGGCGCCTGGGAATGGAGACCCAGATAGTGTCTGGCCTCTGCGGAGAAAGCCGGTAAACCACCGGCTTGCGGTTCCTGGAGCGCTGGGCCTTGGCTCATCCTCGAATCTAACACTTTGCACCCCCTCCTTTACATTTTTTTCCCTTTCCTTCCCACTCACCCCTCCTTTTCCCCAAAGCTCTCACCGAAGTCACGACTATCCTCTTTGAACATCCTTAACCCTCTCCTCTCCGTATCCCTCTTCTGCATTCAGGGCGGGGCTATCCGCAACTGGCGCCAACCCCGCCCCCTGGCGCTCGGAGCTGAACTCGCCAAGGACCAAGGAATTTTCAGCACCTGCCTTCCATGGACAGCTACCGCGCCCTGGGCCAGCCGGGATCCGCCAGGGTCGCGGTCCTCCAGCTCCCGGACCGGAGCGAGCAGGGAAGTTTGTCAAAGGAACGCGGATTTTTCCTTCTTTTACCTCCCAGCCCCACCATGCAGTTTTAATCTATATCGCATCGTCTCCATTAATCTCGCGGAGATGACCCATTAAGTCGTATCTGGACACCCGTTAAGACAGAGAAAATGGGGAAAGGAGGGGGGCAGTCGAGAGAACCGGGCTCAACAGCGCCGACCCATAGAGAGAGAGAGAGTTGCAGCTATTGATTCAGAGATTGGTCAGGGTGATTCCCGGCTCTGCAAGAATTCCCCCTTTCGGTTCCTTTTCATGCAGCCCCAAATTCTTTATGCACAGACACAGCTATACCCCTCACCCCCTACTCAGTCCCACCCTTCTCTTTAGAAAAGGGGTGAAAAGACAGCCAAAAAAGAACCCCAGGGCATGCACAAAGTAAGCCTCAGTTCATACTCACAGTCTGCGGCATGCACATGACATAATATTACTTACCCAAACGGGAACTCCTTAAGAGAGGGAAAGAGAAACACAGGGAGTGGGAAGAGAAAGTGGAGAGAGAGAGGGAGAGAAGAGAGGAGAGGAAAAATCCAACAATTAATTTCCAGACATAGTTGGGGGCGGGGGGAGGAATGCGGTGATGTCCAGGTTTTCTTCCACCCGCGCTGGCTTTTTATCCCAGTGCAGCCCTCGGTCTATTTCTGGAACACGATCAAACCCTGATGCTATTTTTAGCAAGTACTGAAAAAACCTCCACACACAAAGGCATTTCGCTGGAACGTTACGTCCAAAACATTAGATGTGCATTAAGCGCCCCCTCCCCACTTTCCCCTGCACCACCACACTCACTCACATTACTGCAGATGGTTTTTTCAAAGCAGAAAAACACCCAAATATTGCTTATATTCTCCCTCCCTCCCATTAACTCCCGTCTGCCTCCGCCTGTTGCAAGCTCCTCACTGTCTCCCCGACCAGAAGGCTTTGGAGTGGTTGTATTCTTTTAGAGCTGCAGGTCTCCATTGACCAGACCTGCTTGGGAAATGGGGGTGGGGTGAGGTGGGGTGGGGTGCTTAGACCCTATCCCCAGAGGAGCTTCCAAAATAAGCTCTAGAGTCTAATGCGGTCCACGCTGGAGATTCCCAAATGAGGAAAGGAAAAAAAAAAAAAACCCTCCATATCCTTCCCACGTTTCCCACCCATGCTTTGCAAAATCTCGCTGTGTTTGCAACACACCGCCTTTGGAAATGTATATTTTGAAGGCGCTGTGTGTGTGTGTGTGTGTGTGTGTTTTGCGTTCTAGTAATTCACTACGAAGGGGTTGGAGAAAATAGACTCATGAAGGCAGCGCGGAGCAGCCGCCTTGAGTCTCCTTTGCCAGCCTGCGTCAGTCATCAGCTACTGACGTCACGTGCAGATTCTCCTCTTTGGTGGGTCTGGTTCAGCCGAGAAGAGGCTTCTGCTCAGAGACAGCGCTTTGTGTTCGGTGCAGCCACTGAACAAGCAAGGCGGCCGAGGCGGGTGCCACCCCAGCCTTGGGCTGGGCAGCTGCAGAGAAGGCTGTAACCTGGTGTGCACCGGGCGTGCGGGGCCCCCGCGAGCTTGCCCAGCAGGACAAGCCCCCTCCCCAAACGCCCTGCGCCGCTGGGGGCAAGCTCGGCTCTGCACAGACGCGGAGAGAGCGTCCTTTCCCCTCCCTTTCGCAGCTGACCGCTATAGCAGAGACAGCTCTGGCTATAACTCGGATTAATTCTGTGTGTTTGCCGGGCAGATAGCCCCGTCTCCTCGAGTGACGCAAATAACAGATTCTAAGGCTCTTGCTCTCTCTCGCGTTCCCTTTCTCTCTCTCCCGCTTTCTTTTCCCTCTTCTGTTTCCTCTGCCCACGCATCCTGCTCGGTCGCCCACGGAATCAGCCAGCTACAGCTTCCCAAAGAGCAGTCATCCAAGTTACAGACAGACAGACTTCCAGAGCAGGAACAAATAAACCTGCAATTAAACACACACATACACACAGCCTTTTGCAAATGGCCAGCAGCGTTTAGGGGCTCCCCTGTGTAGGGGAGGGGAAAGCTGATTCACAAATCCACCGGCCTCCAGTCACTGCAGGGGGGCGGATGGGGGGAGCGGAGAGCCGATGGAGAGGCCAGGGACAGGGAAGGGCTTGGTGCTGTAGCTTTGCCCTGGCACCACCACCTGAAAAGGAAACCCACCTCTATAAATACCCAGATGGCAGGGTTTTAGCCGATAAACAACTTTGTTGAATGAGAGGAGGAGAAAATGGAACAAAGACTGCAAAGGCTTAGTCTCTAGCAACATTATCAGGACTTTTTAAGACTAGGCCAGGCTTTAGCCTTTCTCCCTCTCAAAGACCAGGGGATCTTCTATTTTTCATCTTAAAATAATGCTCCTGAAAAATGAGCTGAATGGATTAGTGCTATTTTTAAACCAGTTTGAAAGGAGCTTGTTTCATGAGGGGGAAAAGGCATGCGTGTGCGCGCACACGAGTGTGTGTCTCAGTGTGTTGTGTCTGAATCTGAGGTTTTCGGCAGAAGACATGCCACACCTCAGCATGACAGAGGGTTTATTGATTGGGGATGGGATGGAGGTGGCAAGAATTCTTGCAGACTGGAAGATCGGAACACAATTACATACACAAATCACCCTCCCCAAATCTCCACAGGATCCCAGATCCAGCTCATATAACTTCTGCCCCCAAGGAGGAGAGGAGAGGAGGCGGGGGACCAGAAAGCTATTTACATCATGCCTGATGCCTGGTCCGTCTCCTTAATCAACTTTAATGATCAGCATTCCCAGTCAGTGATTTCCCCTACGCCAATAAACAATTTTCCAGAGGTTACCACTAGGATTGGGGGCACAAGGCCCGAGAGACAGCGAGCAGCCATGGGACTGACCTTTAATCAGTGTGATCTTTAATACCCTCTCATCTCCCTCTTCAGGCCGTCTGAGCCTTTGTAACTTGCCTCAGAGATTTTGGTTTAAGCTTAAGCCTGTCCTGGACCCTCAACTCCTGTCTGTGGCTTAAGCCTTGCCTACTATAGGAAGGCAGAGGACGCTTGCTCAGCGTGGCGGACACCCTCTGGCAGCCCATCAACAGCTGTTTATTTTTAGCTCCATGAATGCATGTATGTATGCGTGTGAGAATGCTGCTGCAGTGAGGGAGGCAGGCAGCCAGAAGAAGTATCAATGAGACAGAGTCCGCCTGGGTTCTCGCACTGAAAATGGCTTATCACATGGGATCATTAAATGTGGCCCGTTGGACAGAGAAACGTCCCCCTCGTGTGTTTCAGGGAAGTCTTACTGGGTTAACTGGAGTGTTAGGCTATGTTTTTTTAAAGGCACAGAGTAGGTATATGTTTTTAGAGATATGAGATGAGCTATGTGTAAGCATAAACTTGTGTGACCACACCATTTCTAAGTAGACTACATGAACTACGTAGAGAAGAGACACTTTGACCCGTGTGAGCTGCTTTCTGTTTCTAGGCTTTCTGTGGTAGTTGGGTGCTATTGTATCTGATGTTGAAGCCAAAGCAGCTTCATTCAAGATGACTTTGGGCGCCCCTAACAGCTTTCAGCAAACCCCATATGTAACCCTAACAAATAAGGCAGAGTTGGAAATAGAAGAAATGTGCTCAGAACTTTTGAGAATAGCAACTAAAATTACACTGCCTGTGGCATTCTGATAGACAGTGTCTTTGCTTCTCCTCACACCCCCCCCCCCCCCGAAAAGAGAATGCCTCTCTTCTTTTTCTTGTTATTCTAGCCAAGCTGAGTGGTTACACTGGGGGCCGGAGGTACCTAGGAAACTCAGCAGAAACATTTGCAGAAGGTTAGTCCTTCACAGATAGCATCTCTGGTTGCCCTACGCATCAACAGTCAGATTGTTTGGTACACGCCTGAAATGGAGCTGGTGACCTTGGCTTTCCAAGCTGTCCTACCATTCTTTGCTAAGAGCTGTGGTGCCCAATTCCTGTCTGAGCAGTCAAGCTAAGGACCCAGAGAATTAATAGACTAACATGGAGTCTGTCCAAGATGAAAACCGCCTTCTGCACTGCCAACCCATCCCTGGGCATCCCAAGCATGAAGAGGACTCATTTCCCCTAATGCTGCTCCAGAGGGCCTGTGGGGTAGGCTGCTGTCACAAAGCCCTCGAAAGAACTGAGTCTTCTCTCTTTCAGGGTCAATGAAGTCCAGAAATGTCCCACCCGTGTCTCTTGTCTGCTCTCCAAGCACCAAGAAAAATGCCAGTAGGTAAAGTACTGTGTTTGGAAGAGGGGGAAAAAAAAATCCAGCTCTTAGGAAATCAACCAAGGGGAGTCTATCAGGGAGGAAATCCAGGAAAGATTCCTCTTGGCCTAAAGATGTCTCCATCAGGGAGCAGAACTATTTTGGCCCAAATAAGGGCCAGGGTAGGGGGAGAATAAACCAACAGTTTTTGAGAACCTATTATGTGCCAGACACTGTGCTGGGTGCTTTTACATAAACGACCTTATGCTTATGGCCGTTTTATGGGTGTCACTATAATGATGTTGCTCACTAGGTTGTACATAAAACAATCCCAAAATATTACTTATTTTTTTCTGTTTTCAAGGGTTTCCCTGGTAGCTCAGCTGGTAAAGCAACCGTGTGCAATGTAGGAGACCCTGGTTCTCCGGGGAAGATCTTCTGGAGAAGGGAACGGCTACCCACTCCAGTATTCTGGCCTGGAGAAGTCCATGGAGTAAAGAGTTGGACTGAATTCCATAGACTAGATAGAATTTAAAGTTAAGAAAATGGAGATCAGGTAGTTTAAGTGACTTGTGCACAAGTCTTGGAGCTTGAAGTTGTAAAACTAAGGATTTGATTGTATTTATATTTGTGTGGTTCCCATACCCATGTTCACATCTCTCTATCACATTGCTTTGATTCCAATATTCAGTTTTCTGTATTCTAGTTCTGGCTCCATCATTAGGAATTAAAGATATCTGGGACTTTGTCAGCAGTAACCTGAACAATAAAATTGATTTATTTCTCCTAAGAGTCCCTTGAACCAACATAGCACACCACCACTACCCCCCTCTCTCCCTACCTCGCCACAAGGCTATCTGCCTATGAGAAGAGACCTCCCTCTCCAAATCTCCCTACCGGAAAGTTCCGGCTGGTTCAGCTTCATCCAAAACACAAGGGATCTGTCTGAAGCCAGCCAGTGTGAAGTGAAGATGCAAGGAACTTTCTGTCCATTCAGGCTGCTACAGCCAACCATGTTGCCCCCTCCACTAGGGAAGTGCTGTGGGTGGTACCAGGGAGGAGTTAGGAACTCCCCGGTCCAGTCTCCCTAGAAGGCTCTTTGAAGGCGAGAACAGTAGCAAATCTGCATTTGGGTTGGCTAGTCATCCTTTACACTTTTAGAAACTGGCATCCCTGATCCTTTTCCTGATTCTCAAAACTTCAGAGGCCAAGCCATTAGCACGGCGGGGGGAGATGAGCCACAGCATGCATAATACAAGCTATTCCACCATCCCCTTCCTCTGTTAAGTACACGTTTCATCACTTACCCTGATCAAGAGGTACATTCAGTCTTGGAAAACACTTCTTAGAAGCCAGCATATTTGGAGGTTTAAGGGAGACGTTTTGAAGGACCACTTGCATGCTGAAGGAAAGTAACTAGAATTCCACCCCCTCCCTTTCCTTTTGTCGGCATCAGCACTCAAAAAAGTCTCAACTCTCTATCCACCTAAAAGCAATGACAGTGTTCAATATCAGAACAGTTAAGACAATATCTGCTCTTTGCACACCTCCATCATTGAGGAGCAAGCTCTTTCAAATGCCTTCTTCCCCACCCTATGCCACTCGAACTGCCTGGAGAACCAGATGAGACGCTTTCCCATGCCTTGCCAGATGAAAGGCACATTTGGGAGAATCGGGACCTAGAGGGTCACCCGGGAGTGTCTTGAGTGTCTTCATGGTAAGGATCTAAGCAAAGACAAGGAAGTCAGAGCAAGCACATGTTAGGGGCTGTGGCTGAAGCAGTAGGGTGGGGTGGGACTCAGGACACCAGCGTGCTTTAGTTTAGCAGAAGCTACATAGAAAAGAATCGGAACTGTGGGTCATGGGGAGAAAATAAAAAATAATAAAAATAAAAGAGGACTGCTTTGAGATTGCTGTGTGAGTTTGGCCTTGATCTTGTCGCTGATGGATGGTTGTCTACATCTGAGGGCAGAGAGACCTCAATCACAAATTCATTGGGAGGGGGTGATCTAGTGGACCCAAATGAGCTGAGCTTTTTATCCTTTCACTATTAACGCAATCTTGAAATTAGCTGCTGCTCTGTGAGACTTGGGTTGCTTTATCTGATAGTCCAACATCTATTTAAGTCCTAGTCTAATAAATACAGACCATGGAGCAGTAGAAGAAAGGCCTAATACATCCGCTGGATTGGCCAGTTTTGTCTTTCTTGTTTTCATTTTTTTTTTTTTTTTTTACTTATTGGCAAGGCTATGAGTTAATGAGCTGAGTCTAAATCTTTTCATGAGAAGAGACAGTTCAGCTCACACACGAAAATCTGGCATCTGCCAATGGTTTTAACTTACCCCTAGAAGTGGAAATAAAACTAGGGGAGAGAAAATATATTTTCTAAGTATAGTGGGTTTTCCGAGAACCACACTTTTTGTAGTGATTGTGAGAGAGCACTCTGACCTCAACAAATTCTGATTTGGTTAATCCTGGTGGTGGTGGTGGTGGGGTGGAGGGGGTCTGTTTTATGTGTAGTCTAGATTAACATTGTGAGGCTGGACCAATGTCTGTGTCAGGGCTGGGGAATCCCCAAGGGGTATTCAGGTCAAAAGAAACCAATAAATGACAAATCTTACAGCCTAACCAGGCGGACCTGTCTCACGAGCCCTGGGTTTCTGAGATCATTACCAATCATCCTAGACAGTGCTGGCAAATGTCACTTACCTCACCATCCAGGAACCTGTGGCTCAAAACCCATGAAGAAAAGCCTTGAATCTTAAATGAAAATGTCTAGAGTGAAGCCATCACAATATGGTAGAATGAAATGCAAATTTAATTGAAGAAAAAAAATCGAGATGATTTCATCCTGTATTCAGGGGCAGTCCAATTCTGGGGCTCTTTCTTTCTTACCCCCCATATTCTCAATCAGTCCTGAGTAAACTCTTTCACTCTATTTGACTAGGATTAACGGATTGATGGTGCTTCCATCTGGTTTCAATTACATTACTCTCAGATACCTGGGGTACCTTCACTGAGTGTGACTGCTCTGCCGGAGAGTCGTGAAACTTCATTTTGGAAGAGGTAAGATTTGCCGTGGTTTCCCTGACCTCGGGGCTGAGTACTGGGCTGATTCTGGCACGAGACAGGGGGAGGAGACAGGGAAACTATTATCAACCATCTGGGTATAACTCGGAGGGGAACTTGCCGAAGAAAGAGCAAAGCCACTGCCCCAGGAGGGGCACCTCAGAGAAAGAGCTGGGTAGACAGTGAATGGAGGCAGGATGGTGATCAGGAGGGGGTGATGATGGCGAGGGTTAATAGGAAGATGAACGTGAGCAGCAACATTGTGGAAAGCACGAGGCAAAGGATGAGGTGTGTCCTGGGTGTCTGAGGGCTGCTTTGAAAACTCATCTGGTCTCCTCTTGGTCGCTGGCGCTCCTATAATAGCAAGAATGAAAGGGAAAGGGTATCAGCAATCTACATTCCATCACTCAGCTCCCTGTGAGCACTCAGTTCCAATTCTCCCATCCTCTCCTTCAGTGGTATCATTTTGGTTTCTCTGGACATAGCAGAGACACGAGGGCCAGATGCTCATGGCTACGGTTAGGTAAAGGGATGCTCAGCCTTACCAGCAGGTGGCCAATATGAGTTCACTCCAAATTGGTAGATCTGGACCAACTATTCATCAAGAAGTCACATTTCTGGTAAAACAGAGCTTGTGATATCAACCAGGTCAAACCAGAAAGAGTTGCTTCCACTGGTAGCTGAGGGCCAGGAGGTTACATCATAGACAAATATGTTTAAGCCAACCACTCCATTTAAGACAACGACAGCCCAATTGTTCAGGAGGTGCTGCGGCAAGCCTGCTCTTGCATGCTGTGTGATTATCAGCAGGTCCCATTCTGACCCCATTATGACATCACTCTGCCTACTGGGAAAGCGGCAGCTAGTAGGAGGTCTTGAGACAGGGGAAGGGCAAGTAGGTAATATCTGGTGTGACGGCTGTCCCACTGTGTAGATTTAGAGACACAGAAGTGAAACTGGAAAGCAGCACTCAATCCAAAGAGGAATGGGGATCCTATGACTTGTGTGCATGCCCTGTAATGTCCAACTCTTTGCAATCCTTTGGACTACAGCCTGCATGTAGTCCGTCCATGGGATTTTTCAGGCAAGAATACTGAAGTAGATTGTTTCCTCCTCCAGGGGATCTTCCCAGCCCAGGGACTGAACCCACATCTCCTGCGTCCCCTGCACTGCAGGCGGACTCTTTACCCGTTGAGCCACTGGGGAAGCCCCGTCCTATGACTCACCCGTATCTCAAATGTCCAGGAAGAATCAATGTGGAACCATGCTTTAAGGTTCTGTGTGAAGTGAAAAGGATCACACCTTTGCATGGTACAGGAAAGTTGAAATAATATGTGGGATTCTCCCAGGGACCTAGATACCTTGAAAATATGGGCTGGTGAGTGACCAACTTTAAAAAGGTAAGTGGCTTGTATAATTTCCCAACTCCCAAATGACTCTGTATCGAGGGGACTCAATCATGAACCGACCTGAAACAGGGAAAGGAGTGAGTCAGGACAGGATCTGTGTGTAAATCAAGGAGATGGTTTCACGATCTTTATTACCCGCAGTTAAAAAGCCTGATCGAGAACCTTGGTTTCAAGCAACACCAACCGGCAAGTCAGAACTTGAGCTGAGAGTGAAGATTCTGGTCTCGACTTTGCCATTTGCTCCCAAGTGAAATCTAGAGCACGGCCCTCGGTACCTGAAATTCCCAACTTAGAAAATGTGCATGCTGCTACCTGCCCTACCTCACAGGATTTTATTTTTAAAAACGCAGGTGTGAACATGCGCCACAATTTTAAAAGACCTCACCTCTGTCATGGAAATTCTTCTTAGTCATTGTGGCAGTTTTTTTTTTTTNAAAGCGGCAGCTAGTAGGAGGTCTTGAGACAGGGGAAGGGCAAGTAGGTAATATCTGGTGTGACGGCTGTCCCACTGTGTAGATTTAGAGACACAGAAGTGAAACTGGAAAGCAGCACTCAATCCAAAGAGGAATGGGGATCCTATGACTTGTGTGCATGCCCTGTAATGTCCAACTCTTTGCAATCCTTTGGACTACAGCCTGCATGTAGTCCGTCCATGGGATTTTTCAGGCAAGAATACTGAAGTAGATTGTTTCCTCCTCCAGGGGATCTTCCCAGCCCAGGGACTGAACCCACATCTCCTGCGTCCCCTGCACTGCAGGCGGACTCTTTACCCGTTGAGCCACTGGGGAAGCCCCGTCCTATGACTCACCCGTATCTCAAATGTCCAGGAAGAATCAATGTGGAACCATGCTTTAAGGTTCTGTGTGAAGTGAAAAGGATCACACCTTTGCATGGTACAGGAAAGTTGAAATAATATGTGGGATTCTCCCAGGGACCTAGATACCTTGAAAATATGGGCTGGTGAGTGACCAACTTTAAAAAGGTAAGTGGCTTGTATAATTTCCCAACTCCCAAATGACTCTGTATCGAGGGGACTCAATCATGAACCGACCTGAAACAGGGAAAGGAGTGAGTCAGGACAGGATCTGTGTGTAAATCAAGGAGATGGTTTCACGATCTTTATTACCCGCAGTTAAAAAGCCTGATCGAGAACCTTGGTTTCAAGCAACACCAACCGGCAAGTCAGAACTTGAGCTGAGAGTGAAGATTCTGGTCTCGACTTTGCCATTTGCTCCCAAGTGAAATCTAGAGCACGGCCCTCGGTACCTGAAATTCCCAACTTAGAAAATGTGCATGCTGCTACCTGCCCTACCTCACAGGATTTTATTTTTAAAAACGCAGGTGTGAACATGCGCCACAATTTTAAAAGACCTCACCTCTGTCATGGAAATTCTTCTTAGTCATTGTGGCAGTTTTTTTTTTTTCTGTCTGAGCTTCGGAGAGCACAGATTGGACAAGCATTGCTATGTAAGTAATTGCCTTATGGCCTGAATCTTTTTTTTTTTTTCCCAGAAAAACAGGCTCAAATTGCTCTAGCGCCAGGAAGTTTATAGAACAATCTTGGAACCAGGTAGGACCTATTCACGTCAGGTAATAAGAACAAGTTTCACTTCCAGTTTCACATTGTCCCTTGGTCCTCTTCTCTTGAATTCTCTCGCTCTCTCTCAGGGAAATTCTAAGAACCATAAATGTCACTGAGGGGCGGGGTCTGCTAGTCTCTGGTGATGCCAGCAAGTGACTTACATCTCCCCAGGTCTTGGCTGTCTCACAATTGTGATATTTAATGAGATCATGCGAGTAAGATGCTTCGCCCTGAGTTGGCACCCAGTAAATGTGAAATGAAATTATGAAGGAAGTAGAGGAAACCAGCCTCTGGAATTTCATCCTCCTTGGCAACTCAGGATATCTTATTTTCTTCTTGGTTCAAGACACCAAGAAGCTCTGATGCCTCAAATTGCTACCCATAGGGCAGGGTGAAATGACTGCTATGGAATTTCTACCAAAGAGCCAGTAGAGGGAGCCCCCGAGCAAAACTTCCCTGGTCTACCTCATTTCTCTATAAAACAAATCTCTGCTCAGAGGCCGGGGACTTTTTCTCTCCCAGAAATCTTTTACTTAGAGAAAATTGGAGCCCTCATCAAAAGACCTGGACCCAGTCCTGTTTTCAGAGTAGCCAGGGCGGGGTTATTGTACTTCAGAGACAGCTTGAGTACCATGCCAAGTTTGGGCTCTGGGCTACCCAGAATAGAAAGTTCCTATTAGGGCTGATCCCAGGAGGTGTGGGGCTGAGACTTTTGAAGCTAACACTTTTCCAGTTCGTGGAATTTTGAATATTCTCTAGTTTCCTAATCATCCTCTCCCTACAAAGATCGAGATTCACAGTCCCTGTTGTTGTTCAGTTACTCAGTCGCGTCCAACTTTTTGCGACCCCATGGACTGCAGCACACCAGGCTTCCTTGTCCTTCACCATCTCCCAGAGCTTGCTCAAATTCACGTCCATTAAGTTGGTGATACCATCAAACCATTTCATCTTCTCCTCCTGGCTTCAATCTTTCCCAGCATCAGGGTCTTTTCCAATGAGTTGGCCCATCCCATCAGGTGGCCAAAATACTGGAGCTTCAGCTTCATTATCAGTCCTTCCGATGAATTTTCAGGACTGATTTCCTCTAGGATTGACTGGTTTGATCTCCTTGCAATCCAAGGGACTCTCAAGAGTTTTCTCCAAAACCATACAGTTTAAAAGCATCAGTTCTTCGGTGCTCAGCCTTCTTTATGGTTCAACTCTCATATCCATTCATAACTACTGGAAAAACCACAGCTTTGACTATGCAGACCTTTGTCAGCAAACTAATGTCTCTGCCTTTTAATATGCTGTCTAGGTTTGTCACAGCTTTTCTTCCAAGGAGAAGGTGTCTTAATTTCATGGCTGCAGCCACCATCTGCAGTGATTTTGGAGCCCAAGGAAATAAAGTCTCTCACTGATTCCATTGTTCCCCATCTATTTGCCATGAAGTGATGGGACCAGATGCCTTTTTTGAACGTTGATTTTTAAGCCAGCTTTTTCATTCTCCTCTTTCATTCTCATCAAGAGGCTCTTCCGTTCCTCTTTGCTTTCTACCATAAGGGTGGTGTCATCTGAAGTTATTGATATTTTTCCCGGCAATCTTGATTCCAGCTTGTGCTTCATCCAGCCTGGCATTTCGCATGATGTACTCTGCATATAAGTTAAATAAGCAGGGTGACAATATACGGCCTTGGTGTACTCCTTTCCCAATTTGGAACCAGTCCGTTGTTCCATGTCCAGTTCTGTTGCTTCTTGACCTGCATATAGATTTCTCAGGAGGAAGGTCAGGTGGTCTGGTATTCCCATCTCTTGAAGAATTTTCCACAGATTGTTGTGATCCACACCATCAAAGTTTTCAGCATAGTCAATGAAGCAGAAGTAGATGTTTTTTTGGAATTCTTTTGGTTTCTCTATAATCCAGCAGATGTTGGCAATTTGATCGCTGGTTCCTCTGCCTTTTCTAAATCAAGCTTGAACATCTGGAAGTTCTCCATTTACATACTGTTGAAGCCTAGCTTGAAGAATTTTGAGCGTTACTTTGCTAGCTATGTGAAACGAGTGCAATTGTGCGGTAGTTTGAACATTTTTATGCCATTGCCCTTCTTTGGGACTGGAATGAAAACTGATCTTTTCCAGTCTTGTGGTTGCTGCTGAGTTCTCCAAATATGCTGGCATATTGAGTGCAGCACTTTCACAGCATCATCTTTTAGGATTTGAAATAGCTCAACTGGAATTCCTTTACCTCCACTAGCTTTGCTCATAGTGATGCTTCCTAAGGTCCGCTTGACTTCACATTCCAGAATGTCTGGCTCTAGGTGAGTGATCACATCATCGTGGTTATCTGAGTCATGAAGATCCTTTTTGTACAGTTCTTCTGTGTATTCTTGCCACATCTTCTTAATGTCTTCTGCTCCTGTTAGGTCCCTACTGTTTCTGTTCTTTAATGTGCCCACCTTTGCATGAAATGTTCCCGTGGCATCTCTAATTTTCTTGAAGAGATCTCTAGTCTTTCTCATTTTATCGTTTTCCTGTATTTCTTTTCATTGTTCGCTTAGGAAGCCTTTCTTATCTCTCCTTGCTATTCTTTGGAACTCTGCATTCAGATGGGTGTGTCTTTCCCTTTCTCCTTTACCTTTTGTTTGTCTTCTTTTCTCAGCTATTTGGAAGGCCTCCTCAGGCAACCATTTTGACTTTTTTCATTTATTTTCCTTGGGAATGGTTTTGATCACTGCCTCCTGTACAATGTTATGACCCTCAATCCGTAGTTCTTCAGGCACTTTGTCTATCAAATCTAAAAGATCACAGTCCCTAAAACACCTTATTGCTCGTGCCCTAAGTCATGTCCGACTCAGCAACCTCATGGGCTATGTAGCCCACCATGCTTCTCTGTCTATGGGATTCCTTAGGCAAGGCTACTGGACAGGGTGCCATTACCTCCTCCACGGGATCTTCCCAACCCAGGAACAGAATCTGTGTCTCCAGCATCTGCAGGCCAATTCTCTACCACTGGGCCACCTGGGAAGCCCCCAAAGTCCTTATTCCAAGCCTGTTATAAGGCAGTCATGGAACCTGGGTGCTCTCAAGCAGCAGGCTGAAGGAAACAGTCCTTGCCCACTCTGAAGAGCCTTTAAATGCAGGCACCTGAGACCTCAGGGATGGGCATGAACACTGTCTCAGATACAAGACCTAAAATGCTGCCAAGAGGTGGCAAGATGGACTCTGCTGAGTCTCTGAGACAAGATTTTCCACAGTTTCTTCTCTGCTCAGACCCCTCAGGTCAACCAGGAGGCCCACTATCAAGGGACAAACCTTCTTTATTCCCCACACCTACTTTCTGGCTCATAGTTAATCAATGTAATAGTAGGAGCCCCAAGAGATGGCGGGAGGTCTTGCCAATCTTTCTTGCAATTAACATTTGCTCAGTGTGGTTTTGATCAGCAGTGGCCTCCTTTGTTAAAGGGTACTCAAGGGGCTCTGTGCCTCACCTACTTAGAGAACGATGCAGAGCTCAGGAGGAACCCAGAATAAGATGAAGACTTGCCGCTCAGGAAGCTTCAGAACATCTGAGTGCTCCTCTCCCTCCTCCTGCTGGTTCACTATCAAGAATAACAACAGCTGATATTTACTGAATATTGACAAGCCTCAGGTGCTGTGCTAAGAAGTATGTATACATTATCCCATTCGATCCTTAACAGCATCTTAGTGAAACAGTACCTTTACAGTGTCCATTTTAAAGTTGTAAAGCTGGGGCTTGGAGAGGCGAAATCACCTGCCTTGAGCCAAAGAGCGGTTTCAGAGTATTAGTTATATTCTGAAATTAGTTATATTCTGAAACTAATACAGAGTATTAGTTATATTGTGAAATATATTCTGAAATTAGTTATATTCTGACCCCCTCTTTGAGCCCTAGCTGGGTTCTCCAGAACAGACAACAGTTCCCTGCAGCATCAGGGGACTTTCCCAAGGTAAGGGCAGCCTGGGCCGTGGGACATACCTTGTCCAGTTCCCCTCAGGCCCCATGGAAGCATCTGATGTTCCTTGTCATTGCATTGCCTCATTTCCACGGGGTAAGTGCGCCCTGTCGTGGGAGGAAACAACTACACCAGGATGAAGCTCTTGCCTTCCTCTTCTCTCTCTAAGATAATCCATCTGACACCTGACCAAGCTGCAAAGAACAAACGGGACTCATTACATCTTTGGAAATTTCATTCGATCTTTAGAATTGGGGATGAGCTGGAAGACTGACAGGTGGAGACCTAGTTCCAGAGGAGAATTATCTAAGCCTTATGCCAGAAGAGAAAAGACTGTTTGGGACCTGCCATTAAGAATAGTTTATAGCGGGGGTAGGAGTGGGTACTGGATTTTATCAGCAGCTCTCAAGCCATGACTCCATCGACCCCGAGCTGTAACTTTGCTGGGCTCTGTTTGCCCAACTCTGGTTAAGGGTCAGTGTTGGCTCTTTTGACACAGAGGTTTGGACCGGGTAGGGAAACAGGCTGTATAGCTAACCCGGCAGGAGGTGCCTCTCTTTAATCCGAGATGACAGAGGTCCTGCTTTCAATTGCCCCATGAGCTTGACTGTTACTACTACCCTCTTCTGAAATCAACAGAGGGAAGCTGTCCAGTGAGAAGGTGGGTTTCTGATTATAAGAGGAAAAAAAAACAATGATACTGCCTTGAAGAGCCCGAGAACCACTGGCTGCAGGAAGGAGGCTCAGGTCTGTCCCAGGTCCCTCCTACCTCATAATGTTTTGACTCATGGAATAACGTGTTGTTCTGGGCCACCACTATAAGCAAATTTGTTCCAACTGGTTTGAAATATGTTCAGTTACAAATCAAAAGAAAACTTTGGTCTGGATTGTAAATAACAGGAGAATTACTAATGTTTTGATTATATCTGGAGCTCACGCATAGGACGAGTTCATTCTGATTAGGGATTTGGGGCCCAGTTCACTTAAACAAGAGGCACCAAGTCCTCATCAGGGGCCAGCCTTCATCGGGCTGCAACTTGCAACTTGCTTCATCTGCATCCTGCTTGGAGCCTTCCGGGGCCAAATTAGTTACAGAATATTTATGTTTTCCCTGAAATCGCCTTCAAATGCCTGGCAGTCTTCCAAGGGACCTAAAGGGATAAGGTATTAGGGACACAGATGCCTTAAGAAGGGGGGAAACACTAATAATACTAGTAAGAATTAACCAAGCTCCTGTTATACACCAGTGAAGCCGCTCAGTCATTCCTGACCCTTTACGACCCCTGGGACTGTAGCCTACCAGGCTCCTCCATCCATGGGATTATCCAGGCAAGAATACTGGAGTGGGTTGCCATTGTCTTCTCCAGGGGATCTTCCCGACTTAGGGATCAAACCCGGGTCTCCCGCATTGCAGGCAAACACTTTACCATCTGAGCCACCAGGGAAACCACTATATACACCAGGCAGTGTCCTAAAGCCCTTCACATAGCTCCATTTACTCTTAGTAACCCTAGGAGGCAAGTACCAGTATTATTCCTCCTACAGATGAGAAAAGAGGGAGGTGACTGAGCTTGTCCGAGGTCTCAGGGCTATTTAAGTAGGTGGGGTTCTCATCCAGGCTGTCTGGCTTATGCTCTGAGTCCCGTGCTAGATTTTCTCCTCCTCACAGAAGGATCTCCGGTGGGGTCAGTAGGGGAGGGTCTGGGCATGTATAGATCTCAAATGAAAAGGGATCCATATTCAGTCTGGTGTTGAATTTGCTGTGGACAGTGTGCAGAAGACCAGATAACACAGGGACTAATGGGCCCATAGAAACCTGTTGTCTGAGGCCTGGGGATCCCCTGACCACTCGACCCAGTGCCATAGAAGAAGACTGTGATAACAGTAGCTTTAACACACCCTAGGAACTCCTGCGCTATGTCAAGTCGCTTCAGTCTGGCCAGTTCTTTGCAACCCCATGAACCGTAGCCTGCCAGGCTCCTCTGTCCATGGGATTCTCCAGGCAAGAATACTGGAGTGACTCCTAAAGGGCAAGAATTATTCAACTTTCTCTGAGCAACAGTCATGAGATTGCATAAATTACAGGGTGCACAGACTCTGACCCTTCGTTTTAGAGATGAGGTCGAAAGAGGCCAAGTGAATCATGAACTCCACGAGGTTAGGGCAGCAGAGCCTGGATGGGAACCCAACTGCCTCCTGGTTTAGTCAGGCTGTCTGATCATGGGGTGTCTGAAGGCTGGGGGGTCAGATTAGAGAATACAGTGCTTACTGCTGAGGGAGGCTACTAGTGCTCAAGACCCTACCTTCTAGAAAAGAAACGGAGATGTTTTTCTAATTTGTGTCAGGAACTAGAGCCTGGAGGGAGAGTCAGTTTACACCAGCTCACAGGCCAGGTTGACTTCCCTGGTAGCTCAGACGGTATTAGCTTCTGTCTACAATGTGGGAGACCTGGGTTCGATCCCTGGGTCCAGAAGATCCCCTGGAGAAGGAAATGGCAACCCACTCCAGTATTCTTGCCTGGAAAATCCCATGGATGGAGGAGCCTAGTAGGCTACAGTTCACGGGGTTGCAAAGAGTCGGGTATGACTGAAGAACTTCACTTCACAGGCCAAGTTAGGGAATGAGCTCATTGATTTCTGTCCCCAAATATCCAGATCACCAGATACACAGGTGGTGGGGGTGACTAGCTTATAAAAGTCTGAGAGCTCAGACATCCGTAGGCTAACGTAGAGCAGCGTAACTTCTCTTGCCTTGGTGGAAGTGGTCAAAGAAATATTTTCAGGGAGGGATAGTGGCTAATTTGCTCTTTCCTTTTCTATCACCTCCCTGAACCATTTTTGTTTCCTGAATCTAAGTGACTTCAAGACAGAAAACTAAGTAGAAGCAAATCACCCTCATAGTGAATTGGGACCCTAACTGCTGCCCCAGAGTGAGGGTAGGTGAAGCCAGTCCCTTCTCAGACTTGGTCGTTCCTAATACCCAAGATATGGTGATCTGGATAATTCTGGGACCTGACAACTCAAACATAATCAGCCTGTGGGCTTCTAAGAGTATGAACTGCCCATAAAAACCTGGCCTTGTCCGCAGGTGTTACCAAGTCCTTGGAACTAAAACCTGGATCTTAACAGATGCGCTTTTTTCTTCTCAGCTGATACATCCGCACCAATGACATGCTCATATAAACTCATGGATGAAAGTGTTCCTGATATAGTGGGACACAAGACACAGAAGTCTGCAACAGGGAAAGGGAGCCTACGGTGGCTTGTTGGTCAGCAAGGGCTATATAAGTTCATAAGAACTCAGGGTGGGCGTAAGTCTTACTGAGAGGAGAATGTGGGCTGCTTAAAGGCCTCTTTCACCTTTTGAACTGTGAGTGCCGTGGTGGCAAGCAGGATCCAGATCTCTGAATCTGCTGAGCCTAGAATATGGTTTTTCCAGTAGTCACGTATGGATGTGAGAGCTGGACCATAAAGGCTGAGTGCCGAAGAATTGATGCTTTTGATCTGTGGTGTTGGAGAAGACTCTTGAGAGTCCCTTGGACAGCAAGGAGATACAACCAGTTAGTCTTAAAGGAAATCAGCCCTGAGTATTGAAGGACTGATGCTGAAGCTTCAATACTTTGGCCATCTGATGTGAAGAGCTGACTCATTGGAAAAGACCCTGATGCTGGGAAAGACTGAAGGCAGGAGGAGAAGGGGACGACAGAGGATGAGATAGTGGGATGGCGTCACCAACTCAATGGACATGGGTTTGAGCAAACTCCAGGTGACAGTGAAGGATGGGGAAGCCTGGCATGCTGCAGTCCATGGGATCCCAAAGAGTCAGACATAAATGAGCAACTAAACAGCAGAGTATATGGCCTACCAGACCCCCCACGATGTTGATGAGGCCGTGGGGCCTGGGTAAGGTATAACTTTCTTCTTTTCTCTATTAGAGAATGAGGTCATCGAAAAGCAAGACCTGGGTGAGGAGTAGATGGTCATCCTTGCCCCCAAGGAATCACTGAGGGACTCCCACAATGTCCAAGGAGAATTCTGAACATCTGGCCCAGTGGAAAGGAGACTTGAGTCTTGCCCCTCGACTCCAGTGAGTCAAGTACAGATGATCTTCTTATACCCAGTCTCTTGAGGTCCAGACGTGTGCTAAGTATTGATGGGGACCCTTACCTTACCTGGGCACCTCCACCTTTAGGACTGGGAGCTGGGAGAAAAGGGTTTATGGGCTTTGAACTGAAGGGAAAGGTCCAGGGAGGATCCCAGGCCTGTCCCTTGCTTGGCAGGGTCAATGAGAATAGTTCCTTTGACTTTCAGTAGGGCAAGAAGAGGGAAGGTAGATTTTACCCAGGATCTCTCAAGAGGAGTACCTGCGTATGTATGTGAAAAGGTCTAAGGACAACTCCACTTGCTTCAGAACAGGAAGAATCTACCCAGGAAAGAAAGTCATATGGTGGAGATGCCATTCCACACTGGGCCATGAGAAGATGCTTCCCAAGTCATTTTTCGGATGCTTCCGTGGGCCTGTCAGTGGCCATATGTATAATAATAAAGATAACAATAAAAATAACAGTAATAGATCATTTGCCTGTACCAAAACCTTTGCAAATAACTCAGTAAACTATAATAACTCTTTGTGGTGAATGCTATTATTACTCTCATTCAGTCCCATCACTTCATAGCAAATAGATGGGGAAACAATGGAAACAGAGACTTTATTTTCTTGGGCTCCAAAATCACAGCAGATGGTGACTGCAGTCATGAAATTAAAAGACACTTACTCCTTGGAAGGAAAGTTATGACCAACCTAGATAGCATATTGAAAAGCAGAGACATTACTTTGCCAACAAAGGTCCGTCTAGTCAAAGCTATGGTTTTTCCAGTAGTCGTGCATGGATGTGAGAGTTGGACTATAAAGAAAGCTGAGCACTGAAGAATTGATGCTTTTGAACTGTGGAGTTGGAGAAGACTCTTGAGGGTCCCTTGGACTGCAAGGAGATCCAATCAGTCCATCCTAAAGGAAATCGGTCATGAATATTCATTGAAAGGACTGATGCTGAAGCTGAAACTCCAATACTTTGGCCACCTGATGCAAAGACCTGATTCATAGGAAAAGACCCTGATGCTAAGAAAGATTGAAGGCAAGAGGAGAAGGGATGACAGAGGATGAGATGGTTGGATGTCATCACTGAATCGATGGACATGAGTTTGAGTAAGCTCCAGGAGTTGGTGATGGTCAGGGAAGCCTGGTGTGTTGTGTAGTCCATGGGGTCACAAAGAGTCAGATACGAATGAACGACTGAAGTGTCAAGAAATCAAAACTTGGAAAGCTTAAATAACTTATGAAAAGTCATATAATCAATGAAATACAGGTGCCAAGATATGTTTGAACCCAGGTCTGTTTGGCTGCAAACCCTGAACTATTCGCTGTTATACTCACGACATGTGAGAGTCTAGCCTACCAGAGCCCTATGTCTACCTCTACAGTTGAGTGAGGTGAGACAGAGAGGAAGACATGGTTTAAAAAAAGCGTTAACATCTTCTGTGCACACTCATATGTACAGACTCATGTATGTAGAAGAGAGTGTGTTTAGATAAGCTACTTCTCCTTTCATTCTCCATACATTAGACATTATAATGTGAACACTCCCACTTTCGGGGGCTTCCCAGGGGGTGCAATGGTAAAGAATCCACCTGCCAATGGAGGAGAAGCAGGTTCTATCCCTGGGTCGGGAAGATCCCCTGGAAGGACATGGCAACCGACTCCAGTATTCTTGCCTGGAAAATTCCATGGACAGAGGAGCATGGTGGGCTGGAGTCCATGGGGTCACAGACAGCTGGACACTCCCACTTTTTAGGTGAAGTAAGCAGGTCACAAAGAAGCTAAATAATTTGTCCAAGATCATACATCCACTCGATTTCTTGAATCTATGTGGTTTGATGCCAAATCCATGGCTCTTTCACTATAACATACTGTCACCATAATCAGATGTACTCAGAGTCAGCTAGCATTTATTACACACCCACCACAGGTTAAGCACTGTGCTAGGCTCTTTCACAAACAGTAGATGGTTACTCATTGATTGGTCTTCCAGTTCACTAAGCTGGGCAGCAGCCTCCTAGTCAAGGTTATATAAAAGAATAAATCAGAGTAATTCCTTTTCTTCTTCTTTCTAGGTATTCTCAGTAGCTAAGTCCAAGCTAAAGATTTCACAAAAGGGTGGTGTTGTCACCTGAAGGACCAGGGAAAAAAAGAAAAACTAGATTAAGGTTGAAAAACTTGAGTCTCCAAGTCCCCGATCCAATGACGCAGGGTCTTCGTTCTCTCTTCGCTGGATGCATTTCCAGTGCCACCCTATTTCCATTCGAGTCCGCCCCACATTTCTGAGGTGCCCTCTAGCTTTGCTCCTTCGAGGTAAAGAAGCAGGGAGGCAGTTGATGATAGAAGGAAGGAAAAATTCCCTTGCTTCTAGAGTCTATCGGGAATTTAGGTCTGTCTTCCTCTTGACCCCTTGAGCCTCGAACTCTAATTCTCCCATGTCAACATCAATTGAATGTATTACCGAAGTCATTGCTGAGAACCTGTCACACTAGATCCCTGAGGAGACTTTGGAGCAGCGGTGAGGTAAATAATAATTGATCAAGTAGTAAATAATAGCAAAATTTCTCATGAAGCAAAGCTAAGTATTTTTTCATTTGATTGTAGATGGTGAACGACTAAAGCGACTTACAGCAGCAGCAGCAGCAAGTACGTATCAGGCAGAAGATCTGCTTGGTGGAGCCAAGCTCAAAGTGGTGGGTGGGACTTGGGTAGATGCTTCATTTCTAAGGCCTGGGCTCTAACCCAAGGCTTCAGCAGATATGGGAGATATCAGCAGATGAATTCTGTCTTCAAAGCTGTGACACCACAGAGTAAGACTTGCTTAGAGGAGGAAACCCCAGTGGAGGAAAGATGGAGGCGAGTGAAGTTTTGCTGCTGCTGCTGCTGCTGCAGCAGATGGATTATTTGCTTGAGGAGGGAAAACGGGCAACAGAGCTCTCAGTCTAGGATCTGGGTGACTTCTTGCCTAGGCTGGCTTCATGGGTGTGCAACTTGAGTAGACACACATGGCCCTGTGCTCAGCAGGGCCGTGTGCTTGGTTTAATCCTCTGCTGTCTTTGTCCTGAAATTCTTAATAATTGTACCTTTGAACTTGTGTTTTGTAAGCAGTCTGTTGTGGGACAATGGAGAACTCATGAGTAGCGAAGACACACGCCATATATGTATTCACCATTCCTCGCTGCCCCCATGAGGTTGGCAGTTCCCCCAAGAGCACAGAATTCCAGTGGGAGCCCAGTGAGATGCAAAGTAAGTCAAAGGTGAGTATATGAGGAAGGAGGGGGCACGGACAACATCAAGAGGTCCTGCTGCTGGAACCAGAACTTGTTTGACTGTAGAAATAAGGCAGTGGGGTTCTATGAAACACTAGTGACCAAGGACCCCTACTTCATCATTTCTTACTCGTGTTCCTTCCCTCTATTTGCCAACCACCTATGCTGAAAAGGGTGGCATGGAAGGGAAGCGGAGACGAGGGCCATCCACAGTTGCTTCTCCTTCCAGTCCTTCCTTCCTCATCATCAAGCTGAAGTCAGAGATGCTGGTAGGACATTCACATATTAGAAGTCAGATGAAAGCAGTTGAGTTCATTTTGTTCAACGTGTCCAGTGTGCTGCTAAGAACTAAACACATAGGTATGACCTATGAGATACAAGTTGTGTGATTTCAGTGATTCTGCAAATGAATTAAATGCTCTTATATTTTCATTTAAAACTAGCATTGCACAATATAAAGATGTATGGTAAAATTCATGCTAGTGAAAATTTTTATTTAGCATGACATGGAACTAGCAAATAAAAACCATGACAATAGAGAGACTTAAGGAGAAAAGCTTTATATTTTAGTACCTTTAATAACACTTTTTTCCCTGCGTATGTGAACGAGGGGCCCCACATTTTTCCTTACTGGGCCCCATGACTTACGTCGCTGGCGCTGCTCCTACCCTTATTTTTTTCTTAATGAGAAACAGAGGCAAAGCACCAGGGCTAATTCAAGGCAATGAATGGAAAACTTGGACTTGATTCTTCTCCTAAGCAGGTGGGCATCCTTTTGCAGTAACAGTGGTCTCCAACGTCGAGCGCGGGGAGGACTGACACTCCTGAATGAATATGAGGAAACCCCAGGCAAATTCAGGTTCACCACATATACTCAGGGACGTCAGATCCACCCCTAAACCAGAAGTGGTATTTCTCCGTTGGCGTCTTCACGGCAGTGACAGAGGTGAAGAGAGTCCATGCTGTCCGTGAGCTCACGGGTGGAGAGAACTCTGCACGTGCACAAACACACACGCGTGCACATTTGGGTGCGCTGTGGTTGGTCTTGACACACATTGTACAGGTACACCACACCTAAGTGTTTGCATGTGATGTGGGCTTGGGCGCCTCTTAGCACCTGAGAGAGGTGGTTTTCACATGGGTCTCGGGGTCGGGGGTGGGGTGGGGAGGACTGGCTGATTGACCGAGCACCTTAAGGCTTGGGTGAACACGGTCCTTCTGGACCCTGGTCCTCAGGAGACCACGGCTGAGAGTGGAGAGCTATCCTGATGGGTTTGGGGGGCTGGTGAGGGGACACATGGCTCCATTTCCAGGACCAGTTCTTCCTGTAACCACTCTCCTCTCCCTTTATATCACAGAAGACAAACACCTGTTGACTTAAAGAACAGAGGATTTTCGACTTCCTTCTGAAAGGAGTGACAGGAGCAACCCTACCGCCTCCAGGGCTGTGAAAGACTCTTCCCTTCCACCCCTGGACAAAAAGACGAGGAGACAGTCTCATGAACGAGGCCCTTGAGGGACGTGCAGAGCGGATGTCAGGCCCGCTGACCTCTTTTTACTCGGCACCAGCGAGTCTGGAAGGATGGGGTCGCTGTCTACTCCCCCCCTTAGCTGCCTGGTGCTTCTTCCCCACAGGAGGCTAAGTGCCAGTCTGTGTCCCCACCTCACATCCCACCCCTTCTCTAGGCCTTTGGGTTATGCTAGCCAACAGGTGGCAAAGGGCACTGCTGATTCTGAGTGCATCTTCCCCAGTCTCCCACCCCCTCTGCTGAAAGAGATTCACTTCTCATGAAAATCTGGTAAGCCTGCCAGCACCCCCAGGAGGAAAAAGTCACTAACTCACTTCTTTAGAAGCACATTCCCCACCCCTCACCGGGTGGCACCACCAGCCCACCAAAGAATCATTGCCTTTTATTGTTTCCATATTTCCCAGTGCATTTTAACCAGACATTCAAATGGCACCCCACGTCTATATTTAAAGGCTGTGGTGGGGGGACTCCCCACCCCCACCCCCCTCAGAAGAGACCTGTATTCCACCTCCCAGAAGTGGCTTCTCATCAGAGTGGAGGTGATTCAGCTTTCCTAGAAGACCATTTGCAGGGGAAAATACAGTACTACTGCTCAGAGTGCTGCCTGCTTCCAGAGATTAAAAAAAAAACAAAAAACACCAAAAAAACCCTGCTCTCAGACACATGGAATTCCCATTGATGAGGTCTGACCAACACCAGGCGCTGAATTTTTCCCGTTAAACTTAAAGCTCAGGATGAAAGACCGTGGGGGTGGGAGAAGGGGTCCGATTTGGTCTTTTCAGCTCTCTGGAGGATCTGAACTCCGCTCACCACCCCCCAAGGTCAAACGACTGATGTGCAAAAAGCCCCTCCGTCTGTCCCTCCACTTGCCCTGCCCAAGCTCTCCCTCCTCACAAAGAAGGAGGCTCTTTGCCACAGCACAATGAAGCCCCGGTGGATTTACCCAGATTAGAGAACCCCTTGANTCTTCTTTTTCTAGGAGCCAAATAGAAATCAGATTGTATGGAAAATGCCATTGATGGGATTTTTTTTCCCCTTAAGAAAAGGGACCAAATTAGATTGCAAAAACCCAGAACTGCTTTTTTTTCTTTCCTCTCTTTTTTTTCTGATCTAAAAATAACCCCTTGCTTGAGCTGACTGCGGTATCTTTTGTGTTGCAGCTCTCTGCTTTTAGTAGTGTGGTCCTGGTGAAGGGTGGAACACAGTGCAGATATCGATCTATTGATATTTGCAAAGCCAGGAATTAATTTTAATAAAAACGGTTGCGACTCATCGTGGTGGTGGGTAATAGAGAAGAGGGGGCGCCCTGGGAAGATGTATGCCATTCACACTTTATTGGTTCATTTTTTTCCCCTAATTCATCTTTTAAAGATACAATTCCCACCCCACGTGTCTCACGTGGCCTGTGACCAGCACATGCAACCCCCATTCATACAAACACAAAGCACCAGGGCTTTCACACTTAGCAGACACAGTACATTCATAAGCAAAGGCTCTGGGATCTTCCTTCCTCTCCTGGTTGCTTGGCAGAAAAGGCATAGCAGCCCACCAAAACAGGTTTCAGTTCAATTGGGGGGACTTAAATAGTCAACTTGATAATTAGATTATGTTGTTAAAATCTGCATGTCATAAAAATCTGCTCTTTTGTGTGTGGGGGGGAGCCACCACCCTCTTCACATAGCTCACAGTACAGTTCTAACTGGACTATTTCACAACCGTACATTTTCCCACGTACCTATGAATTATATACAGGAATATAGAGAGCGCTTCCCCCATAGAAGCAAGTTGGGTGACAGGTGTCACTCTCAAAACTTTGGGGAGGGGGGATATTGGATTTCTCTATTTTCAGAGAAAGCAATTTATAGAGGCCATTGCCCACATTTCTTGCTTTGCAACCCTCTCCCCCAACCCTCTCCTCGCACATGTGCCTCTGACCCATTCAGTCTTTAGCCTCTGCTGAGACTGTTAATGAGGGGACTAATTAGGCCCATTGTGTACAGGGGCCCTCTTGGGAAGCATTTGGATGACAAGGGTTGTGGGGGGTCTTGGGTGGAGGACAAGTGTCCATAATGTATTGAAATTAAGACTGAAAATTAAGAGGACCTTGAATTTTTTGGATACACCCACAAAGTCAGGCTTCTGATGCCTCCTCACCTGATCATTTGTGCGTATCACTATTTCCTAAAAGAAGGAGGCCCTTGCCGTCACTCCCTGATATCTAGGTGGAGGCGGGGGAGGCGGTTAAGATATTGTCATCCTCAACATTTTCAGACAAGGACAGAAAATGCATAATTCTATTATGCCAGGCTAGTAGGTCAGGGGAGTGGAGGGCAGAGAAAACCAACCCCCATCTGGCCCTTGTCAGACCCAAGGAGAAGCCCTGAGGGCTAGTAGGGCCAGAGTTTATCTAAGGATAGTTTCTGGGGTTTGGAGGAAACCTTCAACTGATGACAGACAGATGACATGGTTTTCCTTGTCTTTCCCCCTCTTTCTTCTCTGACGGTTCATGGAGGGCAAGGCAAGTGCCTATGGCGTGTGCTGCCACAGCGGCAGCAGCAACAAGGAGATGCTACGAGAAAACCCAGTGTTCCTCTCTGCCCCTAACCCAGCGCAGTCTGTAGACTGTGGTAAAGACACTGATCGGTGGATGCTTCCAGCCAACCAGGCACCTGCAAACCACTACCCCGGCTTGCAAGGGCTCCCAGACACCCTTCATCACAAATGCATTCATTCACAGAAATCTACAGCCATTCATGCACCTGCACACAGCGACATTCATTCATATTTTAGCCACAGCTGCAGCCACACATTTGCCTGCAAAGGCTGAGCAAGTGTGCACAGCAGAAACATGTTTTTAGAAGGCTGCATTCCACCCCTCCCTTCTTGTGCACAGACACACATCCTCACTGTTGGCGCTGCTTCCTTCCCCTTGAAAAGAACAGACTTCTGCCATAGAAAGTGAAAGTGAAGTCACTCAGTCAAGTCTGACTCTTTGTGACCGCGGGGACTGTAGCTCACTAGGCTCCTCTGTCCATAGGCTTCTTCAGAATCCTGAATACTGGAGTGGGTTGCCATTTCTTTCGCCAGGGGATCTTCCTGACCCAGGGATTGAACCCAGGTCTCCTGCATTGCAGGCAGATGCTTTACTCTCTGAGCCATCTGCCAGACAGACAGTTGACTCCCAGTCTGTATGAAGACCTGCTGACCTCGCCCATGATTAGATCATGGACGAGATGCCAGTGTGCTGGCAGGGGTGCAGATGTCTAGGTGGATGAGGGGGGGCCAGTTCTTTTCCTGGCCTGGTTTTCCTCCCTTGGCAGCCTGGTGGACAAAGAGAGGGCCAAGGGAGGGGCTTGCAGTGTGGCCCAAGCTTGCACAGTGCCCCACTTGGCCCGTTCAGATCTTGTCCTTCGGAAAGAGGTGAGAGTTGTGGAGAGCTGTCGAGTCCTGCAGGAGCCAAGACTTGGCATTCCCAGGCCCTGGGAACCCGTATGGGGCTGGACACCGAGGCTGGGGTGCTGGGGATTCTCCACTTGCCCCTCCAGAGCTGCTTGGGGGTTTCTTCATGCTCTTCTGTGCTTCTGGAGGTTGACCTCCATGAACTCTGGATGTCTGGTTCAACCAATGGGGGGACCCTGCCAGGGAAGTCTGAAGACAGGAGGGCCATCTTCCTCTGGGCCAAGCTATGGGTGGTCTGTGGCTGTGTTCCTCTTCTGCAGCACTAAAGTCCCTGGATCCACGTTCCTCATTAGTTCCTATTGGCTACTGTAAAACATCTCCCATCAGAATGCTGGGTAACTAGCATTTGTTTTATGCACACAGAACAAGGTGAGCTTTTTCAGTTAAGTACATTAAAGGACAGATGTTGCAGGAGATATTGCAGCAGAGCAGTTTAGGAAGGTTCTGGAAGTGGACCATTAGCTTAGCAGTTTAGCTGCCTTGTGATCATGGGCAAGTTATTTAATTCCTCTCAGCCTCAGTTTCCTCCCCTGTAAAATGGGAATAGTAATGATAGCAGTACTCTGGTCTTAGAATTGTTATAAGGACTGTTAAAGGTAATATATGTGAAAATGTGTAACCCACTGCCTGGCACAGAGTTAACCCATAATAAATCTTCGGTTGTTGCTGTTGTTCAGTCACTAACTTGTGTCTCTTTGCAACCCCATGAACTGCAGCATGCCAGGCTTCCCTGCCCTTCACTATCTCCCAGAGTTTGCTCAAATTCATGTCCATTGAGTTAGTGATATCATCCAACCATCCCATCCTCTGTCACTCCTGTCTCCTCCTGCCCTCAATTTTTCCCAGCATTAGGATCTTTTCCAGTGAGTCGGCCCTTTGCATCAGGTGGCCAAAGTAGTGGAGCTTTAGCTTCAGCATCAGTCCTTTCAGTGAATACTCAGGGCTGATTTTCTTTAGGATTGACTGGTCTGATCTTCTTGCAGTCCAAGGGACTCTCAAGAGTCCAGCACCACAATTGAAAAGCATCAATTATTTGGTGCTCAGCCTTCTTTATGGCCCAACTCTCACATCTGTACATGACTACTGAAAAAAACCACAGCTTTGACTATATGGACTTTTGTCAGTAAAATTTGGAGAAAGCAAAGATAGCCCACTCCAGTACTCTTGCCTGGGAAATCCCATGGAAGGAGGAGCCTGGGAGGCTACAGTCCATGAGGTCACTAAGAGTCGGACATGACTGAGCAATTTCACTTTCATGCACTGGAGAAGGAAATGGCAACCTACTCCAGTATTCTTGCCTAGGGAATCCCAGGGACGGGCGCCTGGTGGGCTGCCATCTATGGGGTCGCACAGTCGGACATGACTGACGTGACTTAGCAGCAGCAGTAAAACACTGGCTGTGTTTGTCATAACTTAGATATACCCAACTGAATGCAGAGTTCCAGAGAACAGCAAGGTAAGATAAAGTGAAAGTGAAGTCATGTCCAACTCTTTNAGGGACGGGCGCCTGGTGGGCTGCCATCTATGGGGTCGCACAGTCGGACATGACTGACGTGACTTAGCAGCAGCAGTAAAACACTGGCTGTGTTTGTCATAACTTAGATATACCCAACTGAATGCAGAGTTCCAGAGAACAGCAAGGTAAGATAAAGTGAAAGTGAAGTCATGTCCAACTCTTTGTGACCCCATGGACTGTAGCCTACCAGGCTCCTCCATCCATGGGATTCTCCAGGCAATAATACTGGAGTGGGTTGCCATTACCTTCTCCAGGAGATCTTCCCAACCCAGGGATTGAACCTGGGTCTCCTGCATTGCAGGCAGATGCTTTACCATCTGAGCCACCGGGGAAGCGTGGCTTCTTAAATGAACAATGCAAAGAAATAAAAGAAAACAATAGAATGGCAAAGACTAGATATCTCTTTGGGGCTTCCCCAGTGGCTCAGCAGTAAAGAATTCTCTTAGTTTCTCAGCCATTTGCAAGGCCTCCTCAGACAAACCAGTTTGGCTTTTTACATTTCTTTTTCTTGGGGATGGTTTCACCATCTCCTGTACAGTGTTACGAACCTCCATTCATAGTTCTCCAAACACTCTATCAGATCTAATCGCTTGGATCTATTTGTCACTTCCACTATATAATCATAAGTGATTTGATTTAGATCATACCTGAATGGTCTAGTGGTTTTCCCTACTTTCTTTCAGTTAAGGCTGAATTTTGCAATAAAGAACTGATGATCTGAGCCACAGTCAGCTCCAGGTCTTGTTTTTGCTGTGTAGAGCTTTTCCATCTTTGGCTGAAAAGAACATAATCAATCTGATTTTGGTATTGACCATCTGGTGGTGTCCATGTGTAGAGTCATCTCTTGTGTTGTTGGAAGAGAGTGTTTGCTATGACCAGTGCATTCTCTTGGAAACTGTTAGCCTTTGCCCTGCTTCATTTTGTACTCCAAGGCCAAGCTTGCCAATTACTCCAGGTATCTCCTGACTTCCTACTTTTGTGTTCCAATCCCTATGATGAAAAGGAGTTTTTTTTTTTTTTTTTTCTTGGTGTTAGTTCTAGAAAGTCTTGTATGTCTTCATAGAATCATTCAACTCCATCTTCTTCAGCAGCTGTGGTTGGGGCACAGACTTAGATTACTGTGTTGTTGAATGGTTTGCCTTGGAAGTGAATAGAGATCATCCTGTTGTTTCTGAGATTGCACCCAAGTACTGCATTTTGAACTCTTTTGTTGACTGTGAAGGCTACTCTATTTCTTCTATGGGATTCTTGCCCACAGTACTAGATATATGGTCATCTGAATTAAATTCACCCATTCCTGTCATTTTAATTCACTGATTCCTAAAATGTTGATGTTCCCTCTTGCCATCTCCTGTTTGATCACATCCAACTTACCTTGATTCATGGACCCAACATTCCAGGTTCTTTTACAATACTTCTCTTTATAGCATCAGACTTTCACCACCAGACACATCCACAACTGAGTGTCCTTTCTGCTTTGGCCCAGTCCCTTTACTCTTTCTGGAGCTATTTCTCCACTCTTCCCCAGGAGCATATTTGACATCTACATCAAACCAGTCAATCCTAAAAGAAATCTGTCCTGAATATTCATTGGAAGGACTGATGCTGAAGCAGAAACTCCAATACTTTGGCCACCTGATGAGAAGAGCTGACTCACTGGAAAAGACCCTGATGCTGGGAAAGACTGAAGGCAGGAGGAGAAGGGGACAACAGAGGATGAGATGTGGGATGGCATCAGTAACTCAATGGAATGAGTTTGAGCAAGCTCCCAGAGTTGGTGATGGACAGGGAAGCCTGGTGTGCTGCAGTCCATGGAGCTGCAAAGAGTTGGACACGACTGTGACTGAACTGATCCGGAGGACTCATCTCCCATTGTCATATCTTTTTTCCTTTTCATACTGTCCTGGGGTTCTCAAGGCAAGCATACTGGAGTAGTTTGCCATTACCTTCTCCAGTGGACCACATCTTGTCAGAATTTTCCACCGTGACCCATCTGTCTTGGGTGGCCCTGCATGGTGCGTCTCATAGCTTCACTGAGTTACACAAGGCTGCGATCCATGTGATCCTTTTTGTGAGCTTTCGGGGATTGTGGTTTTCATTCTGGAGGCTGTGGGATTGCAGCTCTTGCTTCTTCTGTCTGCCCTCTGATGGAGGAGGATAAGAGGCTCGTGCAAGCTTCCTGATGGGAAGGACTGGCTGTGCGGAAAACTGGGTCTCCGTCCCCTGGCAGGACCATGCTCAGTAAATCTTTAATCCAATCAGCTGCTGACGGGTGGGCTTTACTCCTTCCCTGTTAGTCGTTTGGCCTGAGGTTACCCAGTCCTGGAGTCTAAAGGCTCAATGGTAGGGCTAATGGTGACCGCCAAAAGCACTTATGCCAACAGTCACTGCCTAGGTATTTAACTATTCAGACTGTAAGCACGCATTCTACAGATGACCATCTATGGAGCATCTAGTACTTTCAAAGTCTTGGGTCCCCGGCCAACAGTAAGATTTCCATTTTATATCATGATCTGAAGATAACACACACCAAGGTAAAAGATAATGCTTAGCCTTACAACTTGCGATGGACTCTGATATTCCTTCTTTTGTTCTGTTTCATCACACACACACACACACACAATGTAGGTCCCAACTCATCAATGGAGAAACATTGATTGGGTTTATCTTCCAGGGATGAACGTTCTTTGAAGGTGACGGACTAGGTAGAGACCATATCCTCATGTCTTCTAGATAGGTGAAGTCACATTAATGCAGAGAAAGTCAGTTAAAGATACTCTATAGAATCTCAAATTCCCACAGTGGGTGTCTGAGTGGACCTACATGTACAGAAACCAGGTGTTGAGGAAAGGGAGCCAAGTGTATCAAACATGGCGCTTGCCTTCAAGGAGCTGATAGCGGAGTCACAAGGTTCACCCACTCATTTATTCATGTAGCAAATCGAGCGCCTGCTGTGTGCTAGGTAGCACGGTTCTGCATCAGTGAACAAGTTCCTGACCCCACCAAGCTTATCTTCTCGTGAGACTGACACACAACAAGTGAATAAATAACCAAAGCAGCAGAAGGCAGTGCTGACGGTGGCAATGGCTCTTAAGGAAAGGGGAGGGGACCTCCCTGGAGGCCCAGTGGTTAAGAAGCTGCCTGCCAATGCAGGGGACCTGGGTTGGATCCTTAGTCTGGGAAGACTCCACATGCCTGCAGGGCAACTAAGCCTAGGACCCACACTACTGAAGCCCCCGTGCCCCAGAGCTGGTGCTCCACGATTGGAGAAGCCACCACCACGAGAAGTCTGTGCACTGCACCTGCAGAGTATCCCCCACTTGCGGCAACTGGAGAAAGCCCGTGCCCAGCAATGAAGACCCAGCATAGTCGAAAGTAAATAAATAGAGAAAGAAAGAAAGAAAAAGCAAGGAAATGGAGGGTGACTGATAGGAAGGCCTGTTTCAGATAGGGTAGTCAGGGAAAACCTCTAAGAAGAAGGTATTTGACCACAGACATGAAATTTGAGCGCAAACCCTGTACATTCCAAAAGAAACGCACTTCATGAAGAGGGACCAACAAGGAGAGGCGCGGTTCGGGAGGGATGCTCAAGAGGGAGCGGATATACATATATTTATAGCTGATTCACATTGTTGTATACCAGAAACTAACACACACTGTAAAGCAATTATCTTCCAATTAAAAAAAAAAACATTCTGTGATAAACCGTAATGGAACAGAATATTAAAGAAGGAAGTGTATCACTGAAGCACTTTGCTGGAAAACAGGAATTAACAACAATGTAAATCAACAATACTTCAATAAAAATAAATAAGAAAAAAAAGAGGGGTCAACCAGAACCTTCAGAAAGGTTCTGAACCAGAAATGGAATATTCCAGAAATAGGAAGACCAAAGTAGCTAGAGATCATGAGCCTATGAAAGACAGATGGGGCCAGATGACATAGGGTCCTGAAGGCCATGTTAATTTTGAATTATATCTGAATGTGATGGGAGGCCTGGAGAAGGCAGTGGCAACCCACTCCAGTACTCTTGCCTGGAAAATCCCATGGACAGAGGAGCCTGGTAGGCTGCAGTCCATGGAGTCGCCAAGAGTCGGACACGACTGAGCGACTTCACTTTCACTTTTCACTTTCATGCATTGGAGAAGGAAATGGCAACCCACTCCAGTGTTCTTGCCTGGAGAATCCGAGGGACGGGGGAGCCTGGTGGCTGCCGTCTATGGGGTCGCACAGAGTCGGACTCGACTGATGCGACTTACTTAGTGGTAAGTGATGGGGGGCCATTGCAGGGTTTGAGGCAGAAGAGTAACATGAACCGGTTTATATTTTAAAAAATCACACTTGCTGCTTTGTAGAAAGCTGACTGAAGAAGGCAAGGGGAAAGCCATGGGACTGGTCAGGAGGCGATCATGGTACAGAAAGAAGAGATGACCGAGCTTGGATGAGACTCGACATTCATGGAGTGGCAAGAAGTGGTGGGACCAGCAGTACCTCATCTGAAAGTTGCTGCCTCGCCATGTGTGTAATACGGCGCAGACCGTGAGGTGCCAAGATAGAGTACACTGAGTTGTGGGAGCTCAGATGAAAATTACATCTGGCTGTGGGATGAGCTGGCACTTGAGCTGTGTCTTCAAGGATGAGTGGGTAGAAATGGCAAGGGAGGAGAGGACATTCCAAAGAAAGGGAGAAGCAGATGAGTAAAGACACAAACGAGAGAAGGCAGAAGGCACGCTGGGGGCCCAGCAGCAGTTCTGTGGATTATGTGAGTGAGTGTGAGTGATCATTGCTCAGTTGTGTCTGACTCTGTGAGCCTGTGAATTGTAGCCTGCCAGGCTCCTCCGTCCATGGAATTCCCCAAGCAAGAATACAAGAGTAGGTTGCCGTTTCCTTCTCCGAGCTGTGGATTATAATGCTCTGCAAAGAGGGGAATAGGATGTTAATATTGAACAGGTATGTCTGGGATAAATCACAGAGAGCCTGCCGTGCCATGAGAGTTTGGGCAATGGAGAGTCACAGCATGTTCCTAAGGAGGGTTTTATGGGATCAGAGCTGAGCTTTAGAGCCTATTGGGTAATTAGCAACTGCAGGGGAACCTGGAAGTTTCTGCTTTGGGCCTCTGTAGATTCACTCATTGAGGCCATCTTCAACTTTCTTTAATCCTAAATCTTTTGTTCCAGCCAGACCAGCCTTCTACCTGACCAGTGGGCTGCCCACAATCACGCCTTCCTCCCTGCCTTTATTTAGGTAGTTCTCAGCACCAAGGACACCTTGCCTAGCTCCTGTCCATTTATTCAAAACCTCCCCCATTCTTCTCTGGTTCCTTGGCCTCTATTGTTCCCTCCCTTCTATCAAAGCACTTGTCTACAGCACTCATGTTGGTTCTTAACTTCATATATGCACATTCCTTACGTATGTATTTCAAGAAGGACTTTCCCTATGAGATGTAAACTCCTTTTGGTCAAGGACATTAGCTAGCATCCCCTTTGTTTCCTCCACATTGTTTGGCACTCGGTAGCCATTCAATTCTATTGACCACCCTCATACCTAACGGTGTGTGCTGAGAGCCAATGAGCCTTCTCAAAAGCCATGGGTAGAAAGGCAATAGTCCAGATACACAGACACCTAAACACATAGCCCAAAGGGACCCCTCTTGTCTCCAAATGTCTTCCATTCCCTGGCCATTCAGAAACGAAACCACTACGAACTGGATACACCTAGGTCTGGTCTTCTATAAAAGAACCATCCTGGGGAATTACCCTTGCTCTAGACAATATCATCCACATTCAAGAGAACACACCAAACCACAGATTTCCACGGGGAAACGGAAGTGGACCTGGGTCACATGCAAGACTCTCTCCCGCTCTGGCGCTTGCGGGCTTCCTGCATCTTGCTCCCAAGCTCTGGACCACATCATCCATCGCTTTTCCCTGAGACTATGTACTTCTTTGAGGGGCTTCCACTCGGAGCCACTCTCCCACCCCGTTTCACCGGCCCTTGGAACCAGCAAGCAGCAAGACACAAGTTTCAAGACAGCAACAAGGCTGCGTGGACTCTCTCAACACCTGACACCCGGCAGGAACACGGGTCACTTAAGGACACAAGGCAAAGGCCCAGATGATGGGCTTCCTTCTCCATTGCTGTGGACACTCGATTCGGTGCTTAGCCTGTCCTTGGGCTCCATTGCTCCTCTGGTTCTCTCCAGATACTTCCCCTGCCACTTCTGGGAGGGGCCTGGGGCCCCAAGGAGTCAGCAAGGTCACCGACCCGGGAAGGAAGAAGATACCAGACTCTTGTCCTGTGGACTGAGCTCGATGCTCGGCACTGTATCCAGCATGCTAGGGCACCTGATGCAACGGAGCCGGGAGTCTGGTCGTCGAGACCAACCCACGCGGTGGGGCCTCGGCGTCAGCGCAGTGATGGAGGTCTAACAGGGCAGTGCGCGCCACTCATTTCAAAACCTCATCTCCCTGCCCCTCCCAAGGCAAGCTTAGGTTTAAGTCGGGGAACCATCTCTTCACTAAGACCCCCCCTACTCTGCCCTGTCTTACATTCCTGAAACTCAGGGGTTTGGAGAGTAAGCATGGGAGAGCTCCTTTCACAGAGTTCCGCCCTCCTCCCCCAAATCCAGGCTAGCTGGCAGGTCAGCAACCCTGGCCTCCAACTTCAGGACGGAGAGGGGCGCGCGGGTGCGGGGGCAGGGGGCAGGGGCGCTGCTGCAGGAGTCGACTTTCTCGCCGCCCGACCGCCCCCACTGCAGCCGCGGCCTCCCTCCCACGCGTGGGCACCGAGCTGCGGCTGCGGACGGGCGGAGCCAGCCGGTCACGCGGGCCGCACGCGGCGCTGCGCTGCGGACACGTGAGGGGGCGGAGCCTGCGCCCAGGATCCCCTCTCGCGGCTGCTTGCGTAGGAGCGCGGCGCCCGCCCCTCCCGGCGCCGCCGCCCCCGCGCCGCTGCGCGCGCCGCCTCCGCCCCGAGAGCTCCCGTGCGGGGGCGGCGGCGGAGCCGGGGGGAGCGGGCGCCAGGCGACCAGGAGCCGGGGGGAGAGGCTGGGGGAGGCAGGGGGATGGGCCAGGAAGGAGGTGCGGGGGGAGGGCTGGCGCCCGGGGCTGCACGACGGCCTGCCTTCTGGGCAAGCCCCGTCCCCCAGTCCCCCCAGAGTCTCTCCCGGGCGCTCTAGGTTTTTTTTTTCCCTAGGGTTGGGGCGAGGAGAAGCTGGGATGCGGAGTTAGAGCGGCGGGCGGGCTGGTGGCGGCGAGGGAGGCAGTCGGATGCGAGGGCCCCTCCCCCCCCCCCCCCCCCCCCCCCCCCCCCCCCCCCCCCCCCCCCCCCCCCCCCGCGCGCCCCCCCCCCC